>JANAVB010045020.1:9442388-9640121 GCA_029216955.1 Iris pallida
GTATATTATGAAATATCCCGTTCCGCACGAGGCATTTGGTTGGCTTGTTGGATGCTATCAGGATGTTGGACTGCGACTTATGTTGGGAATCAAGAGAGACTGATGTTGTCTCTCTTAGCTGGCTAGACGGAATGGGTATTGGAACGGGCTTGCTAGTGGAGCTACGCCTAGTGGGAATGTGTAAAATCGGAGCAGGAAGACCATTATACAAGGCAAGTAGAACTGTCCTCCTTCCTTCTTATTCCTGCATGCTTGATAAATGTAATAATGTGACGCTATGAATATGTCCCTAATATCCCTTATCTTGAATGTTGAATAATTGTGTTACGATGCTTTAGTTGCTAAATCGATAGAGATACACATGCTGGAAATCGTTGGAATGAATAAGACATGAATATTAAACTGTTGAACGAATAACAATTGAACTGCTAATGTAACTTGATGCCTGAGAATGAATTGATAATGTCCCTTTTTCTTAATGTCAATGAAATGAATGATTCACCTGAACAATGAGATGCTGTATGGATGACACATGTGAAATGAATTGAATATGTTATTGTCCCTATGAAATGAATGAAATACTACAGGTCCCTTCGAAATAAATGAATGCTATTGTTCCTCTTTAGAAGGAACGTATTGAGAAATGTTGCAATGAAACAATAAATAAGAAATGATGAGACTTGGGATCGTCGAGATCACTAAGTGGAATGATGAGAATATTGAAAATGATGAGTTGTTGAAAACGACATGGATAAGTTGAATGATGCATTGTTGCCTTTAGTTATTTCAATATTTCACCACGTGTTTTATGATCACGATCGAGTCGGACACGCATTCGCATGGTCGACGACAACTTGTATACAAGGGGGTGACTGCTTGCTCGGACGGTACCCCGGGACGTTAGGGGACCGATCCGACCATGGGGGAAGTGTAAACGTACTTTAAGGGTACGTGGTATCGGGATATTCTATTCGGACTTACAACCTGGTGGAATGGCGCACCGATTACCTTTCGAAGTCCTATATGACAACGTCTGAAAATACTGTACAACCACCAATGATCATGTTGTAAGGATGCACGTTAATGAATGTTTTGTGTAGGCAGAGTAAGTGTAACAGTTAACCTGTATTTGATGCAGGTACGAGAGAGTTGGCTATCGGTAAGAAATTACTTAAATGTGATATACTCAATATATGTTTTGGTTTAACTTACGCGCTTAACGTGCCAAGGATATGATGCTATGTGTAGCCTTTCAATATGAGAACCTGCTTAACATGTTAAATTTAGTATGCTAGAAAGATGCCTTGCTATAAACATTTCTCAATTATAACATACATGCTAAGTGATGCTTGAAGTGAGAATTGTCATAACATGTTTAAGATCTTAATGTTAACGATGCCTCAATGATGTCTTTGCATGAATGCCTCAATAATATCTTTGTATGATAACACCAAGAATGCTATAATGATACATCCATATGAATATTGCTAAGAATATGTTTACATGCTTCACTATGATTATTGTCCATGAACTGTAAACTGTTTACATGCTTCATCTATTAGAAAGATCATTCTAATAAATACTGCATAAATGATTACATAAATGTTGGTTTAGGCGAGTGGGTTGGATTCTACTTGCTAGTACATAGATGTGTTTGCCATTGATTGTAAAAGTACAGAACAATTATATAGGAGGACTGAACTTAGACTCGCAATACAAACTCGATCGTACAAAGAAAGCTTAGGAACGAAAACCTAGGTACATCAATCTAAGTACGATTGTTTATTTTTGATTCTGGGGGGTATCGGTAGAGGCTCGAGAAAGCGACGGCAGCTCTGCCTTACTCCTTGGATGATCGGACGTAGCCTTAGCTCTGATGAAGAAATGCTCTCGGAATGTGTAGGGAGACTCTTATGTGCGTGCCTTTTTCTTTCTGTGTGCCAGCCTTCGAGGTCTCCAGGTGTCCAGAAAATCTCTTTTTTGCAAGGTTATGGCACCTTGCTATTTATAGAAGTGGGGATGTGATCATTAGTATTTGCAATGATTCCTCCCTTGGAAAGTCGGCGGCCAATCATCTAGACCATTAATCTTGATTACATCAAATCTGAGTAATTAATTTTTGATTGCACCAAATCTGTATGGGCAATTAATGCTGATTGCCGTGAATCTTCATGTTTTGTCATGACAGGCTTGGATCTCCCGCCACATGTTCAATCTTATTAATTGCAATGAATCTAATTTGATTCGGGTAATTAAGGTGATTGTAATAAATCTGGGCTGTTATGATTTGTTAGCAGCCATAACTCTGAGGGGATAAGACCGCCACGTGTCTCAACTGTCATGAGGACCGCCACGTGTCTCAACTTTCGTGAGGATCGCCACGTGTCTCAATTGTTGTGAGTGGGATGTTCTGACAGAGCCACATGAGTGCGGTCTCTAAGTGAACCACATACGGGTGACCCCCACGATCCTAGCCGCATGAAGGTAGCAGCCGTATGAGGGTGGCAGCCTCGCGAAGGAGGCAGCCGCATGAAGGAGGCAGCCGCATGAAGGTGGCTACCGCATGAAGGAGGCAGTCGCATGAATGAAGCAGCCGCATGAAGGAGGCAGCCGCATGAAGAGGGCAGCCGCATGAAGAGGACAGTCGCATGAAGATGGCAGCCGCATGAAGAGGGCAACCGCATGAAGAGGACAGCCGCATGAAGAGGGCAGCCACATAGGGGTGCTTGGGACTCGACGGATCCTGTCAGTTATAAAAGATTTTCTTCTTTTCCCAAGAAGCATGCCATCATTATTTCAGCTTTATGTCAGAGCTGTTATTCATTACGTCAGAACTATCATTCATTGGGTCAGAGCTGTCATTCATTGCGTCAGAGCTATCATCAGAGCAATCAATTGGGAGGCTGCTTTATGGCCAGCTGTAGAAGCGGACAACGTATGGCCACGTGTCTTTGCCTGAGACGCATAGAGCTGTTGGGGAGTTCCGAGCCGCATAAAGTTCTGAAGGATTTCTGCGCCGCATGAGGCTCCTTCTGTTTGGAGCCGCATGGGCTTTTCTTGTCCTTTTCCATGCTTCTACAAGACCCCCTTCAAATTTTTTAATTTGCAAAATTGAAATACTTTGAATAAGAAGCATGGCTATATATAAGCTCTTCTGGCCGCAGAGGATATTCTGACCGCATGGACTTCCTAGCCGTATGGACTTTCTAGCCGCATGGACTGCCTAGCCGCATGGACCGCTCTGGCCGCATGGATCGCTTCTGGCCGCATACTATCCTCTCTGCCACGTAGGCGACATTAATTGCTCTTGATTCGTTTTGATTTAGAGCCGTCTTTTGGGGGAATCCCAAGATTCGGTTCATTAAATATTTGGATTTTGTGCTTTGATGAATCTCTTTTATGAGAGGGGACAAAATCCTAGGAGTCGGTTTTGCCTGCAGCACGCGACCCGAAGCGTTCATCAATCCACGTGTCTCCCCTTTGGCCTCCTATAAATAAGAGTAATTTAGAGAAAGAAACTCTTTACTCTCCTTCCCAATTTAAGCACTTCTTGTCCTAACTGTCGTCCTCTTCTTCTTCTTCTTCGATCAACGAATGGCCCCTAAGTCTTCCAAGGCTGCCTCTGCTGCGACGAAGGGCAAGAAAGCATCTTCCTCGTCGGCCACGGTGCCTGAAGTGCACCCTGATGTCCACCCCACCATTGCCGGTAAGGATGAACTCAGAACTATGGCTATGTCACATATTTTATGTGCGGGCCTTCTTCGTCTTTGCAAACTATGCTGCGTGTGCCTCCTGAGCCGCATGGGGGTATACCCTATGTCCGAGTCGTATGAGGGTTGCATAAGCACTTTGTGAACCGAACCGCATAACGCCTCTCTAAATTGAACCGCATGAAGCCCCCCTTAAACATGACCGCATAAGCTCGTCTGGATTGGGCCGTATAAGGCTGTGCTGAACCGTCTTCTAACTTTGTTTCTTTTTATCTTTGATTCTTACAGCGACCCTGCCGAAGGCAGAGATCATTGTGAAGGAAGAGATGCTGCCTCCTTTCAAACAAGAGTCATCGCTCGTTAAGGAGGAAGTAATACCAAAAACGGAGGAACGGAAAGGAGAGCTAGCGCCTATTGAAGTTGCTGTAAAGGAGGAGCCCCAATCTGACGGCGGTAGTATTGGGAGTTCTGACCCTCCTGCTCTGGACGAGCATTTTGCTCAAGTAGATCCTTCATATGAAAAATGGTTGAGGGATTGGTATATGCGCCCCCGCAACTAGGATTCGTAGGCCCTCAGAAATGTCTGTCTTTTGTCTTGATATTTTCGTCTGTCTTTGGCTATAGCTTGTGTTTCGCTTCTTTTTGGACATTAATGTAATCTTTTTCCTTTCTTGTCTGAATGAAACGATGGAGAACTTTTCTGGCTTGCTCATGAGATGTAGTCATGTAACTAATTTTGAACGAACAGAATACGCTCGCTCTATTCTTTGCTTGTAGTAGTTATCCTAATAGGAGACTTTTTGTGGACCTATTATCCTTGGCATACCCTGGTTCTGGATACGGATAATAAGCTGGGAGAGAACCAACATACTTACTCAGGGATAGTGAGGACATGGTAAATATAAGGGTTTCTTCGATGGAGCCTTCCCACTCAGAGGTAATGAGGACATGGCAGGAGTGGGCTCCATGAAGGGTGCATAGAACAACTCAGAGGTAATATGGACGTGGAAGTTCTATGTGAGGGACGGTTTATTTTTGATGGAAGGGAAACAACTCAGAGGTAGCATCGACGTGGTTGTTTCGGAAATTCGTGGATCTGCTACCCTGTTTATGCACTGAAAGTGCGAGTAGTGGATCATGAGGAAGGAGCTCCTTTTAGGAAGAAAGTTCAGAGGTATGATCATACGTAACTTACTACCCAAAAGATGCGATATAGATTGACCAGGACGGGAGTTCAGCGGTACCTGTGGGTACATAACTCGACAATCTGGAAGATTTGGAGGCAGAATGTGAGTTCTGCGGTACCGGGAGGGTACATAACTCAACAGTCTGAGATATTTGGAAGCAGAATGTAAGTTCAGTAGTACCAGAGGGTACATAACTCTAAAATCTGGGATATTTTGGGGATAAATATAGGTAAGTTCAGTGGTAGCAAGGGTTACATGACCCGATAATCTAAGATGTTTGGAGGCTGAATGTGAGTTCAGTGGTACCAAGGGGTACATAACTCAACAATCTGAAATATTCAGAGGCAGACTGTGGGTTCAGTGGTACCGGAGGGTGCATAACTCAACAGTCTGAGATATTTGTGATATGTCGTTTCAGACATAATACTTCTTCAGGAACTTACCGTTGATAGGCAACATGAGCAAGTCTCTATTTTATTTTGCAAGGCGGTAAGCTCCATTGGAGAATACAGCATCGATGATGAACGGGCCTTCCCACTTTGGCTGAAACTTGCCGGCGGTCTTGTGAGTCATGACCATCGGCCACCGAACTGCCAAAATAAGATCGCTTACTTGAAACGTTCTGATTTTGACCTTCTTGTTGAAAGCTCCGAAGATTCGGGCTTGATACAGCTCAATTCGTTGTTGAGCTAACAGGCCTCTCGTCTAGGGCCTCCAACTCTTGCAGTCGGCAATGGTGATTATCATCTGTTGTCAGTCGATAGGTGAGAGCGACGCGGAGTGAGGGGACTTGGGTCTCCAAGGGAAGAACTGCCTTACTCCCGTATACCAAAGAGAGTGGTGTGTTCCCGGTGGCCGTTTGTACTGTAGTACGGTACGCCCATAAGCATTCGTCGAGCTTTTCATTCCAGTCGCGTTTGTTTGATGACACGAACTTCTTGAGAAGCTTGATGATTGTTTTGTTGAATGCTTCAGCCAGACCATTAGTCGCTGGGTTGTATGGTGTTGAAGCAATATTCTGGATTCGGTATTTGTCGTAGAACCGATAGAAGGCATGGCTAGCGAACTGTGGACCGTTATCGTGGATGATCCTTCGGGGCAGTCCAAAGCGATAAATGATGTGATGCTTGAGGAAGCTGATCACGTTTGAAGTCTTGACTTCTGTGAGCGGAACAGCTTCCGCCCATTTGGAGAAGTAATCTGTGATTGCGAGTATGAAGCGATGTCCTCTGGACGAAGGTGGAGTGATCGGGCCAATAATGTCCATTCCCCATGCTTCGAATGGCCAGGATGCCACCGTCGGATGTAGAAACTCGAATGGCTGGTGAATAAAATCCGCGTAGACTTGACAGGCTTTGCACTTTCGTGCATAGTCTATCGCATCTGCAACCATCGTGGGCCAATAATAGCCCATTCGTCGAAGGCGGTCTTGCAACTTTGGGCCAGGCTGATGGGCCTCGCAGACGCCGTCGTGTGCTTCACGTACTGCTTCTTTGGCTTCTGTATTTGACAGACATCGAAGCAGTAATCCATCGTATGATCGCCGATACATTATTTTCGTCTCTGTATCGTAGAAGAATCTGAGGGAACGTCTTCTGATAGAAGTGGCTTCTTTCGGATTCTCTGGCAGGATGTCGTAGACTACGAAGTCAATGAATGGTTGTCTCTAATCTGGTACTTCGTCGACTGCCAGCGCGGAGTAACTCTCAACACATTGAATATTATTCCTGGGACAGACCAACTCACGGCCTATTATGTCAACCAGATGATGAGCATGATTCGGAACTGCTAAGGAAGCGGTGAGACCTACTAGGACATCGGCTTCAATGTTCTGGAGCCTGGGAACATATTCTATGAAGAACCCTTCCAAGGACGAGATGTGTCAATCGTTATTTGGTGATAGGGAATCATGTCTTCATGGCGAACCTCGTATGAACCCCGAATCTGATTGACGATTAGCTATGAATTGCCATATGCTTCGCAGTATTCTACCCCCAGCTCCTTTGTAAGTCGGAGGCCACTGACCAGTACGTTGTACTCGGCCACATTGTTTGAGCAGGACTCCGTGAGGGAGTAAACCCGATTGATCACCAGCCCGGAGGAAGAAATCAGCACCACTCCGACTCCAGCGATGATGTTGCCCTTGGGCCCCGTTCTGGAAGTACCGTCAAAGAACATTCGCCATACGGTATCATGAGAGGCCATATTTGAATTGGCGACCTCATCTGGAATCCTTTCATCTATTTTGGTTGACTCCGAACCTGGATGAGCCGCTAAAAAGTCTGCCAGAGCTTAACCTTTAACCGCTTTTTGTGGAACGAAGATCATGTGGTAGGGGGACAGTAATATCGCCCATGTAGCGAGGAAAAAGCTGAGGGCACCTGGCTTGGACATGAGAACCCTGAGGGGATTGACTCTTGATATGACATGGATGGTTTGTCCCGTGACGTAGTATCGCGTCTTCTGAATGGCAAAAACCAGAGCAAGGTACTCCTTTTCTATGGCAGTATATCGATGCTCCGGCCCCATCATCATTCGACTGAGATAATATATAGCTTGCTCATGGCCTGCATCATTGTTTTGTGCTAGTAGTGCACCGAAAGAATGCTCCATAGCTTACACATAGAGCAGGAATGGTTTTCCAGCAACTGGGGCCACCAGGACTGGAGGGTTCGTCAGATATTCTTTGATGCTGTCGAAGGCACACTGGCATTCTTCGTCCCATACGAATGAAATGCCCTTCTTCATGAGGTGGGTGAATGGCTGACATCGCCCGAAGAGGTTAGAGATGAACCTTCTGATGTAGGCCAGCCTCACTTGAAGGCCTCGAAGTTCACAAAGATTTCTCGAGGGATCCATCTCCATGATTGCCTTCGTCTTCTCGGGGTCTATGTGGATACCCTGGAAAGTAATGATGAAACCCAAGAACTTCTCGCTGAATACACCCAAGAAGGATTTTGTGGGATTCATCTTAAATTGTGCGCTCGCATCAGGTCGAACACTGTCCTCAGATCCTGTAGATGATCGTCCTTAGAGCGGCTCTTGACGGCGATGTCGTCGACGTAGCATTCCACTGTCTTGTGCAAGTGGTCTCTAAAGATGACGCTCATAGATCTTTGATAGGTGGCGCTAGCATTCTTTAAACCGAAAGGCATGACTGTGTACCAGTATGTCCCAATTGGTGTTCGAAATGATGTATGCTTTTCGTCATCAGAAAATATCTTGATTTGGTTGTACCCCGAAAAAACATCCATGAATGACAGACGCTCGAAGCCGCAGGTGTTTTCAATCATGATGTCTATGATAGTGAGGGGGAACTCATCCTTAGGACATACCTCATTCAGATTACGAAAGTCGATGCAGATTCGAATCTTTTCATTTTTTTTGAGGACGGGTACTAAGTTGGCGACCCAGTCTGGATGTTGTTCCTCGCGGATGAAACCACTTGTTATCAGTTTGTTGACCTCAGCTTTAATGACATTCATGATGTCGGGACAGAACCGTCGTTGCTGTTGCTTGACCGGTTTTACATCCGGACGGATGTTGAGTTTGTGAAGTACAACCTCTGGGTTCAGTCCTGGCATGTCTTCGTAGCTCCAGGCGAACACGTTAATGTATTCTCTGACGAGTTGTAGTAGCAATTCTCGCTCTTCGTCTGTCATATTCTTGCTAACGAAGATGGGCTTGGGAGAGAACTCATTACCGAGATCAACTTGTACAACCTCATCCTCGGTGGAAGGCTCTCTTTGTTCGAACCGCTTCTCCTATTGCGCATCTAGTTGTTGTACCCACGGCTCTAACTCAAGAAGTTTAGGAATGTCTTCATCTTCTTCGTAGGCGTCGAAAAATGCCATATTGACGGACCAGACTTGCCTGAGCATGTCCCCAATACTGACGTCTGAATCAGAAGTTGGTGATCCGGTTGAGTGTGAATGCCAGTCGTATTCCTTATCTGAGCTTTCAGGGGTCGTTGCAGGTGTAACATAACCTAGCCCACATCTGGTCTTGTTGTAGTAATCCCGTGGTTTTCCAGCCGGGATCGCCAACTGTAAGGGTAGCCGCCGTCCAGTGCCGTAGTTCAAGCCTGGTGTAGTTTCTAAATCATACCCCTGTTTTTGTATGAGGTACTTGGATCAGGAACTATACAAATAAAGGGGTAGTCTCCCGGTGTCGGGCTCGGGATCAGCTTCTTCTATCTTGAAGGGTTGTGGGTCATTCTTTTGGCCGAAGATGATTTGATGATCCTATCCCTCGATTATGCGGTAAGCGTCTTCCACTGGAGTAAGTTAGCTTGTGGTGCAGACATTTGTCACCTGTGTGTGCAGGTGGGTGCCTATACCGTGTTCCATGGCATACATTGTACAAAGCTTATCAAGCTCGAGGTAATTCAAAGATATCCCTTTATTGATGAAATAAGGTATCTTTTCTAGTGGGATTACATCATCTGCGGATGGAACATCAGTGTGAGCAGCCACATACTTGGCCAGCTCTGGCTCTGCTTCAACCATCCCCTGTATAGATTGGGAGGATGACTTGGGCAGCTTAATCATCAGGGGCTCCACTGGTGGAGCAGAACGTCGAGACGTTGGCTTACTAGCCACCCCCAGTTTGGTGCTTGGCGCTGGGCGGGGAATTGTTGGCTAGCTAGCAGTCCTCGACTTAGCACTCGGCTGCTGATTAATTCTGGAAAGACGGATCATCATCGGCTTGACAGAGGGATTGCGCTCCTCTATTTGTTGCTGACTTACTTTAGGCAGCCTGATTGTCAGTGGCTCTGTCGTGGGTCTTGGCGCTTGGCCAGACCTTGACAGTCGGATTATCATCTGCTCCTCTTGTACAGAGAAACTTATTGCGTCCTTACGCAGAGTGGCCGTAAGGGGTGCAGTTCTGCCAGGTTTGCGGGCTTGGAGGTGGATTGTTAGAGGTCCTTTCGACCCAGTTGTCGCTTCAGTTGGAGCTTGAGTATCTTCTTCGACGAGGTGCCTTTTCGACTTCTCGTACAAGCATGAGTCGGAGTAGTAAGATTCAACCCCTTTAAAGGGGTCGATGTCAGCAAATTCTGTCTTCACAAAGCCATGCTTATCGACGTACTTGAAGCATTGGTGCAGTATAGAAGGCACGATCATGTAGTCATGTATCCAAGGACGCCCCAGGAGAATATTGTAGGAAGTATCCGCATCTATGACATAACAGGTCACTTCTGACTGAAGATTGCCGATTTGGCATTTCAGACGAATCTTTCCGATCGGATAGCTTCTGCCTGAATTAAAACCGCTGATGGCGGTGCTTGTTGGCGTCAGGCGATGCATTGGGATACGCAGATGGTGTAACAGGCTCTTTGGGATAATGCTTATGGAAGAACCGGGGTCAATGTGCATCTGATCCATCTTGATATCGCTAATGTACCCAGTATAATATAGAGGGCGATCATGCAGGTTGGTCTTGATAAGCATATCCTACAGAGTGAGGACAATGTTGGGCATTACACCCGTACAAGCACTATCTTGAAGATCTGTAGGCGAATTCTCCCCAGTGAGATTGGACTGAGCCAGATATGCATCGGCATTCTGGAGTGCCTCACTCAGTGTGATGCGAACATCTTTAGAGAGTCTCAGGAGCTCGTATAGCGACAATTTGGCCGATATATTATCCAATTGTTCCAAGATGTCGATGTTGTAAGGCCTCTCCAGCCCCTGAGGCACTTCTTTTCGGAGCGGCTTGTCAAAGCGAGTCTCCTTCGGCCTAGGCTTGTCGGTCGTTGACGGCTGAGAAGGTCCTGGGGCATCAGCAGCTATCGGCTGATGATCTTCAGCCGAGTTACCCGGTGGAGGTTGGGTTTGTGCGCCGGATCGGGTAACAACAGCAGTAGCTTTTTCGACCTCTGCCGAGATTTTACGACATGATTTGACTTTCCCACTCTTTTTTTTGTTGGAAGCGGGTGGTGCGGACTGAGTTACTTCCGGTACCTGGTTCGGGTGGACCCACATGACTTCCCCTCGTGACGTGGTAAGGGGCACTAGACCAGTAGCATGGTCTCGAGGAGGTGGAAGGTTAGCGACTTCCATTCTTGCCCTGGGGACGGGCACTACTCCATATTGAGTTTTTGTAGAAGAAAAGCTGCCAAATTGTACTGACACCATGTTGGCTGCTACGGTTACCTCTTCGAAATCAATGGCCAAGGCCTTAGAATCGATGAGATGCTGGATGTATCGCTTCAGTTGGTAGCAGTCTTGTGTAGCATGATGGACATAGCGATGATAGTGGCAGTACTTTGGGCCTTCCATCTCTGCAGGACGAGGTTCACATCTTGGAGGAGGGAGCTGGATTCGACCTCCTTGTATGAGCATGTCCAAGATGGGCTTAACATAACCGTCTTCGAAGGAATAGGTCATCAGAGGCCACTGCTTCTCTGTCGGCTTCGGTTCAGGCTTCGGAGCTGTGTCGGCCACCATAGCCTGTTTTCCTTTGTTGTCTCGATTGTTGGAGGGGTTACCACCATTGTTGTTGTTGGTGTTAGGGCGTTTGCCCTTGTCTTTTCCTTCCGATACGTGCAATCCCAGTTGGCGAGCTTTTTTAACTTGTCTTCTGTGCTAGTGGCGCTGATAAGGAAAGTCTTCCAATCCTTAAACTGACTTTCGCCCATCCAGAGGCTGATTATGGGAAGCAGCCTCTTTTGGCAAATTTTAATCAAGGAGGAATCGGGGTTACCAGAAGGCAACTTCATCGCAGTTTGACGAAACCGCTCGATATAGTTCCTTGTCAGCTCCTTTTCTCCCTAGACAACGTCCATAAGGGTGGACATCGTCACGTCTTGTCCTACTTCGTAGAACCTTTCCAGAAATATGCGTTCGAAGCCGACGAAGGAATGGATACAGTTGTCCGACAAGTTGCGGTACCAGTCAAAGACGACCCCTTCCAACTCTCCAATGAACAACCACGTGAGGATAGCGTCATCATGAGGCAGGTGGTCGGTTGTGACTTCGAAGTAGGTGATGTACCTGCTTGCAGATGTCTTTCCATCGTACGGATTGATGTTGAATGGTTTATATCTTGGTAGGAAGGGCACATCTATCCATGCATTAGGATACGGTTGTCGTATCCTGAGGTCCTGGCAGTTTTCTCGGGCGTGGAACATGGCCCGAAGCTCCTGGACCTCTCTTCTTGCCTCCCTGGCCTCGTCTGCAGCAGTGGAAGCCGATGTTGTCGGAGGATTGTCACCCGGGTTTGGTGCTGCGGAGTTTGATTCTGTATTGACCGCAGGACCCAAGCTTGTTTGGCCAGGTGTCCTTCCTTACAGAGTTGGATGGAACGCTTTGATCTCGTCCACAGACTTGACCAAGGCGTACAGTATGGCCTCCAGAGTGTCGATGCGTTGACGATCACTGGAACCATCTTGGTTGCTGTCTGTCATGAATATCGTCCTCACATGAGGAGAGATGGAAGGGACGGTGGAGGACGCACCCTCTGAGTCATACCCTTGTACAGAGAAGTCGTCAGGGTATGTAGGAATGTTCTCCTCTGGTTCGGACTCAGAAGGAGTGGTACACCCAGCTTCAGAGCTTGCCTCTTCTTGAGAGTCGCGGATGTCCTCGGGGACGTCGGAACCTGCTGCGTCTATTAGGGAAACCGTTCCCCCTGGATTATTTTCTTGGAACACCTGGTTGTCGCAGATGTTTGGAGGAGTGCTACCCCCAGCTCTAGCGCCTCCCAGAGATGTGGATGACGATTCCCCAATCGTGGTAGATTTCATCTTTGAGCGAGTACCTTGGAAAACTCCTCCTATGGCAGTCATGGATAACCGCTTAGAAGATAGTTTCATGTTTGAGATTTTAGGACTGGAGACGTTTGTTTTCTTTCCTCTTCCGCTACCAGGGATCCTCTGAGCAGAATTGCAGGAAGCGACGAGAAGTGCCTCGTCTTCTGAGCTTGGGTGTTGCAGTCGTCGAAAGACGGATTATCGGTCCTCTTGTGTGGCCGCCTTGCTACAGTAGCAGTTGACAATGACTTGAGTGCAGTGATTTCCAGGGAAGGACTGTCTGCACACCGAGGCTTCTTCTCTTTCTTTGCGCTTGTGAAGGATCACGTCACGCAAGTCAGGTGCGTCTCGAGCAACCTTTACACCCGATTTGTGGGCCCGAAAAACCTGAGCATCCGAGTGTATTGGCACCATGTTTGCTCCCTGATTGTTGGGAGACTTTTGGAAACCACTCTGTCCGTTTACCGCCGGGGGCTGGACTCGAATGGTTTGGTACAACTTTCCATCGGAGGCCCGTATAACAGTAAGCGGAGCGCTCGGATGGTCAGAGGTTGGAACAGCTGACTGAGCTCGCCGAGCCCGCGCTGTCCTAGACTTCTTCACTCTAGCACCTGAGGGTACATAGTAGGAAGAGTCCAAATGGTGCCGTAGAGAGTTTGGCACATGTTCTTGGGCGCATCTGGAGTCAGGACCGTACGAGAGGCGGTCAAAGACTGGCTGTGAGCCGCATGGAGCAGACGATATGCGGCTGGAATTAGTGGCCGTGTAGGCTGTCTGCATGCGACTATCCTTTGTAGCCGCATGAGCCTTCTGTATGCGGCTAGAAGCGGTGGCCGCATGAACCTCCGGGATGCGGCTGGAAGTCATGGCCCTGCAGGCTGCCTGCATGCAGCTAGTAGTTCTGGCCGTATGGGCTTTCTGCATGCAGCTGACTTTTGTGGCCGCATGAGTTTTCTTCATGCGTTTGGCAGTTGCGGCCGCATGAGCCTTCTTC
This sequence comes from Iris pallida, assembly GCA_029216955.1. NCBI lineage: Eukaryota > Viridiplantae > Streptophyta > Magnoliopsida > Asparagales > Iridaceae > Iris > Iris pallida. Next base: position 9,456,036 of record JANAVB010045020.1, read on the forward strand.
ATGCGGCTGGCGCCTTTATGCGGCTAGAGTTCCTCTTTGCCCCTGCAAGTCCAACATCATAATGTTTTCTTCTGCCGGACTTGGGGACAGCAGAGTCCTCTATGGTCTGAAGTGGGGCCGCAAAAGGGTCTTTTTCGCCGTCTTGGGCAACAGAGAGTACTCCTTCGAGAGCTTGGAAAGGAGCGAATGATTTGGGCCTCCACTTCCTGCGGACCTTTTTCGTACGGGCCCGCCGCTGGACCGGGCCAGCGCTCCCGTCGGAGAGCATTTCTTCATACGCCTGCTGGTCGAACCAGGCGACCAACATTTGTTGAGTGGAGACAAGTTTGGCTGCGTCCGATTGTGTCACCAACTCCTCAGCCGTGGAGAAGCCTGTCCACAGCAGAGTCGCCATCGTGTTTGCCATTGATTGTAAAAGTACAGAACAATTATATAGGAGGATTGAACTTAGACTCACAATACAAACTCGCTCGTACAAAGAAGGCCTAGGGACGAAAACCTTGGTACAACAATCTAGGTACGATTGTTTATTTTTGGTTCTGGGGGGTGACGGTAGAGGCTCGGGAAAGCGACGGCAGTTCTGCCTTACTCCTTGGACGATCGAACGTAGCCTTGGCTCTGATGAAGAAATGCTCTCAGAACGTGTAGGGAGACTCTTCTGTGCGTGCCTTTTTCTCTCTGTGTGTCCAGCCTTCGGGGTCTCCAGGTGTCCAGAAAATCTTTTTTTTACAAGGGAATGGCACCTTGCTATTTATAGAAGTGGGGATGTGATCATTAGGGTTTACAATGATTCCCCCTTGGAAAGTCGGTGGCCAATCATCTGGACCATTAATCTTGATTGCATCAAATCTGAGTAATTAATTTTTTATTGCACCAAATTCGTATGGACAATTAATGCTGATTGTCGTGAATCTTCATGTTTTGTCATGACAGGCTCAGATCTCCCGCCACTTGTTCAATCTTCTTAATTGCAATGAATCTAATTTGATTCGGGTAATTGTAACACCCAGTTTTCCAGATGAGGATAATTTTAAATTTTTGTAATTATAATTATTATTTATTGATATTTATTACATATTATAATTTTTGGTGACTTTTAATCATTTTAAACTATTTTAAGTCATGACTTATGATTTTGGTGTTTTGCTAGTGTAACCTTAGAGACTGTTGACCTAGAGCCTAGCCATGTGATTAGGATGTTTAATTAATATATATTAGCCTAGAGGGTATTTTGGTCATTTTAGGATTTATTTGAATTTATTATGATTTATGGGAATTGTGTGAATTTAATATTAATTAAATATTGCTATGTGTTATGTTAGTCTTGACTAGTTGAGACTTGTAGACTAACCTAGAAGTTGACACTAGCTATGGTGACTTGGTTAGCATGGTAGGACCCTACTCTAATTTAAGTCAAACAAATTCTAGTCATTAAGAATCTAGTTTGAAATAGGAGGAATAGTGAATAGGTTCATGACTTATGACTTAGGAATTTAATTACATGACTTATGCAACTTGGCCCATAGGCCCATGCCATGAAACCCTAACCCTAGAATCCCTTTATGGCTGGCCACATAAACCCTAAGGGCCCCCTATAAAGTCTCTCATTGATTGTTCTTGCCTCTTTCATTAAGTTTTCAAGTTGTTGAAGAAAGAGGTATAGCCATCTTCCCCAATCCATAAATTTCCCATTTTAGGTCCTTTTTAGCTCAAATCTTTTGCACTAGGTTCTAATCCATCCCTTCTTGCTGCTCATGGAGATTATTCTCAGGTTTGGTGCAATTTGGAGAGATTAGCTAGCAAGGAAAAACCCCTCTTTTGGAGATTTTCATGAAACTTTGAAACCTATAGGAAAAACTCTCAAAACCCGTTCAAATTTCGATTTCTTTGCATGAGTGCATAGCCCTAGGAGTCCCCCAGCTACTAGTATAGGTTTGGTGTCGAGTGGTGTCCATTTGTGTCCTTATTGGACACGTATCAGTCCCTGTTTACAAGTGTTTAATGAAATGTTTGTGAGGAAATTTTTATGTTGTTTTTGAAAACTATTTGAATGGAAATATTGTTTTATATGTGTTTATTTATTTCGTGTCTTACTGAGCATGTTTATGACACTTTTCTTGACCAAAATTGGACACACACGCACGCACGAGGACACCGTGCACTGTCCTGCTGCTCGGGGTCGACACAGGACACGACACGGCCTCTCGTGACACAATTTTTGGTGGACACGAGGGGGCAACCTCTGTCACCACTCTTCCAAAATTTGAGATGATTTTGTGGAGTTTTCTCGAAGTTATCGAGCTCACACGGGTTTTACATTGACACTGCGTGCGCACGAAATCGCGTCTGATACGCACTTTTTTCTTTGGACACGACCTTAGTGGACACGATACAGACACACGAGCATGTTCTCCTATCCTTGGCACACCCTTGGACATGAGCACGAGCCCTATGGTATCGTGTGTCGTGTCCTAGCACGCTCTATACCTCTGCACGAGGAGTATTGTGCACTGTTTTTTGATAGTTGATTTTTCTCCTTTGGACACGCTCGTGTCCGATTTTTTGGACACGAATGACACCCTTGACACCATTGCATTATGCCTTAACTCTGTCAACCATTTATTTGGAGTTTTAATTGTTTTTTTCCGAATGTGAATTGATTTTGGGAGTGGGTTCTGAATATTGGTTCAGTCCAGAGAATTTTCTGAGTTTTGTGAATTTGATCGAATGTTGAATTGTGATAATTCGATTTACCTTAGATGATGTTAATTTCAAATTGGTTTTATATAGGTTTCTCAAACTAATTTTCATATTTAACCTGAGTTCAGTGTTCGATCTCTCATTCCTGAACTGTGTACATGTTTACATTTGTGCTTAGAATACACTGCCACAGGACACTTGCATACATTCATTCATTTCCTGAGATTGTATGACACTTGCACTTCACTGCATAATTAGCACTACATTCCCAAATACACCACTGCCTTTAGTATTAGGACACATATGATGTCCTACATAGATGTAAAGCCTGCCACCTTCACATATAGCTTCACTGCACACACCCTTCACTTGGACACCAACTGACACCCTTGTACACACTGAATACCCAGTCCTGTGAATTAGATTATGAACTTTCAATTCCTATCTAGACTGATTTGAATGTTAGTTTGCCTGTTTGATTCCTTGCACATGTGTATTAGACTATGTTAATGTAGATTGTTGGCTAGTATTAGGTTTTAGTTTCGAATTGAGTTTTGATGAAAGGATTTCCATTTATGATTGGGACATGTGAGATTAACTGTTGGTTAATATAGACTGATATTAACTTCCATTTTTAAACTGAATACTGAGGTTTAATTGCTATGTTTAATCCATTAAATTGTACTAGCTAAATGTCATTTGATTTCTTTTAAAAAAAACTTAATTGATATGTAAAGTGTTAGCTAATGGATGACTGTCAATGTACTTGTTGGGCTGTTTAAATTCCTAAACAAAACTGAGTTTGATCCTATTACACTAGCTGAATTTCCTGAGTTTATACACCCTCACTAACTCACTGTTAGCTGAATTCCTGTCACATACTCTACACACACATTTAAATTCCTATAATTCCTGCTCACACAACCCTGTTTCCTGGTTTTGACACACAAAACTGAATTCACATTTTTTCTGAGAAGTTGACACATTGCTTTCCTGTTAACCCATGAGACACACACCCATATGCACTGATTTATGAAACCAGTTTTGATTCACATTTCCACCTGAGATTTATTTCAATTCTTGTAAACTGAGAGCTAATATTCACCCATATGCACATGAAAATTGGTTTTATGTAGACTGATTTCCTGAGAATGGACATTCACATTGTTTCCCTTATTTCACTGTTATGTAAACCTGAAAATTTACCATTGAATATACCATGCCACACACACTACCTTAAACCCTCAACAACACACACATATATACACACACTCATAGCAATGCAAATGTAATGAATGGAAATGGCATGATTGATTAGGAATGCCATGATAAATGAATAGCAAATGCAAAAGTATGTTAGATAATGTAAATATGCAATGTTAGCCTATACAATGTTGGCTATGTATGTTTTGTCTAAAACTAAAATGTAGGCCATGTAGATGCAATATGGAATATATGATATATATATGCACATGAGATGTAGAAGGAATGAATGCATATGAAATATGAAATGTAATGTATGTAATGTATATAACATATTCATGGTATCTATAGATTTGTATATTGTAGTATGGTATATAGGTATAACTTGTATATGTTAAACCTATGTAATGTGGGTTTTGATAGCTTAGTTGGCATTTTGTTGTGGTTGTGTGCTAGCCTAGGTTTAGTTAGGGTTGGCTAGACTTGGTTGACTGGTTTAGACTAGGGTTAGACCTAGAATGGCTTGTTTGACCAAGTGTGACTAGTGCAGTTGACCAGAGTTGACCAAGGGTTGACTATAGTCTAGTTTGACCTAGACAGCATGCAGATGCATAGTAGATTACATTTATTATCCCTTTTATACATCTTGACTTGTGTTGCTCCAACTAGGAGTCTGGTGCCTCATCTCGGACAGTATATTTACTTCAGACATTCAGATACCAGGCGAGTACATTCTCTGACCGTTTCATACTTGTCTGAATTTACATTCTTGATCTAGATTACTATACTTGATGTTGACACGATTGTTATCATAGATTGGTACTATATGGATCTTCTTTTGAGATGTTATCCCCTTGTATTCACTAAATACATATTGTGATGTGCGTTTTACTTACATATTGTATTTATTGAATACCCTTATCCTTGTATACTCATTGTGCCTATTGTACTCTTGTTATCACATGAGTCCCATAGATAGACCATTGTACAACTATTGTATAATATTGTACATCTATTGTATAACCTTGTACACTATTGTATAAGATAACATAACTGGAGTGGATCCTTGTGTATTGATTAGAGAGGGGGAGTAGAATTGGCTATATAATCAAATCCTATTGTACAACATTGTATAACTATTGTATATGTCTATTGTGTACTCACGTACAATGGAGTTACCATTGCATTGTCCTAAACCATTTAAATAACCATATTGTACTCTAAATCACATATTGCTTACAGTTCTTACTTATCACATATATATATTTCCTATTATCAAATATCTACTATTTTTCATATACATTCTTCTTTCAGCGTTTCATATATCTTACTCTATTGCATGCTTTATATTTCCTAACTTGATATGAACTGCGTGAGATGTAATGTGCTCGCTCCCGTCCTGACTGGACCTGTTGAAAATTTTACAGAGGATGATAAGGAACCCTGCCCCCTTACTATGGAGCTTACCTAGATGACACTCGCGACCTGGACCCGTGGGAAGGTTTAGGCAGCTGCTGAGGATGATACCCATGCTTAGGGTAGATAGTCTAGTCCGTTCCTTACTTTTATGTTAGTAGTTGTCTGGATTCATAGTTGTATCATTATGGAGACTGGTAGTTTATTTTATCTGATGTTTATGGAGATGTTATCTTAGACACTTAGACTTCTATCTAATTGTATCCCTGTAGATTCATTTCGTTCCATATCTATCTATCTATCTTTTTATCATATTCTACCTTAGATGTGATTGAGACTGTGTTGCTATGTCACCTCCATTTGGAGTGTATATACTGAACAGGTACCTTTATATTGTTAGATGTTGTGACCTAGGACAGCGTTCTACCGCCGATATTGCGGCGTAGGCAGGGCATTGTTACGTACTCGTACCCTCACAGTGGGTGCGGATCATGACAGTAATTAAGGAGATTGTCATAAATCTAGGCTGTTATGATTTGGTAGCAGCCATAACTCCGAGGGGATAAGACTGCCACGTGTCTCAACTGTCACGAGGACCGCCACGTGTCTCAACTGTCGTGAGGATCGCCACGTGTCTCAACTATCGTGAGTGGGATATTCTGACAGAGCCGTATGAGTGCGGTCTCTAAGTGAATCGCATACGGGTGGCCCCCACGATCCTAGACGCATGAAGGTAGCAGCCGTATGAGGGTGGCAGCCTCGCGAAGGATGCAGTCGCATGAAAGAGGCAGCCGCATGAAGGTGGCTGCCGCATGAAGGAGGCAGCCGTATAAAGAAGACACCCGCATGAAGGAAGCAGCCGCATGAAGGAGGCAGCCACATGAAGGTAGCAGCCGCATGAAGAGGACAGTCGCATAAAGATGGCAGCCGCATGAAGAGGGCAGTCGCATGAAGATGGCAGCCGCATGAAGAGGGCAGCCGCATAGGGGTGCTTGGGACTCGACGGTTCCTGTCAGTTATAAAAGATTTTCTTCTTTTTCCAAGGAGCACGCCATCATTATTTCAGCTTTATGTCAGAACAGCCATTCATTGCATCAGAGCTGTCATTCATTGCGTCAGAGCTGTCATTTATTGCGTCAGAGCTATCAACAGAGCAATTAATTGGGAGGCTGCTTTATGGCCAGCTGTAGAAGCGAACGACGTATGGCCACGTGTCTTTGCCTGAGCCGCATAGAGCTGTTGGAGAGTTCCGAACCGCATAAAGTTTTGAAGGATTCCTGAGCCGCATGAGGCTCCTTCTGTTTGGAGCCGCATGGGCTTTTCTTGTCCTTTTCCATGCTTCTACAAGATGATGTACTGACCCACGTTTTTGTGGACAGGTGCTCGTGCTTGAGATGTTCTGTACACGAAGATTGGCTTGATCGGTCCCGCGGCATCGAAAATTTATTAGCCATACAGAAGCTCTCCTTGTACAAGATGATGTCTTCTGTTTATAAAGCGCATAATGTATGAAACATTGTAATCAGTGGTACCAGTAAGTTGTAAGCCAAGTCGGTATATCGAGTTGTAATCCAATGTATCCAAGTTTCAAATGTAAGCTGTATAGCATTGTTCAGTTGGCTTTCAGTGTAAAGGAAGATGTGTTGTAAGCATTGTATTTCAATACAAGTCTTGTACTCTTCTTCAATTATCAATAAAGAGAATAAAGTTCTATATATCTCCGTGTGACTTCAAGTTATCCTTTTATCTCCGCTGCTATAAAGAAGTAATGTATTTCTATTCAATAAAAAATATTATCCTCATTAACTTCAATTTGTCTGCTTCTGTCACTGCGATGTGTTCCTATTAGAAGATTATCAATTATGTACCATCTTTGCCTTGTACAAGTATAATATCAGACTTGTACGACATCATGCCCAAGTGAGGGCGATCGATTCTAAGTGATAAAATATGCGAATAAATGACTCTACGAATCGGGACGTGACAAGAGCTCCCCCTCGTCCCTCCCTGTTAGGTATGTCCTTACTTCCAAGGTCGCATCAAGAATACCAAATGGATTTAATAGCATGCCTTTCTCACGACCATCATCAATTATTATGACAAGGGCGCACTAGAAGTAACTTTGTTAAGGAAAAGTAAGGTTATAGAGAATGAAGTCATATGACTCAAAATTATAAGGTTTACATATCCATTGACAAATTAAATATATTACCAAAAGCTATTGCTTTATCAAGATACCTTGATAGTTGGTACAAAAAATCAAGTTGAAAGGAGATACGATTGAAGGTTATAGAATACAATAAACAATGGTAAAAGTTTAACAAAAATCCAGAATGGACAGTCAAAAATTGATACAAACCCAAAAGGATGATGCAAAACCAAAAGGAGCATCCACTATTAGTCCACGGACAAATTCGGACCGGACATTGATATAACCGTGTCCTGGTCTGATTTTTAAATAAACTGAAAAAATGTCCAAGCTTTGTTCGTTATTTCAATAGGGCTGTAAACCCCCTAGGTTTTGGTGTTTGTTTTAAAAAATTTAAATGGATTATTTTCAATAAATATTTTATTATAATTAGTTTTCTAATTAAACGTACTTTTTTGATTTTTGGAGCGTCAGGGATATCAATATCTCGAAACTTTCTTCATGAGTTTTGTAGTAGACAAGGTTATCTTTATTTTGATATATCATGCCCCACTCAAACTTCTCCATTGCATTCTATTTTTATCGCACAATTTTTTGGTCAATTTAGGCCATTTGACCATCTACAGTAAAATTTGACCTAACTTTCAATTTAATTTCGGAGCTTGACATCGATCCAACCTAACCGACCCAATATATGGTTTTGACCTATTTTTAGCCTACTACTCGTATCCACTTGTGTGCCATCCAATTGAGCTCCTACATGCTATTATTTTATCAATGATTATAAATGACTAGTCATGTTCGCTCTAAGCCTAAACCCGACCCTACCAAACACCTCACATCAATTTTTCTCTCTGCAAAACACCAAACACCTAGTTGTAAACCCTCTCTTTTTCTCTTTAGTATTATTATGCTACTATTCATAATTTATAATTTATTAATTGAGTTTGTATCCAAATACCGGCTCAATTGCTTCGGTGGTACTCCAAGTTATACCCTATTAATAATAAAATACCTAATGTATTATTCCTTACTTAAAAGTAACACACGTTATAATTAAGGTGTATCACAGTCCCTGTACCAACTTTCCGTCAAGTTGCTAACGGAAATGGGCTCAATTACTTCGGTGGTACTCCAAGTTATACCCTATTAACAATAAAGTACCTAATGTATTCACAACCAGGATTTTTCCTCTACACGTATTGAAGAAAGAAATTACAATTGTAAGTTACACATTAATAGCAAAAAATAATAATTAATTTATATTAATGTACAAAGAAAAGTATGTTTCACTTACACTAGTAGATAATGGACAACAGTAGAATTTTTGACCTAAGCTCCTAGGCACCTTTGATGTTCGTATTTTGCAAAATCCGGCTTTGCAACGACATAACCGAATTTCATCAGTCCAACACCAAAAATCACATCCTACCACCTTTGCACATTTAAAAAATTGGCGCCCACGATTCCAAGGTGTACTTACAGTGAATAATTTGCACAGAGAAGTTCCTTCGCAATAACATGGGATCTTCGCAAGATCCCATTCCATTTCATTTGCTTCATTTGCTACAATTTTGTCATCATAAACATTTTTAGGATTGGCTCTTCTTTTATTTTAGGGTTTCCACAATAAATTATTGCATGGTTTACACAATAAATTACTTTAGGATTTCTATAATAATAACTACTGGTTAGGGTTTTTCTCTAATATTGCTCTACTCTACTTCGAGGTTTTTCAAATTTTAGTGTTTCGGTAATAAAGAGAAACAAAGTGAGATTCGAAAATGACGGAAAGTTGATGCATGGACTGTAATACACCTTAATTATAACGTGTGTTACTTTTAAGTAAGGAATAATACATTAGGTACTTTATTGTTAATATGGTATAACTTGGAGTACCACCGAAGTAATTGAGCCCATTTTCGTTAGCAACTTGACGGAAAGTTGGTACAGGGACTGTGATACACCTTAATTATAACGTGTGTTACTTTTAAGTAAGGAATAATACATTAGGTACTTTATTGTTAATAAGTCTCAACTAATAATCGGAATAATTTGATACAAATTGAAAGCTATAAAGTACTAAGCTATAACTACGCACACTCTACTGGGCTAGGTCCTCCTCTGGCTGCTGTGTACCACCCTCATAAGCCTCATAGAAGGTAGGACAGTCATCTATATCATCTGTAATATTTGTCAACATATCCAGTCAGGATGGAACGAGCACATCACCTCTAACATTTTAAAATAATTGACAAGCGTTATGAGTATGAAATAATAATAAAATTCTTGATGATCAAATGTAATACCCCAGTCCCAAAATACGTAGGACTAGGAACGTAAATATGCCAGCTGTATTCATACGAAGTACACTCTAATATATGGAAACCTGGTATGTATACATAAGCTGTAAAATGTAGTAGAACCATACTAATCTCATCCACACAAAAATATATGAATAAATGATATCATATAATCAACCATGAAAATGTCATTTGGTACATGCAGTTGGGCGGAGACAAATCCACTACCAACGATGAAAATAAATACATAACAAAAGAAAGATTTTGGCGAGTGAAGCGAAGACGGTCCAAATGCAATCATCCTCGAAGAAATAGCGATGATCACGGCTAGAGCTAGAACACCTGCGAAAGACAAGAGCACATACCTGGCGAGATAACCAGGTCCTCAGAGGGACGTAACAAGACACATAATATCATGCTAATAACTGAATAAATAAAGCTCAATAGAAAAATATATATCTAAACAGATAAAGGTCCTTAAGTATTCTATGTGTTAATGCATTTTGAAGACAACATTCCACACAAGGGCTCCCGAAGCTAGAAACACGGTGCGTTAGCGTTTCAACCAAGGCACTAGTGGAGTCTAGAGAAAAGTAAATGCACGGCCCATTAGCACTCGAGCGAGAACTAAGGGGCGTCTAGAGAAAAATAAATGCACGGCCACTAGCTCTTGGGTGAGTCACTAACGACAGCTAGAGAAAAGTAAATGCACGGCCCATTAGCACTCAACTGAGTCACTAAGGGCATCTAGAGAAAAGTAAATAAGTGAAAGTCCCTGCGCCTAATAACTGTCTTCACCCTCCCCATGCACTACTCGTGCTGAATCCACATCACGACATTCCTAATAACTGCTAAGTCGCTAAGTCTTCTAGACAACCATAACTATTTAGCAGTTATTGCCTATCGCACGGTATGTGCGCACCGATGGCCAGTCGATACGTACGTCCGAGATCTATATGAGACTCGTGACTCGTGATACACAAGTGTCGGGCCAATGAATGCGACACAAACAAAGGTGGTCCCTTAACTCTAAGCCATATGCAACTAAAATATAATAATTTACAAGTACAATTTATATTTTCTAGAATAAGTAAAAACAAGCACGATATTAAGCAAGGAATTAAACAGTAAAGGCAAGGTGTCTTGCCTGGTAGAGCGCCTGGTGTGCTGCGATAATCATGGTGGCATGAACTACGACTTTGGTATAACAACTACACAAGGGGACCTCTGATGGTGGCACGGACGGTTCCATTGGGTCCAGAAGGGTCAATTTAGTTAGGTTGGACATAAAGTAGTCTAGGATTGCGAGGGAATAGGAGTAACGGGATTTAATCATGGATAAGGATTTATAACCGAAGAATTTTGAGGAAATAATAATAATACATATACTATTTAAAATTATTTGCAATGCTTCGAAATATATTCTATAAAAATAATTTTTGAAAAAAAATACTTGAAAATCATAATTCGTATTGGGGAAGAAATAATCCCAAATTTATCAAGATAGGATTTTTATAGGAAGCTATATTTTAATTAGATGAAAATATCACAATTATGGTTTATAAAGAAATTTTGAGAATAGTCGTGAGGCTAAGTGCAAAATATATATAATTTTTGATACAAAATACCTTGTAGGAAATATACCTTTCTTTACAAAAAAAACAATATAAATAATAATAATGAAAATAACTAATGCTAATACATTATTATTTTTAAAATACTAATAACGTTTTTATAATTTAATCCACTCAAATATATACTCACCAGAGATGCCTATATACTAACACATATTCATACATACATAATACTAGAATATAAAGTATTAAATTACACGAATATCCTCATAAAAATTGATAATAATAAAGATAATAATAATAATAATAATAATAAGGATAATAATAATAAAACAGAATAATAATAATAATAATAATAATAATAATAATAATCATATAAAAAATAGTTAAAAAATACGAATAACAGTGGTTCTCCACATTTCGAGGAGACCACAGAACAAGTTTTAGGGAAACAACAAAAAAAATTTACTTTAAAGAGAGAGAAACAGAGGGAGAGAGAGAAATCAGTGGGAAAGAGAGAGAGGGGTGGCGATCCGGCGGCTCACTGAGGCTGGCGCCGGAGAGTTTCGAAAGAAGGAGGAAGCGGGCGAAGGAAACTGGAGAAGGAGGCTGGGCTTTGGCGGTGGAAGGAGAGGCGGGGGTTAGGTCGGAGAGGCGGCGGGAAGTGGGTGGTCCGGCGATGGGGGTTCGTCTCGGGGGTGGCGGACGGCGGTGCTCGTCGTGGGCGACTGGGCGCTCGACGGATGGGGCGATCGGAGAGGGTTCGACGGCGGCTCGGGGGGGGAGGAGTCGACCGGGCGCGGCTGAAGTCTGGGCGGACGGGCTGGACGGCGAAGCCCGCCGGAGAAGAGTGGTGCGCGGCTGCTCGTGGCTCGCTGTGATCACGCGGCAGCGCCGGTGATAGCCGAGATCTGCAGAGCACATGGCTAGGGCTCCGACGAGATCCTCGAGCACGGCGAAGAGGATTTTGGTGGAGGAGATGGCGACGCCTCTGTGGGGCAGAGGGTGTACGCCTGTGGTCTGCGACGGTTCTAGGTTGGTATTTTTGTCTTTCCTTCGTCCTGTTATGGTTGCGATGTTGTGATGGCCGGAGAGTTGTGTATGGTTCGCCGGTGATGGTGGTGGTTAGCGGTGGCGGTGGTTGTTCTGGTGGCCGGGGTGAACGGAGGCGATGTTGATCTGGTGTTGGTAGGCTGGTAGGGTGAATTGGGGATGATGACGATGACGATGGTGGTTGCGGTGGTGTTCCGGTCTGGCTTCCGGTAGAAGGAGGAGCGAGGATGGCCAGGGGGTTCTAGTGTTCGTCGGGGCACAGCGGGTGGTCGTGGTGGGTAGTTGTTGTTAGGGTGATGCGGGATTAGTTTAGGATTAGGGATCAGAGAGACTGGGTTGCTATGTCAAAATCGTGTCCGACTTGTGGACACGAAGAAGGTGAAATGTACATGTAAATAAAATAGTGCAAAGGAAAAAATAAGGGCACGGACACGATACACGGGATTAGGGTTTATGGAAAAAAAATTTGTGGGATAAATTTTGGCTTGTAGAGAGATAATGGAGGAGTACCTGCCTATTTATAGGATGTAGAAATTCCCATTAAGATAAAGTTTAGTATTTGTTTAAACCCAAAATAGATAATTCAGTACTTAATTTAAATAATTCAATAAATCTAATTTCAAATCAAATCCAATTTAAATCTAATTAAATTATATCCCTATAGTTTAAAATCAATTTAAATAAATCAAATTTTCAAATATTTAACTATTTAAATAAATCCAAAAATCAAATCAAGATTTAAATGGCCACAATAACTTCCAAATATTATTTTCAAAATACCAATAATAATAATTTCAAAAATAATAAATATTTTTAAATATCTTTTTGAATAATAAAATTTTAATATTAATAAATCTCAAAAATTATATTTTTATTTAAAATAGACTAATAAATAATTACGAAATATATATGTAGGTACAAAATGATGTTCTCATAATTATGCTTTTCTAGCATACAATAAAAATATTATTTATTATTAATAATTATGAGAAATGAAAGACTTTATAAATAAAATAACAAACTTGAAAATTTTTTGAACGATAACAAAATAATTATTATGTATATTATTTTGAAAGTTTAAAAATAGAAAAATAATATTTTCAAAAATATGTACGCTCGCACATAATCACACTCGTCGAGCAAAAACGAAAAATAAAATTTCGTGCACGACGTACAATACGACTACGCGACGTACAATACAAAAATTTTAAATCAGTACCAAAATCGATAAAAAATATAGTATAAATTTAGGAGTTTTACATCCTACCCAACTTAAAAGAATTTTGTCCTCGAAATTAAGAATTCGTAGGGGGGTGAGAAGACACAAGGGGTATCGATGAAGAACAATCAATAACAAAATCATGCCGTAAGAAATTATGATCTAGATCATAGGAAAATAATACGATATGGTCGTAATCGATAGGATGGCTAGAGGAAGTTCTAGTATAACGCCTTCGCCCTCCTAAAATAAGTGAAGGCGAAAGCAATATAGAGTTCGAAGGAGGCATTTATCCAATACGAATACGTGATTCAAAGGCGACCGAATAATTTCAAAAAAAAAAATTTAGGCAGTCATAGATGAGACTCTAAAGGACAAGTTTAATATGTCTCCATCTACGTAGAACAATAGATAAAAGCGAATCAAAGTGCACTTGGTTGATCTGACCATTATGCACCGGTTCTGATTAGACAATATGCTAGTGAGCGCTCAATAGCATATGTCATGAACAAACTCGATAAAGAATAAGCTTGCAAAAACTAGGCTACATTAGCATCATTAGTCAAAATGGTAAATACATAGGTACGAGAGATTTAAGATTTAAAGAAGGTAGAATGATTCTAAGTCATACAGTCGTCCTATAGTCTTCTTGTCCAAGTCCTTGGTTGGCTAGACGGGTTAGGTTCTCTAGATTCTAGGATCTAAATAAGCTTGCTAATATAGGTCACTAGGTCAAGAGGTTGCTAGTTCATAAGGTATTCTACCCAACTTAAAGAATTAAACTAATGGTGTTTTGGGATAATTAACTAGTAGGGTCAATCTCTAGCAAGCACGAAGGGAAGATAAGAATATGGATGGAAGGAAGCAAGCAAGATGCAATTGATGAGTCAAACGGTAGATAAATCAAGGAAAGAGGTCAAGTATGTGGATGAGATCCTAGACTTCTAATCCTATACGCAGGCTTGCTTGGTACGGTAAAGTAACCAAACAATTTATCTCGACCTACATGGACCACCACAAAAACATGTAGAGGTAATGTATAATCCTAGACTTCTTGATGATCAAGTTATAGAGGTAATGTATAATGAAAGGACAAGTGTATAAAGAACATATGAGAACAGGCAGATATGTAATAATGGTAAACCTGTCAGGCAAGGTATATAATAGACAACTTAGAGGATTTGTGTTTTGACCAGCGATTTAAAATACCAATTTGTCATGTGAACAGCTAGAGGGAGATATCCAGCAAACCATACACCTACGTGTGTGGCCGTTATTATTCACGTAAGATCAACGGGATAGAAAGGGTATGTTCACATGTCTTCTAGGTATTTTCCTGTCCGACTAGTACACACGGAATCCAGGTTATTCGACACATATTTTATTATTCGTGATAGATGTATTAGTCATGATTTACATTATTCGTGATAGTCATGAAACCACGTATCTCCAGTCAAGGAATCCATAAAATACCAATCCGTGAGTCGATCGTGTCAGAATCAAGATAGAACACTAGTATAACATGCATCACAGGATATATCAAGATAATAAAACTATCAGAGAATGTACTCGTCTGATACCCTGAATGACTGATATGAATAGATGTCCGAACTGATGTCACAGAGTCCTAATTAGAGAAATACATGTTATAAAGAGTTCAATTTGAAATGATAAAAATTTACAATACAGTCTACATATTTCTAAGTCAATCTAGATCAAAGTCAACTCTTGGTCAACTCTAAGTCAACTCTGGTCCACCTTGTGTCAAACTAGGAGTCAAGGTTAAGCTTCTCGGGTCAAACTTAGATTAGTGGTCAACATCTATGATACTTAGATATATTAATATATATGCATACCACATATATCCTTACCCATATAGTACCACCCTAACACATACATATAGATATCATATATCAAGTATATGCATATCCTCATTATGAACCATAACCTATATCTATATACTCTCATAATATATATAGATACTATATAACCCAAAAATATATATACCTATCTATATAATCCTTCCACAATCTAACATCATCTACTCAAACTTAAACTCTTAGATACTAACCTACTAACACTAGGATACCATATCAACCTTGGCCATATCGACATCCCAATACCAATACCTTGGTTGGATCAATACCTTAACTTGGGTAAACCTAATCTTACCTTGATATCTTGATACCTTAACTTGGTACCTTGATACCATACCTTGGTCATAAGGTAAACTAATAATTTATCTTGAAGGTAAAGGTAATTCATATTTACCTTAAGATACTAACTTGGTATCATGAGATACCAAGATACCCCTCAAATATCTAATTAACTAACTATCTAATGTACTAACATAACATCTTAACTAAGGTCTAACATATAACCTATAGAGACTAACTTGCAAACATACCAATATCTAGAACTAACATATCAATATCTAACATGCTAGATATCTAACATCAAACTATCTAACAAAATACTAACCTCTACTATCTAACTAACACTCATAATAACAAATATTACCTAACAATAATATATATATATATATATATATATATATATATATATATATATATACACTCGACAACCTATAATACCTACATTCACTTAATATCCATACGACATAGGCTCATAGGTTACACAAGTGCCTATATCGTATAGTCACTCTTCTACTTAAAATCAATACTATACCAATTGGGCCTTCACTAAATTCTAGGATTAAAGTATGTTGTAGCCCTTCGTATTAGCTTTTCAAAACTTCAAACGGATAGCATTTTCGTGTCCGGAAGCTCCCGGAATCGCGAAAACACAGAAATGTGTTCGCCTTTCGTACAGCTGACACTCAAACAATTCTATAGAAAGTTCTAGAATGCATTTGACCTATTAATATATATATTTAGAAAGCTAACTTCGATACGGTTTTTTTAAAAAATTGGAGATTAATCGGAGTTATAAGATAAAAGTTATGACATTTTTAAGTTGCTATGGCTACTAAAAACGTGGATGAATATTATGACAAATTTGGGTTGTTTTGGACAAAAGAAACACATGTAGGCCATGATACTTGGATACAAACATAGGTATCCAAATGAAAATTATTCTAACCATCCTAACTAAGATCAATCCACTCTCTAACCATTCTAAAACTGAATTTAAAACACAATTAATCCTATTAGGCAATAAACCAAACACATGGGATGTCCTAATTTGGGATCTATCAAGTATGACAAAAACACATATCTAAAATCCTCAAGAGAACTCCAAATGGCCTCAAACTTGAATCTAAAGGGGGTACATGCATGGAGGTGGATCCTATGGATTCAAAACTAACTAATATGCATAGAAAATAAATTTAGAGGGTTAGTTTTATCTATTGGAAGTGGAATCCCAATGATACTCTCAAGGACACGGCTCCGATACGATGATCTTCCAAAAAGGACACTCCTCCTTGCACTTTACTCCAAATCTTTGCTAGCATCCTCCCTTGGTGTCACTACCACATTTCTAGTTTGAGGGTAAATTTGTTATTTTTGGGGTTATTTAAAATTATTAGTATTAATTAGAATTTATGAGAATTTTTAGGAATTATTTTGGATTTATTTGGACTAGTTTGATTTTTGACTAGTTTTGACTCATGTAGACCAACCTAGGAACTAACCCTAGTTAGTTGGGCTTGGTTAGGTCAAGTGACTCTAGTCTAACCTAGTATGACCTAAGTTAGTAGTTATTGATTCATTATAAATTTAATTAGGAATTTAGGAATCAAGTGTTTTGATAAATGGCTTGTGGTTTCACAAGTCATTTTGTGACTAAACTTGATTGGACTAGCTAAACCTAGCTCAAACCCCACCCACACCCATCATGGCCGGCCACCTAGGTTAAACCTAGGGATTCCCCCACTATAAAGTCCCTCCTAGATTTTAGGGCTAGCCTCTTTTAGGGTTCATCCAAAAGTTCTAAGGAAAGAGGTGAGTTCCATCTTCCAAAATTCATTAAAAATCCATTTTAAATCCTTTCTTCCCCAAACCAATTCCATTAGGACCTAAAATCAATGCTCTTGTTGTTGGTATAATTTGTTTGCAGGAAGACAACAATTTATGGAAGTTTGGGTGGCTTGAGGAATCTCTCCATTTTAGCTTTTGTGAAGGCTTGTTCACCAATAGGTAACTTTCCCATTTCTCAATGAAATTTCATTTAGTCTTCACCAATAGGAAGCCCTAGGGGTCCCCCTAAGGTCTGGATAGGTTTCTTGTCCAGTGTCGGAGGATTCGTGTCCATTCTGGACACGTATCAATCCCTAGTCATAGGTGTTTGACAAAATGCCTCAATGAGCATTTTGTATTAATTTCCATTTTGTTTTTGAATAGGAAATAGGGTTTTGTTCTTGCTTACTGTTTCGTGTCTTTGTGTCTTGGATTTCGTGTCATCTTGTGTCGTTTTGATAGTGTGGACACGCGCGTGCACACACTCGCGCGCGTGCTACAGGGATCCCCTGCCTATCGGGCCCTATAGCGGACACGATACGACACGCTTTGGGCTGAAACATTGGTGGCACTTGGGGCTCGTGACTGACATGTCACAGACCAATTTCTGGCTCGTCTTATCGAGCGGTTTGAGAGAAATCTCAACCGCACCGATTTACCAGTGCACTGCACAGTGTGGTTTTGGGCCACTGATACGGGCCTCGTGTCCGACACTGGCACGTCGTGGACACAGGCCAGTGGGCCTATGAGGTAGCCCTATAGGTGGGTTACCTATGAGGGTGACCACGAGATCCTCTCGTGTCTTGTGTCGTGCACACGACACAAGTACACGTGTGCACGAGACAGTGCACTGTCAGTGCACTGTGTGTATGTAAACTTGATTTCTTGTTCTGGACACGCCGTGTCAGGCCTGGATGACACGAAATGGATACATGGGGTTGTGCACAAGGGTTTTCTTTTAATTACAACCATTAGAT
The DNA here is from genome assembly GCA_029216955.1 of Iris pallida. NCBI lineage: Eukaryota > Viridiplantae > Streptophyta > Magnoliopsida > Asparagales > Iridaceae > Iris > Iris pallida. The sequence continues at coordinate 9,474,610 of JANAVB010045020.1, forward strand.
TCATGATTTATTAAGTTTTTCCTATTCGAATTCTTTTTCATCATATGTTAACTGATACTCTTTCCCTGTTATAATTCCAGTATGCTAAATTGAGTTTTGTCATTAAATTAATCCATTACATGCTGTTAATTACCTGTATTGAAAGCCTAATGTGGTACCCCTACTTAAATCCTATGTGTGTGTCAATTTTTAGGTTTTGGGTCTATGTTGATTCATGAAACTGAGTTTGTTCTCAGAAATCTAGGATTATTTAGTGAGTAATGAACTGTTGAGTTCATTTCATATATGGGTGTAAATATGAGTTTGTTTGGTATTTACAAACCTGTGTATGCACTGTTTGGGTTTTCTACAAAAACTGAGATTAGAGAACAATGAATTGAATTCCTTTCCTTTCTTTCAAACTGAGTTTGATCCCAAGTTTTGTGTAACATGGGAATAGGCCATGTTATTACCTGCTGTACACATTCTTCATTGTCTTGTATTTTCCTGTTAACCCATGACACACACTAACACAGGTTCCTCTCTCTTTACTCATTCCTGCACACACAAGTATGCATACACTGTTTCTTTTAACTTAGCTTCCTGTTTTAAATCTGAGAATACTAGAGTGGTTAGTAGCAGGTATTAAATGAGGATTGATTTCCCTTTCTTTTTCCCTTACTGTTTTGTCCTGGGATACACACACACACCCACAGAAGTTGCACACTATCACTCCACTGTTTTCTTCCCTGCATTGTATACACACACACCACATCACCCTGTACACAAACCTTCTCCTCATTCACTGTTAGTTCCTGCACACACTGGTATGCATACACACACACTTTTCCTGCACACTGTCACATTATCCTACCACATGACACATTATGTCATATTACACACACAAGCACACCCTTTCACTGTCTTTTCCTGTCCACACACAATTGTATATCACACAACACATTGTAAAATATATCCACTAGCATACACACATAGCTTTCCTACTTGGCACTTGAACTTGCACCCTTACATCTATATACACTTTTGATGCCCTTCCATTCACAGCTACACATTACTCATACACACACATATACATGGTATTGTTCACATACACAAGCACTCTCTCACTTTCTACATTCCTAGTCCTTAATATGTAGGTTAAATGCCTAATTGTAAGCATGTGCTACATATATGCTCTATATGTATGTTGTATGTATATAGGTGTAAGCCTTACTTTGTATACATGAATCTCTTGATAGATAGCTATGTGAGGTAATTCAATGTGTGATTGTTTGTTGGCTTGTATAGCTTGGGAATGGTGTGTGTTGTCTAGAATAGATTGGTTAGGCCTAGTTAGCCTAGTTTAGACTTAATTAGACTTGGTCGACCTAGTTTGACTTCTAGGGTTGACCAGGGTTGACCAAAGTTGACCAAGAGCTGACTTTGGTCTAGATTGACCTAGAATCATATAGAATGCATAGTAGGACTGTATTACACTATTCTGGACTTGTTGTGACTTATGCTGTTCTGATTAGGAGCCAGACACCACTCCTTGGACGGTACTTTTCATATTGGACACTCAGTTACAGGCGAGTACATTCTCTGATCATTTCATATCCTGCTTAGAATTATTTCCTGCAGTAGATTACTTTACTCGTACTGTCACGTTGGTCACACGGATTGGTACTATATGGATCCTTTCTTGAGATGTTATCCTTAGGGAGCATCGGGTACTCTATGTTCTGTGCGTTTCACTTTCATAGCGTATCATATGCTTCTTGGTTCTTTGATCACTTACGACATGTACCCTCATGATCGTAGAGTCTTCCTGGAATCTTACACTGTTGGGTTACCCCCAGAATCCCCATGTTTATGGGACTTACACTATTGGGTTATCCCCAGAATCTCCATATTTATGGGACTTACACTGTTGGGTTACCCCCAGAATCCCTATTTTTATGGGACTACTATGTATCACCTTCGGGGTCTACCACCCTTCGGGGGCTTATCACCTTCGGGGTCTATCACCTTCGGGGTCTGTTACATAGCATCATATAACATAACCTGGCTGGATTCTTGTGTATTGATCGGGGGTACGGGGGAGTATTACATGTTCATATTGTACTCTGACTCACTAGTCACTGCTAGTTCCCTATGTATAGTAGATATTTCTATTACAGTTCTCTCTCTGTTTACATACTGCACTTCTTTCAGTATTTGTATCTTACTTTACTGCATGTTTATATTTTCTAACCTGCTATGAATTATTGAGATGTACTTTGCTCGCTCTTGTCCTGACTGGACCTGTTAAAAATATTACAGAGGACGAGGAGGAGGCTTGCCTGGACACTTACTACGGGGCAGCCTTAGATGACACCTGCGAGCTGGACCCTCAGGAGGACCCAGCTCTAGCTGAGGAGATCACCCCGACTGCCTAGACAAGACTAGTTAGGCTTATCTTACTTTATACAGTCTTGAGACATGTTCTAGTTAGACTCTATTTTGGAGATCAGTTTGTATATATTCTTTTATCTGAGACCTTGTATTGCTGGGATTATCATAGACTACTGCTATTTCATCTATTTACTTCCTTGAGTTTTATTTCATCTCGTGCTATCTCTTCCTTAGTTGTGATTGAGTTTTACTGTTATGTCACCCCCATTCGGGGAGTATAAACTGTTTAGATATATACTGCTAGATGTTGTGACCTAGGACAACGTTCTACCGCCGACACTGCGGCGTAGGCTAGACGTATTCACGTCTCGTGTCCTTACTCTAGGGTGCGGGTCGTGACACTTGGTAGTATGAGAAGGTTGGATGGAAGTTTTGGTGGAGGGATGTAAGGATTTGGAGATCAAATCAAAGAGGGAAGCTCTCAATTTGGAGAAGAACACTTGTGAAAGAAAATGGAGGCTTGATGGTGTAGCTCCCCTTTCCGAATTTGTAAAATATTTTTTTACTAATCATTCATTTTATTTAGACGGTTATTTTTAGACTGTACATATTAATATATACGCCATTATTTGGTTTATCGAACTTCGTTATTGTTATTATTAATATTATTATTATTTATTATCAATTTTATTGAGGGTATTATGAAATAATGCTATTTTAGTGTTATTGGTTATCTGCATGTGAATATATATATAAATATATATATACGTATCTATGTATATGTAGGTATATATATAAATATACGAAATACGTATATGTGTATATGACTTATATATAAAAAGCGTGTATGTGTATGTATATAGGAATATAGATATAGAAGTATTTATGTATTGAGTATATGTGTGTGTGTATTTTGTATATAAATATATATATAATAATGAATATATGAGGTATATATAAATATATATGTATTGCTAATTAAAGGATATAGAAAAAGATATAGAGAATGAATGAGAAAAGAAATAGAAAAAAAAAAGGAAAAGGAATTCCCAGCCCGGCCCAAAAGGCCGAGCCCCCCCCAACGAACAGGGAACTAATCCCTCCACGCAAAGGCTGTGCCTAAGCACTCCACACTAGCCCGAGGAGAACCCCTTTCAGTCGACCCGGAAACAACACAAAGTATATATATATATTTTGAGATCGAACGAGAGGAGTTCCAACCTAAACCCTAACTCACGCCACCGCCCCCACGACCCTCGTCGAGCCTGGGCGCACCCCCCCGCGCGGCGCGCGCCGCCTGGGTCGCCGTCGGCCGGCCGGAGGCCACGTGCGCACAGCCCGCGCGCGTGTGCGTGAGCAGAAGAGCAGCAGTAATGGCAGCAACCGTGCCGACTTCGCAACGCATTTTCGCGACGCGCTATGGATCGTTTGTCGATCCGTAAACTCCGGTATGACCCTCATATAACCCTTGTTAATTTTGATCTTTTAGTTTGTAGGTAATTGCCATAGGTTGGTCGAGAAACCGACGCAAAGTCGGAAGAAAATCTGTCCCAAGCGGAACAGAAGAAACAGTCCAACAACCCTTCTTTGCGGTCAATTTCCTTCCAATCTGTCGATAGTGTCAGAATTCTGTTTGAACAGATGTGTAGCCAACCTATAGACCTACGAAACCCTTTTTGTAGTTCCCGATTTCGTCAAGTATTGGCAGAGATATTCGAATCCAAAAATCAAGAAAAATCTATAAAAACAGTTTTGAAAAACTATAAAATTCTCCGACACGACGTCCGTCCTGCCATTCTGGGCGACGTAGTCACGCACCGAAGGCATAGAAAGCTACGTAACAGCTTCGTGGTCGTGTGTGCTTTGACGGAATTCAAATTGGTCGCGTGTGCGCGATGAAATCGACGCGTATCCGTCGAAATCGCCCCGTATCCGTCCAATACAAATTCGGTCATAACTTCGTGCACGCTCGTCAGATCGAGACGAAACTTGCGTCAACAGGACCGTATCATTTTTCTGGTCCTGTATGCCAAGTTTGGTTCAATTCTGAGACAGTTGAAATCGACGTCGTTTTGCGGGCCCCACGGTCCCACTCAACGAGCGATTTTGTGCACGGCCCGCCGGAATCCAACTTTGGACATACGGTTGGGTTCGTATCGGAAAAATGGATCCGTAGACATGTAGTTTGACGACTTTAGAGACCATTGACTCTGGCACGCTTTTCGGTGCAAAGCGGGTTCAACGGCGGACATCGTTTTTGCCCAAAATTACCGTTTTGCCCCTGTGTCCAGAATTGGACTTAAGGACAGGCAATCCTAGCTAATTGGACTATTCTGAGATCATTGGTATTGTTTATTTCAGCTTCCGGGAACTGTTGTACGGGTTTTGACTATTGTGGTATATTGAGTGATTTGGATCATCGGTTTCACCAGCACAGGACCACAGGCGAGTACAGTTTATTGTTTGTATTTCGATATTGATCTTTACTATATTTCATTGATTAGTCATTGGTTATGTGATTATTTTCTATTATAAATTGTTGAGTCGGGAATGAGAAGTACCAAGGATGTGTGATCTGACCTTAGACCGTGTAGACCGTGTAGACCGTGTTGCATTTAATTCTTGTAGACCGTGTAGACAGTGTTTTATTTACTTCTTGTAGACAGTGTAGACAGTGATTTATTTATTGCAAAGTACACCGTGTAGACCGTGTTTATTATTGCATTTAACTGTGTAGTTAGTGATTATTATTCTGTAGACAGTGTTTCTTTATTGCTATATTTTCTGTAGACCGTGTAACTGTAGACCGTGTAACTGTAGACCGTGTAACTTTAGACCGTGTAACTTTAGACCGTGTAGACCGTGTCGCATAATTGTCCCGAGGCCGATCACATATCAAAGGTACTTCTAATGGTGGAAAAGTATATTGGTCTATTTATTACTATTGATTTTTCTTACGGCTTTACTGTTTATTTTCAAACCCATGATTGATGTCTAACCTTTGTCTTATAGTCATTTTCTTTATTTGAAATTGCATTCAGTGAATTGTGCTCGTTCCATTCCTGACTGGAAACCAACATTTTCAGGTTAGCCGTGGATTCACTTAGCATGGAAGTTACGGGGATACTTGCAGCCAGAAGCCTAGAGACTAGCTAGATAGTTGAGCTGTAGTCATTCTATAATTGTACAAGTTTATGTTTTATGCTAAAGTAAAACTTGTGATCTTTGTAAGTTGAATTAATTATGTGAATGAGCATTGTTTGTGATTTTGATCTTCATGGCCGTGACAGCGTTCTACCGCCGACACTGCGGCGTAGGCTGGCTTGGACACGTCTCGTATCCGTTTTAAAAAAAAAACGGGTGCGGGTCGTGACAGATGGAATGAAATGAAAGAAAGGGCAACCCTCCTATATGTGGCTGCCATCTAACCCTATTTGGGCCTTGGGGAAAGCCCAATAAGGCCTCTACTAATCCCCCTTGTTAATTTTAAGTTAGGTTCAATTTTGGGATCAAAAGGGTTAAGTTTAAGGCTCTAACTTAACAAATCTAACAAGTGGGATTAGTCTAAACTTACTAACTTAATTAGTGGGGTTTGTGGGCCATGACTAACTAATCTTGGGGTCCCGTCTAGAGTCTAAGCTACCCGAGTCACTAACACAAGTCGGAACGAGATGAAAATCGAACCCGACTTAACAAATCCCATAGAATCAATATTAAAATATAAAAATTCCTAAAATATTAAAATATAAAAATTACCAAAATTACAATACATTAATTTAAATATTATTAAAATAATCTAAAATTCACCAATTAATCAAAATTCTAAATAATTCAAAAGTCACAAAATGACCAAAATATTATTAGCCTAAAAAGTGGTAATTAGCTAATCTAATCACATGGGTTAGGCCTCCAAGGTCATGGTTAGTCTCTAGGCTAAACAGTTCCAAGGTTACACTAGCAAAACATCAAAATCATAATGCACTAATTTAATTAGTTTTAAATTAATTAAAATTCACCATAAATCATTATTATTAATATTAAATGATAAATTCTTACAAAAGTTTAAAATTATCTTTATTTTAGAAAAGTGGTGGTTACAATCCGAACCCGGTGGAGGCGGACACGGCAAAGACCACGGTGGCGACGTTCGGGGTGGCATGGGGCCTCATGGAGATGAAGACGCCCAGGGCCGTCGCGGGGCGTCCGAGGGTGGCGAGTCCCGAGACGGCGACGGTCCAGGAGACGACGTCCCTGTGCAGCATTCCGTCGAACACCCACTACCAAAATAAGTCATATTAGCGACGAAATTAGCGACGCCAACTTAAAACGTCGCTAATATTTTTGGATTTAACGACTCCTAAAGAATGCGTCACAATACGTCGCTGATAGCGACAAACAGCGACATATTGCGACTACCTTTAGTGTAATAAAAATCAACGTCGTTGATTTGTCAGAAAACGTCGCTAGTTTTATTAGTTCAGCGACGTTTAGCGTCGCAAAGATTAATAAGTCGCCGAATATTAAACGCTTACCGACGCTTTGTGACGTATTTTTGGACGTCGCTAATATCTGATAAAAAGGGTTTCCTCGGTTCGACTTTTCATTTCTCCCTCTCCCCAAATTTTATTTTCCCGCCCCTCTTTCCCGACCTCGACGACAGCCACCTCCTTCCCTCCGGCGCCGCTCATCCTCCTCCTCCACCGCGAGCCCCTTCTCCTCCCTCCGGTGAGCCCGTTCTCCTCCTCCTCCTCCACCGCGAGCCCCTTCTCCTTCTCCACCGCGAGATCCTCCTCCTCCTCCTCCACCACCGCGAGGAGACCGAAGGTAAACCCTAACCCTAATTGAGGTGTTTTTCGTGTCCAAAATAGATATGGAGACATATTACGACCATATGTTCACTGATACAGTGTGTTCGTGAGGTTTTGGACACTTTGTGTCCATTTGTTGGACATGTGGACACCCCCAAGCTTGTATATATATGTATTTCATCTCTGTACACTTAATCCCCTCCTCTTCCACAACCGAACTTGTCCTCTTCCTCCTCCACCACCACCGCGAGGAGACTGAAGGTAAACCCTAACCTAATTGAGGTGTTTTTCGTGTCCAAAATGGACACGGAGACACACTACGGCCATATGTTCACTGATACAGTGTGTTCGTGAGGTTTTGGACACTTTGTGTCCATTTGTTGGACACGTGGACACCCCCAAGCTTACATATATATATGTATTTCACCTCTGTATGTTTAATCCCCTACATACACTTGTGTATTTTCGTATTAATTTGAATTTGCATATTGGGTTTGGGTTTCGATATAGTATTTGATACATTGTTTCACCTTGCAACATTCCTACACTTATTTTAGACAACAAGTATATGAACCAATTAGTCAACATCTATTTGTTGAAGTATGGTACTCCATTCTTCGTAAGTTCTAGCTATATATGTCTCTCAAGATCCAATACTCAAAAATTCCAAGAAGAAGAAGAAGAAAAGAATAAAATGACATCGCTCAACACCCTATGACAACTCTTTGTAGAATTGTGTTAAAGTGTGAGTTCTACAGTATGAGTTCTACAGTATGGTTCTCTTTGTAGAATAAAATGACATCGCTCAACCCTATCGATCCTTCATACAAGCCTTCCTTCATCTATTGTCTTAAAGTGTGAGTTCTACAGTATGGTTCTGTTTGGTGAATTGTGTCTTATTATAGTCCCTGTAGCCATTCGACTGGCGAGGCAGAAACTATGTAGTCGTAGATAAAGTTGACTGTCATCCGACCGTCATCCCTCGACAATGATGATACGACAACCAACCGGAGAGGCATGGACATAGTCCCTGCATCCATTTGGATTAGTAAATGTGAATATGGGGTTTGGATTCATGGTGTATATGTTCACTGTCTCAAGGACATAGTCCCTGCAGCCATTCGACTGGCGAGGCAGAAACTATGTAACCGTAGATAAAGTTGACTGTCCTCCGAACCTCATCCCTCGACAACGATGATACGACAACCTATCACTATATCTTATATAGTAGTAGATGATGTCTTAGTATTACATTATGTGAGTTCATCTTGATTCTGTTACATTTTTCAGATACTAGATACGATAAGAACATATACTACACCATATGTACAGAACATAGATGATTCACACTAATGTATGCTTGAATGAATCTTGGGTTGTGTTCTGAGCCATCCGTTCTCACACTTGGCAAAAAATTGAATTTCTCATACTTTATCGGCTTTCAAAAATGTACTCAAATTACATGATGGTTCCTTTAGTTAGCTTGCTTATGTTACAATTATATTATTTGTGACTATCAATCTTACCAGATGGCACCCATGACCCGAGGAGCGGCACGTCGTTTGAAGAAAATAGTGAATGCTGAGGTGGCTCCTCTTACAGTTGAGGAGGAAGTGGTACCGGTTGCTAGTGAGACCGAGAGTTCTCTTCATGCAGTCCTTGCAAGGGACGACATCTCTCCTCGTGCCAAAAATCTCGCTTTTTCGAGGTGGTTGCGTGAACGTATCGCTGAGCGTTTGCGTGAGCAGCGTGGTTCTCATTAGCTATTAGTACTTATTTGTATTGTACTATTTGTATTGGATTGTTTTTGTATTAGACTATTTGTATTGGACTACATATATGAATTAGAACTATGTCAATCTCTGGATTATATTGGACTACGACACCACGGTAACATAGTCCTTGCAGCCATTCGATTGGCGAGGCAGAAACTATGTATCCGTAGATAAAGTTGACTGTCCTCCGACCCTCATCCCTCGGCAATGATGATACGACAACCAACCGGAGAGGATACTCTGAAAGATCCATCTGAGAGGGACGTATACTCTGAGAGATCACTTTTACAAGAATGATATCAGTAGTAGGATTGAGTGCTGGAGGAGATATTATCAGAGTATACGTCCTACTCAGATGGGTCTCTCACCGTTACTATTTTTTCCTGACAGCATGGTGGATGTGCTCCGTCCACAGATTCTTGCTCCGAGCCAAAACATTGTCCCGGAGCTCAAGTAGACATCTTTGGTGTAGAGCTCGAGTGAGAGGTTCCTGACAGGAAGAGAAGGGAAAGCAGCACAGCCGGCGGCATGACCCGGAGGAAGTACAGAGGTTTTCTTCAACATACGTAGGAGAACTATAAGGATATATCTTTTCACAATATGTCATCTTGTCAAAGACCGTTAATGTGACAACCATATTACCGCGGTGTCGGAAGACTAACATGTCATAATTTTCTAAGCAGTATGTTTTTACATAATCCTTCCAACTCTTTCCTCCTATGTCGTAATCTTGCATTATTACATAGAACTGAAATCCGGTTGGAGGATTATGTCAAAACACACGACTTATAAAATTATGACATGTTAGTTTTTCGACACCGCGGTAACATGGTTGTCACATTAAGGGTCTTTGACAAGGTGATATGTTGTGAAAAGATATATCCTTATAGTTCTCCTACGTATGTTGAAGAAAACCTCTGTACTTCCTCCGGGTCATGCCGCCGGCTGTGCTGCTTTCCCCTCCTCGTCATGTCCACTTCTTCTCCCCCGACTCTACACTTGAGCTGGATATTATATGTGGCTGAGAGAGTCAAATTAGAAGAAGGGAAGTAGGGAGGAGCAGATAGGTTCAGAGCTATGGTGGAGGAGAGGAGAAGGAAAATGCTTGATCATAACGTGAGGTGGAAAAGTTATGACGTTGATAGCGTGAGAGAGGGAGAGGGTGGAAAAGATCTTCTCCTCTGACTCTACACTTGAGGTGGATATCATATTTTGGTTTCTGTATTTTGGCTCCAGCTCCATTTATATTAATTTACGGTACGACATGGTGATCATGACATAGTCCCTGCAGCCATTCGACTGGCGATGCAGAAACTATGTAGCCGTAGATAAAGTTGACTGTCCTCCGACCCTCATCCTTCGGCAATGATGATACGACAACCTATCACTATATCTTATATAGTAGTAGATGATGTCTTAGTATTATATTATGTGAGTTCATCTTGATTCTGTTACATTCTTCAGATACTAGATACGATAAGAACATATACTACACCATATGTACAGAACATAGATAATTCACACTAATGTATGCTAGAATGAATTTTGGGTTGTGTTCTGAGCCATTCGTTCCCATATTTTGTGTGATTGTTGTAGACTTGGTTATAGGGACTGAAACCTGTGTACAACGAGAAATGGACATTCTGTGATTGTTTGGATCCTATTCTACAGTGAGAAATGGTTATCTTTTTAAACTGCAGGGAGAAATGGATATTCTGTATTTTATTTTTTTATTTTTTTGTAGATTTAGCGACATTTACCGACGTCCTCCGACCGTCATCCCTCGGCAATGATGATACGACAACCTATCACTATATCTTATATAGTAGTAGATGATGTCTTAGTATTACATTATGTGAGTTCATCTTGATTCTGTTATATTCTTCAGATACTAGATACGATAAGAACGTATACTACACCATATGTACAGAATATAGATGATTCACACTAATGTATGCTAGAATGAATTTTGGGTTGTGTTCTGAGCCATTCGTTGATAGCGACTCCGAAAGTATGTGTCACAATACGTCGCTGATAGCGACAAACAGCGACATATTACGACTACCTTTAGTGTAATAAAAACTAACGTCGTTGATTTGTCGAAAAACATCGCTAGTTTTATTAGTTCAGCGACGTTTAGCGTCGCAAAGATTATTACGTCGCCGAATATTAAACGAATACCGACGCTTTGCGACGTATTTGCGGACGTTGCTAATTTCTGATAAAAAGGGTTTCCTCGGTTCGACTTTTTATTTCTCCCTCTCCCCAAATTTTTTGTTCCCGCCCCTCTTTCCCTACCTCGACGATAGCCCGACCCCCTTCCCTCCGGCGCCGCTCATCCTCCTCCTCCACCGCGAGCCCCTTCTCCTTCCTCCGGCGAGCCCCTATCACTATATCTTATATAGTAGTAGATGATGTCTTAATATTACATTATGTGAGTTCATCTTGATTCTGTTACATTCTTCAGATACTAGATACGATAAGAACATATACTACACCATACGTACAGAACATAGATGATTCACACTAATGTATGCTAGAATGAATTTTGGGTTGTGTTCTGAGCCATTCGTTCCCATACTTGGCAATTAAGCCATTCGACTGGCGAGGCAGAAACTATGTATCCGTAGATAAAGTTGACTGTCCTCCGACCCTCATCCCTCGACAATGATGATACGACAACCTATCACTATATCTTATATAGTAGTAGATGATGTCTTAGTATTACATTATGTGAGTTCATCTTGATTCTATTACATTCTTCAGATACTAGATACGATAAGAACATATACTACACCATATGTACGGAACATAGATGATTCACACTAATGTATGCTAGAATGAATTTTGGGTTATGTTCTGAGCCATTCATTCCCATACTTGGCATTTAAGCATGTGAAATATAACTGATTATGTTTAGTTTGTCTTACGAACCAGATTTGGACATTGCTAGAATGATTGTTGTAGACTTGGACATTGTGTGAATTTTGGGTTGTGTTCTGAGCCATTCTGACAACCATATTTTGTGTGATTGTTGTAGACTTGGTTATAGGGACTGAAACCTGTGTACAGTGAGAAATGGACATTCTGTGATTGTTTGGATCCTATTTTATTTTATTTTTATTTTTTTTGCAGAATTAGCGACGTTTACCGACGTCCTCCGACGTAATTGTGCGTCCGGTGACGTCGGTAGATAATTAATATTATCCAGTCTACCGACGTTTAGCGACGTCATTATTTGTTGCAGGACGTCGGTAAACGTCGGTGTACGTCGATAATTATCCCAAGAAATTCCCAGGATTTACTGACGTCTAGCGACTTTGTATATGTCACTAAATCACCGACGACTCGACGGTAATTCGTCGGTAAATTTACCGACTTGTAGCGACACTAAATATTATGTCGCAAAGAGCGACGACACGACGGTGGACGTCGACATTATACCGACATATAAATACGTCGGCGAACGTCGGCAATTGCGACGTTTGGCGACGTTTATATGATCAGCGACTTACATTTCCGCGACCAGCCCAAAACGTCGGTAATTTCGTCGCGAATTATTTTTAGCGACGAAAATTGTTGTTTTAGCGACGTCTTTAGGCATCGCTAAAACGACTTATTCTGGTATTGACCCGTAGGACATGGTTGACGGAGCCACGTCGGGAGTAGGCGCTGTCACGCCCCGATCCAGCAGAGTCCTTTCGTCCTCGCTTCGGACTCTTTTGGGACCGTTCGTCCTCGCTAAGGCGTGACGCCGTACAAGCCTAAGTTGCGCTTGCACAAGGCCAAGACCTGAAGCAAGACAAAATAGATAAGGTTGATAATACGCAGCGGAACGTATCGCAGATAATTGAAGCAGCAGCGGAAATATTTTCAGAATACATGCATAGAACACAATGGTAACAGGGATCAATTCTCTTTATTGATTTCCTTTGAACAGATTTCAAGCTCTCGATTCTCTCGGATACAATGTTACATTCTCTCAGAACTTTACAGATTACAATGATCCCGTTCCCATACATTACATCCTTTTATATACAAAACCAAACTCTTGCAATAGATGTCATCTCTTGGTATCTCTTCTGATTTCTGGCTCCTGAGGATGAGGCACAGGCTATCGCTTCGGACTATCCTTCTCGATGCATAGTGCACCTGCATGCAGACTGATGGTGGGTCAGTATATCAGCATACTGGTGAATTGTGGACAAAGAGCTACATTTGTCTGAAACGATCACTGTTCATTTAGTGAGAAAACGTTTCTTGTGATGTGATCTTGCTACTTTTACCTAGATTCATTCCATGCATACAGAGTCAGTTTACCTATCTTTTGAAAACACATCTTTGAAAACCCAACATTTGTTTCATTTCAAGCATACAAGGGACTATTCAATTCAAGCACGATGAGTATTCATTTGTGCAGTGTGCAGCGGGTTTCATAAGCATATTCATTTCTTTTGTTCGAGCAACTGTCAGGGACAATGACAAGCATGATACAATATCTTTTCTTTTGTGGAACATAGCATTTCATGGCATAGATAAATCTCCGCAAGCAATTCATGTCAAAGACTTAAGCAGTACATATGTATCACTTTTAAGTGATTCTTACCATAGCCGACCGTCCATCCCTGCACAATACAAGGATTAGCAAAAACATGATAAAACCATCATTTTCTATATGATCTAAACTCTTGAGGCACATTTGATCTATTGGCGATTATTCATTAAGGTTCATCAGATAACAGAGCCGAAGCCCCCAGATAACAGAGCCGAAGCCCCCATACAATAGAGCCGAAGCCATAACAGAGCCGAAGCCACCAGATAGTGGAGCCGAAACCCCCGGATAGTGGAGCCGAAGCCCCCAGATAGTGGAGCCGTCGCCCCCAGATAACAGATAACAGAGCCGTAGCCCCCAGATAACAGATAACAGAGCCGAAGCCCCCAGATGACATACCGGCACCCATTTTCATATGGATGCCCTCTGCGTTAGACATACATTTGCAAGCAAGCAGTTGAGCAGTTCTACTTCTTATACATGCAGATCATCTAGTTTCTTGTACTAGCAAGGCAACAAGTCTTCTTATTAGCATGCAGATTAATTCTTTCTTTAGCATACAGGTTCTCTCTTTCCTTGTTCTTAGCATGACAACATGTGAAATCTCTTACAAGCATATATACTGGTTACAATCTTGTTATTAGCATGCCAAGGTTCTCTTTATCAAGGCAACATTCATTTCTTAGCAAGGCAACATGTGAATTCTCTTAAAGCATACTCAAGGATTTACCATCTTGTTATTAACAAAAGCATTCAATCAAAAATTCAGATTCTTAAGGCGTAAGCGAATCAGCAAATGAGACTTCATCCACTCACCCAGATTAATCGTCTTCTGTTGCAGAGCCGGCAATCCGATCTTTCTGTCTATCTAGTGCCTTCGCGGAGCGGGGCACTACATAATTACCCACCGAAAAGAAGTTTCGTCCTCGAAACTTAAGGAGAAACTCACGATATCCTTAGCAGCGATAGTCCTCATCCTTCGCCATCATCAATCCATGAAATCACAATTCAGATCATATCAAAACTCTTGTTCAATCAAGCATTTCAATCTCAATCAATCAAATCGATAAAATATTTGTCGGCATCATAAAAATATTTACGGACTTATTATATGGAACGTTCATCTCATTATTGATATCGAGTAGGCAACGGAATTTCGATCAGAAGACATGTACAAATTCAATTGAATCAAAATTGGCCAGAGGATCGTGTTGCTCTGATACTATTCTGTCACGCCCCGATCCCGCAGAGTCCTTTCGTCCTCGCTTCGAACTCTTTTGGGACCGTTCGTCCTCGCTAAGGCGTGACGCCGTGCAAGCCTAAGTTGCGCTTGCACAAGGCCAAGACCTGAAGCAAGACAAAATAGACAAGGTTGACAATACGCAGCGGAACGTATCGCAGATAATGGAAGCAGCAGCGGAAATATTTTCAGAATACATGCATAGAACACAATGGTAACAAGAAACAATTCTCTTTATTGATTTCCTTTGAACAGATTTCAAGCTCTCGATTCTCTCTGATACAATGTTACATTCTCTCAGAACTTTATAGATTACAATAATCTCGTTCCCATACATTACATCCTTTTATATACAAAACCAAACTCTTGCAACAGATGTCATCTCTTGGCATCTCTTCTGATTTCTGGCTCCTGAGGATGAGGCACAGGCTATCGCTTCGGACTATCCTTCTCGATGCATAGTGCACCTGCATGCAGACTGATGGTGGGTCAGTATATCGGCATACTGGTGAATTGTGGACAAAGAGCTATATTTGTCTGAAACGATCACTGTTCATTTAGTGAGAAAACATTTCTTGTGATGTGATCTTGCTACTTTTACCTAGATTTATTCCATGCATACAGAGTCAGTTTACCTATCTTTTGAAAACACATCTTTGAAAACCCAACATCTGTTTCATTTCATTTCAAGCATACAAGGGACAATTCAATTCAAGCACGATGAGTATTCATTTGTGCAGTGCGCAGCGTGTTTCATGAGCATATTCATTTCTTTTGTTCGAGCAACTGTCAGGGACAATGACAAGCATGATACAATATCTTTTCTTTTGTGGAACATAGCATTTCATGACATAGATAAATCTCTGCAAGCAATTCATGTCAAAGACTTAAGCAGTACATATGTATCACATTTAAGTGATTCTTACCATAGTCGACCGTCCATCCCTGCACAATACAAGGATTAGCAAAAACATGATAAAACCATCATTTTCTATATGATCTAAACTCTTGAGGCACATTTGATCTATTGGCGATTATTCATTAAGGTCCATCAGATAACAGAGCCGAAGCCCCCAGATAACAGAGCCGAAGCCCCCATACAATAGAGCCGAAGCCATAATAGAGCCGAAGCCCCCAGATAGTGGAGCCGAAACCCCCAGATAGTGGAGCCGAAGCCCCCAGATAGTGGAGCCGTCGCCTCCAGATAACAGATAACAGATAACAGAGTCGTAGCCCCCAGATAACAGATAACAGAGCCGAAGCCCCCAGATGACATACCGGCACCCATTTTCACATGGATGCCCTCTGCGTTAGACATACATTTACAAGCAAGTAGTTGAGCAGTTCTACTTCTTATACATGCAGATTATCTAGTTTTTTGTACTAGCAAGGCAACAAGTCTTCTTATTAGCATGCAGATTAATTCTTTCTTTAGCATACAGGTTCTCTCTTTCCTTGTTCTTAGCATCGCAACATGTGAAATCTCTTACAAGCATATATACTTGTTACCATCTTGTTATTAGCATGCCAAGGTTCTCTTTATCAAGGCAACATTTATTTCTTAGCAAGGCAACATTTGAATTCTCTTAAAGCATACTCAAGGATTTACCATCTTGTTATTAACAAAAGCATTCAATCAAAAATTCAGATTCTTAAGGCGTAAGCGAATCAGCAAATGAGACTTCATCTACTCACCCAGATTAATCGTCTTCTGTTGCAGAGCCAGCAATCCGATCTTTCTGTCTATCTAGTGCCTTCGCGGAGCGGGGCACTACATAATTACCCACCGAAAAGAAGTTTCGTCCTCGAAACTTAAGCAGAAACTCACGATATCCTTAGCAGCGATAGTCCTCATCCTTTGCCATCATCAATCCATGAAATCATAATTCAGATCATATCAAAACTCTTGTTCAATCAAGCATTTCAATCTCAATCAATCAAATCGATAAAACATTTGCCGGCATCATAAAAATATTTACGGACTTATTGTATGGAACGTTCATCTCATTATTGATATCGAGTAGGCAACGGAATTTCAATCAGAAGACATGTACAAATTCAATTGAATCAAAATTGGCCAGAGGATCGTGTTGCTCTGATACCATTCTGTCACGCCCCGATCCCACAGAGTCCTTTCGTCCTCGCTTCGGACTCTTTTGTGACCGTACGTCCTCGCTAAGGCGTAACGCCGTGCAAGCCTAAGTTGCGCTTGCACAAGGCCAAGACCTGAAGCAAGACAAAATAGACAAGGTTGACAATACGCAACGGAACGTATCGCAGATAATTGAAGCAGCAGCGAAAATATTTTCAGAATACATGCATAGGACATAATGGTAACATGAAATAATTCTCTTTATTGATTTCCTTTGAACAGATTTCAAGCTCTCGATTTTCTCTGATACAATGTTACATTCTCTCAGAACTTTACAGATTACAATGATCCCGTTCCCATATATTACATCCTTTTATATACAAAACCAAACTCTTGCGACAGATATCATCTCTTGGCATCTCTTCTGATTTCTGGCTCCTGAGGATGAGGCACAGGCTATCGCTTTGGACTATCCTTCTCGATGCATAGTGCACCTGCATACAGTCTGATGGTGGGTCAGTATATCGGCATACTGGTGAATTGTGGACAAAGAGCTACATTTATCTGAAACGATCACTGTTCATTTAGTGAAAAAACGTTTCTTGTGATGTGATCTTGCTACTTTTACAAAGATTCATTCCATGCATACAGAGTCAGTTTACCTATCTTTTGAAAACACATCTTTGAAAACCCAACATTTGTTTCATTTCATTTCAAGCATACAAGGGACTATTCAATTCAAGCACGATGAGTATTCATTTGTGTAGTGCGCAGCGTGTTTCATGAGCATATTCATTTTTTTTGTTCGAGCAACTGTCAGGGACAATGACAAGCATGATACAATATCTTTTCTTTTGTGGAACATAGCATTTCATGGCATAGATAAATCTCTGCAAGCAATTCATGTCAAAGACTTAAGCAGTACATATGTATCACTTTTAAGTGATTCTTACCATAGCCGACCGTCCATCCCTGCACAATACAAGGATTAGCAAAAACATGATAAAACCATCATTTTCTATATGATCTAAACTCTTGAGGCACATTTGATCTATTGGCGATTATTCATTAAGGTCCATCAGATAACAGAGCCGAAGCCCCCAGATAAAAGAGCCGAAGCCCCCATACAATAGAGCCGAAGCCATAACAGAGCTGAAGCCCCCAGATAGTGGAGCCGAAACCCCCAGATAGTGGAGCCGAAGCCCCCAGATAGTGGAGCCGTCGCCCCCAGATAACAGATAACAGATAACAGAGCCGTAGCCCCCAGATAACAGATAACAGAGCCGAAGCCCCCAGATGACATACCGGCACCCATTTTCACATGGTTGCCCTCTGCGTTAGACATACATTTGCAAGCAAGCAGTTGAGCAGTTCTACTTCTTATACATGCAGATTATCTAGTTTCTTGTACTAGCAAGGCAACAAGTCTTCTTATTAGCATGCAGATTAATTCTTTCTTTAGCATACAGGTTCTCTTTTTCC
This sequence comes from Iris pallida, assembly GCA_029216955.1. Taxonomy (NCBI): domain Eukaryota; kingdom Viridiplantae; phylum Streptophyta; class Magnoliopsida; order Asparagales; family Iridaceae; genus Iris; species Iris pallida. Next base: position 9,492,932 of record JANAVB010045020.1, read on the forward strand.
TTGTTCTTAGCATGGCAACATGTGAAATCTCTTACAAGCATATATACTGGTTACCATCTTGTTATTAGCATGCCAAGGTTCTCTTTATCAAGGCAACATTCATTTCTTAGCAAGACAACATGTGAATTCTCTTAAAGCATACTCAAGGATTTACCATCTTGTTATTAACAAAAGCATTCAATCAAAAATTCAGATTCTTAAGGCGTAAGCGAATCAGCAAATGAGACTTCATCCACTCACCCAGATTAATCGTCATCTGTTGCAGAGCCAGCAATCCGATTTTTCTGTCTATCTAGTGCCTTCGCGGAGGGGGGGCACTATAGGCGCTGAGCAGGACGGTCTACACGAAGGGGTCGGGCAAGAATTCGAGGAAGAGGGCGGGTGCGTTGAGCGACCTGGTGGCGGCGACGGCAGTGGTGGTATTGAGAAAGGAAGAGAAGGTGTGGGAGTCGGAAGGGACGCGACGGCGAAGCATTTGGGAGTAGATGGAGAGTGGGTCGACGGAGATGGAGATAGCGGTGTTGAAGAAGAAGGGGTTGGGGTTGGTCATGGCGGAGAAGAGGGAGGCGTTGAAGGAAGGGTCGGCGTCGATGGCGCGGTGGAGGAGCCTGCTTGCGACGACGGGGATGCGGAAGAGGACGTCGACGACGGTGTGGGCGAGGATGGAGCGAAGGTGGCGGAGGGAGGGGTGGTACAAGAGGAGCTGGAGGTAATGGTGCCGTTGGAACAACCGGTTGCTCCGCACCCAACATGAAACCTCCTCCTCTCTTATAGAGAGAGGGGCAATTTAGTCCTTTCATCATCGTTGAACCAAAGCACATGGGTCGGACCAAAAATCCACTGTGCTTTATATTATAGACCATTGGATAACCCATACCATAATGGTACGGACACGAACCCGGCCTTCTCGATGTAGGCGTGCAGGCACCGGGCTACCGCCAGGGAGTTTCAGACGGAGACGCGACCTCCGAACCCGGCCTTCTCGACGCAAGCCTGCAGGCACTAGGCCAGCCCCAGGGACCCGAGCCCGGCGGAGGTGGACACGGCAAAGACTACGGTGGCGGCGTTCGGGGCGACATGGGGCCTCAGGGAGGCTAAGACAGGCAGGGCCGTCGTGGGGCGTCCGAGGGCGGCGAGGCCCGAGACGGCGGCGGTCCAGAAGACGACGTCCCTGTGCGGAATTCTGTCGAACACCCGCATGGCATGGTCGACGGAGCCGTGTTGTGAGCAGACGGTGAGCAGGACGGTCTGCACGAAAGGGTCAGACCAAAATTCGAGGAGGAGGGCATGTGCGTGGAGTGACCTGGTAGCGGCGGTGGCGGTGGTGGTATTGAGCAAAGAAGAGAAGGTGTGGGAGTCGGGAGGGATGCGACAACGGAGCATTTGGGAGTAGATGGAGAGTGTATCGACGGAGATGGCGATGGCGGCGTTGAAGGAGAAGGGGTTGGGGTTAGTCATGGCGGAGAAAAGGCAGGCGACGAAGGAAGGGTCGACGTCGGCAGCGCGATGGAGGAGACTGCTTGCAACGAAGGGGTTGCGGAAGAGGCCGGCGATGATGGCACAGACGATGATGTAGCGGAGGCGGCGGATGAAGGGGCAGTGCAAGAAGAGTTGGAGACGGAGGTGCCGTTGGAACAACCGGTTGCTCCGCACCCATTATGAGGCCTCCTCCTCTCTTATATAGAGAGGAGCAATTTAGTCCTTTCATCATCATTGAACAAAGCACATGGGTCGGACCAAAAATCTATTGTGCTTTATATTATAGACTAGTGGATAACCCGTGCCATAATGGCATTGACACGAACTCGGACTTTTCGACGTAGGCGTGTAGGCACCGGGCCAACGCCAGGAAGTTCCGGACGGAGATGCTGCCTCCGAACCCGGCCTTCTCGACGTAGACGTGTAGGCACTGGGCCAGCAAGACGGACACGTAAAGACCACGGTAGCGACATTCGGGGCGGCGTGGGGCCTCATGGAGGCGAAGACGCGCAAGGCCGTCGCGGGGCGTCCAAGGGTGGCGAGGCCCGAGACGGTGGTGGTCCAGGAGATAACGTCCCTGTGCGGAATTTCGTCGAACACCCACGCAGGGCGTGGTCAGCAGAGCCGCGTCGGGAGTAGATGGTGAGCAGGACGGTTTGTACGAAGGGGTCGAACCAGAATTCGAGGAGGAGGGCGTGTGCGTGGAGCGACCTGGTGGCGGCGACGGCGGTGGTGGTGTTGAGCAAGGAAGAGAAGGTGTAGGAGTCGGGAAGGATGCGACGGCTATCACGACCCGCACCCAGATATACGAATACGAGTACGTAGGCCACGCCCAGCCTACGCCGCAGTATCGGCGGTAGAACTCTGTCTAGTGCCCAAAAATTATACACTACATTTAGAAGGTCCATGAACTACAAATGTACTCAATCACAGCCCAACATCTAAAGAAGATAAGATATGAAAGATAACTAAGGCACAAGAACAACTAGAAACTATTAGAAGGAATCATAAGACAGGAAAATAAAGAAGGAAAAACAAGACAAACTAAGGATAACTACCAGGCAACCCACATAGAAGAATAGTGAGATCCACCTCATCTAGCAACATCATGAAGTCCAATAATGGCATAACAACTCCTAAAATATTGTCAACATATCCAGTCAGGATGGAACGAGTATATAAACTAACAACAGTTTCATAGTATTGACAAATGTTGTAAGAGATAATCATAATGGAATACAGGATGATATATTAAGACTGTAAGTAAAACAGGATATATAAACTGGAAATCATGTCAAGGTGAATCACGAAGGGAAAGTAAGCTGAACTGTAATATGTAACTGATGTAATAAATATAAAATGTGCCTCAAATATTATAGCATAATGTAATCGATATGGGTCAAGATCAGACTTCCAGCCAACCGGCTACAAGTACGTAGACTCGGCCCGGCCGGAATGGCAAGCTATGGAACAAGTAGTAGCACAGGTCAGGCTATACCCATCGTGAGGTGAGGGTATAGCTATGATACAAGTAGTAACTCAAGATGGGCATTGATCAACCTATCTATAAAATTCTCCATTCCCCGAATAGTATACAGATCCGGACATAGCACGTCATGGCACGAGATTCCCTAAGAAGGTTGTAACGCCCCAGTCCCAAAATACGTAGGACTAGAACGTAATCATGCCAGCTGTATACATACGAAGTATATGGACCGTCGTATGTATACATAAGCTGTAAAATGCAGTAACCAAAGCACTAAATCCCATCCACAAAGATAATTATTGATATAAAAACAACTTTGAACTTGTCATGTATACAATCGTTGGGCGGAGACAAATCCACTACCAACTAATTTAAATAAGGAAGAATTGTACAAAAAAAATGATTGGTCGAGCGAAGCGAAGACGATCAAAGTGCAATCATCCTCAAATTTTGGTCAATCGTGTCATACTTCCACATTTAAAATTTTATGATCCTTTTCCAAAACAAATTTATATCCTTCCAAAAGATGTATAGCTATAACTCGATAAATCATAAATGCTCAAAGACCTTCAAAAATCAAAATACAATTTAAATCAATTTATTTTCTCGATCTAGCTATCCTCTTGTGTATATCATCTTGTAATATCAAAATAAAATTCCAACTATCTTTTGGAAGCGGTAATATGCTACTACCCAACTTGGAATTAACTAATCTTTAAAATCATATTTCTAGGAAAATAAATGCCTTTATAACTCAAATAAAATTTCAATGCATATTAATTGTCAATGCAATCCATCTAGCCACGTGTTTAACCTATGGGCATATACTAGTGTAGTCACCTTTACTAAACACGAAACTAAGAATTTACGGTAGAAGGAGTCAAGCAAGATGCAAATCAAGAAGGTCGAACGAGAGTTCGAAATTTAAAATCAATAAAAGAAGTCAAGTAGGTGGATGAGATTCTAAACTCTAATCCTATATTGCAGGCCCTTTCGGTACAGTTATGTAACCGAAACGGCAAACTAGACCTACATGGGCCACCACAAAACATGTAACGCCCCAGTCCCAAAATACGTAGGACTAAAATGTAATCATGCCAGCTGTATACATACGAAGTATATGGACCCTCGTATACATACATAAGCTATAAAATGCAGTAACCAAGGTACTAAATCTCATCCACAAAGATAAATACGATATAAAAGCAACTTTAAATTTGTCATGTATACAATCGTTGGGTGAAGACAAATCCACTACCAACTATGAAAAGAAATACATAATAAAAGAAAGAATTTGGCGAGCGAAGCGAAGACGATCAAGTACAATCATCCTCGGGAAAATAGTGACGATCATGGCCACGGCTAGAACACCTGCGAAACACAAGAGCATACACCTGACGAGGTCACCAGGTCCTCAGAGGGACGTAACAAGATACAATAAACATGCCATATAAATACTGAATATAAAAATATGCCACAATCAAAGAAAGTAACAAGACACAAATAAGGTAATCTAACCGTACAAAAGTGAACATGCAGTTGAGAAACAATCCTTCGACGCATGAGCCATGGCTGTAAATGGAATCTGGTATAGTCCCCTCTTGGGCACCAGTGACCTAAGCGCATGACGTTCAAAAACGACAGTGGCCAACCTGAGAGGCTCATCATACCCGTATCTCCAGTGGAGCTTCCGGGTTACAAGGGAAGTAGAATCGAAGCCCATACGTCATGTATTGTTCTCCCCACCCATTGTACCTGTCAAGTCGCAACCACGACCATGTTTCTCTACTAACTGGTAAGTCTCATAACATACCTCTATTAGTAGTTAGTCCTAACGCATGCACATGGGGGATCAGTCCATACGCAAGAACCTCTACATGAAGCTCATCTCACACATCCTCGTGGTACAACTGTGTCAAGGTATATGCAATACACTACAACAGTAGTCCCTTAACTCTAGGTCCATATGCGATCAAAGGATAAATAACAAAGTACATCTAATATCACTAAGCAGGCAGTAATTCAAGAACTGGAAATAAATGAACAGTGATATGTAATAAAATACAAACTAAAAATAAACAGTATAATGGCAAGGTATCTTGCCTGGTGTGTCGCCTGATGTGGCGCGATAATCCGACAAGTCATGTCTGTCCAGTAGCCATGTTCGATGTGTGAGGGTTTGGTATTTCATGAGAAGAGAGACGTGTGATTAGTCGTGGTCAATGGTGAAAATCGAGGAGAAATTGTGAAGAATATACTCCTACTATTTTTAGAAAAGTCTTTCTAATACTTAAGACTAGATTTTTGTTAGTAAAATAATTTTGGTAAATACTTGAAATCCAAAGTAACCGTTTTAGGCAAAATTCTCTGTTTGCATAAATAGAATAATCATATTTTTATTTTTTGATAATAAAAATACTAGAATTCATTTTTTTTCTAATTTGGATGCTACATTTCTGGAATATTTTACTATATGTATTTAGTCAACAAAATTTTGTATAAGAAATTGAATACTAAAAGAAACCATGTTTTTACATATTTATAAATATTTATGCATATTTATTTCTAAATATTTTTAATAAGAAAAATGATATCCTTAATAACAATAATATTATTAATAATAATAATACTAATAATAATAATGATAATACTAATAATAATAATTATAAGAATAATAATAATCATAGTAATTCTAATAATAATAATTACAATAATAATAATAATAATAATAATAATAACCCTTTTTACAGACCTTTCCCCCCAAATCGATACAGAGTGGGAGAGAGAGAGGGGGAAAGGGGATTTACCGGAGCGGCTCCGGCGGGTGGCGACCGGAGACGAGGATGGCGACGCGGCAGACTACGACGGTGAGAGGGAGAGAAGAAGGATGAGAGGAGAGCGGGAGATCGGTGTGAGCTGGAGGCTGGTTGCGCTACTCGCGGTCGTGGCAGCGCGCAGTCGCGAGAGGGGCTCCACCGGCTGGCGGCGGCGGCGAGGTCGCCGCTCTGTTGACGGCACTGGAGCGTTGTGGAGCTCGCTCGACCACGGATCTTCACGGAGGCGGTGCGGCGAGCTTCTCGGCACGTCAACGGCCGGAGGGCCGGGCGGGGTCAGCTCAGATCTGACGGACCAGATCTCGAGGATCCACCACGGGGACCAGGCCGGCGGCGCTGGTGGCGCTCACGCGGGCGAGGGCGACGATGGGTCGTCGGATGCGGTGGCGACCGATCTGACTTGGGGCGGCGATGGGGTTTCCGGCCGGGTTCGACGGCTCTGGACGGAGCACGGGAAAGTCGGGCGCCGGCGGCTTCGAGGCGGGGCGGTCAGGTCGGCTCCCGCGGGTGTCGACGGCTGGTGCGACGTCGTTCGGGGAAAGTCACAACGGAGGTTAGGTTTTCTTCCTTTTTTTTTGTTCAGTTGCGATGATGGTGGTGGTTACGCCAGTGGGGCGGCAGGTGGTGGTGTTGGTGAAGGCCGGAGAAGGAACTTTGAGGTTGGTAGTGACCTGCAGGTGGTGGTGGTGCCTGTCGGGGGTGTGCTTGGTGGAGGCGGTGCTGATGATTTGAGTCGGGACGTCGTAGCGGAGGCGGCAGTGTCGGGAGTTGTTGTGGTGATTGGGGTGATGTTGGGGACGGCCAGCGGTGGCGATCGGGAGTGGTGTTATGGCAGACCAAGGGGGTGATGCTGGGATGGTGGCAGGGGTCGGACAGGGATTGCATGGTCTGTGTCAGGTTGCCGACACGGATTCATAAATTGGGTTAGGTTTAGGAATTTGGTTGCGTCCGGGGTGTCGGACGCGAGGGGATTAATGTATTTGTAGTATAAAAGTATAGTAGAGGGGAAAGACGGCACGGACACGAAGCACATCTGAATGTGGTGGAAAATATGGAGGAGTACCTCTCCTATATATAGGAGGTAGGAATTCCCATTAGGATAAGGATTGTGATGTTTAAATCCCCATGTAGATATCACCTTATTTAATTTAAAGCAATTTAATCATATCCAATCGTATAAAAGAAAACTTATTTTAAATAAAATCTTTTTTTCTAAAATAATTTATCATACTTAGTTAAATTTAAACCAAAACAATATCTTTAAAAAAATACATTTTCGAATAATAAAATATTATTATTAATTAATTTTGAAAAATACCATTATTTTTTATGAATTTAAAGTCATGTATCTCGCAGGTGAAAGACTATTTATGTAAAACATCATTTTTTTGAAATTATCAATTATATTTGTATAATAAAAGTAAATAACTCTTTTTACATTAAATCAATGCAGTTAGTAAATCGATTAATAAAGATAATATAAGTAAGTAAATAAAACAATGACCATATGAAATTTGAATTCTATAATAAAATATTTTTATAAAATATGCACCTCGCGCATATTCGTACTCGACGAGCAATTTCGAAACGCACCTCTCGTACGCTGCGTAAATACAAAAATGCGAACTCGTATGCAACGTACAGATACGAAATATAAAATAAAATAAAAATATCGTAGTAGAAATTTAGGGGGTTTACAAAGGTAGCTACTCCTTCTCAGGAATCGGTGTCAATACAAGTACAAAAACAAGATCGAGCAAGTACCAGTATCCCAAGAAAATTCAAGAATGACATCTCATGACAGGAATCCGGTATATAGTAGTCCGTGTACCATCGTGACGAGAATTGAGTAAAATACTATAACTGAATCGGATAAAAAAAATATTAAGACAAGGAACTACTATCAGAGAATATACTCGTCTGCGATCCTGAGTTGTCAAATGGGGTCGATGCTCAGAGGGATGCCACAGACCTAAAGATAAGATATATATATATATATAAGCTAATTAGGGTTCAACGGTGTTAGGCATAATTAATCTAGGTCAATCTCAGTCCACTTAGTCAAACTAGGTCACACTGAGTCATACTAGGTCAAACTAAGTCACAGGAAGTCAAACCAAGTCAAACTAGGTTAAACTGGGTCAAATGTTGACTTACAGTTGACTTTGCTCAACTGGTCAACTCTAGGTTAAACTAGGTCAAATGTTGACTCTACTTCGACGTTCAGTCAAAGAAGTCAACCATGGTCAAACAGGATCAAGGCTAGTCTCTATAAACATCTACAGGGTCAACACATTCAATTTCACTGGTTGTGAAATCACTGGAATCGATGTATCTCAAAATGCAACAAAAGAAGAAAGATTATAATAATAGGGTAAAAACCTACAGATGTTGTCGGATGGTGAAACAACCATCACCAACGTGTCCAGAATGGTCAAATTAGCTAGGATAGCCTATCCATAAGTCCAATTTGGATACAGGAGAAAAAAGATAATTTTGGGTCAAAACGGTATCCGAGTCGGACCCACTTTGTACCGAAAAATGTGCTAAAATAAAAGTGCACTAAACCTAACAAATTATATGTCCACGAATCCAGAATGACGATACGAACTCAACGGTATATCCGAAATTGGATTCCGATGACCCAATCTCAGATTGGTCCGTTGACCCGGATATTGGAATCTGATTTGCAAGAAAAAGCGTGTCGGAGCCAATGTCCTCAAAACTCAGCAAATTATATGTCAACGAGTCCAAAATGACGATACGAACCCAAAAGTATATCCCGAATTGGATTCCGATGAGTTGATCTAAAAATGATCCGTTGACCCGGATGTTGGTATCCGACTTGCACCGAAATGCATGCCGGAACCAATGTTCACTAAAACCTAGCAAATTATATGTCAACGAGTCCAGAATGATGATACGAACTCAACGGTATATCCAAAATTAGATTCCGAAGAGCCGGTGTTAAAAAGTTCTGTTGACCCGAAATGTGGGGCCCGTTTTGCACTGAAATGCGTGTCAGGGTCCACGTCCTCCAAATCTAACAAACTTTATATGAAAACGTACTAGAACGATGCCACGAGTCTACTGGTGGTGTCAGAAATTGAATTCGGAGTCCTGAGTTCAAAATTAGGATTTTACAACTTGGAAATTATGAATTCGGAGTCCTGTGCATAGGAACTGACGACGCACCAGATGGAGCTGCGACGATGAAGATACGATCCCGCGAAGTTGGCTACACAAAACTGTCTAAAAATAACACAATTTAAAGTGTCAACTTGGTAGCCGATTTTGATGTATCAAACGACGAAATTAACAGACGAAACTTGATAGGAGTGAAGGGGTATATACCAAAATTGTGACGGAGCAAAGTGTTTGCCGATCCAACGGTCAGATTTCTCGAAAAATGTGCACGAAGTTGCTGCGATGAGGCACCATTTCTGGATCTCGTTCGCCTGCGCGTTGACGGGAACCCATGCCAAACGCACGAATCGACTATTTGGCTCTTCGAGAAGGAAGTCGGTGTCCATGGGGGAGTTCACCGGAGCTGGGGGAGTTGTGTGGGAGTGGAGAGAGATAGATTTAAATGAAAAGAGAGAGGGTGAGTGTAATATATATATATATATATATATATATATATATATATATATATATATATATATATATATATATATATATATATATATATATATGTATATAATAGAGAGAGAAAATGCGATATTTGTGTAAAGAGAAGGATATTTTTTAGTAGGAGAAAAAGAAGAAAATATTAGTGGGGTGTATAGGTAGACATGGCAGGGTCACACCAATTTGGGTTGGGTGTTGGGTCAAGTTTGGTTGAGTTGGGGCCAAGATTTAATTAAAATAATAAATTTTAAACCAAATTAAATCATAGATGAAATGGAAGCACAAGGGAGATCAAATCAGTGGCAAGCAAGTGGCACGTGCATAGTAGACTCAAAACAGGCCAGAGCCATATATTTGTTCGATCAGATTGGACCGATGTTGGGCCCGAAAATTAAATTTAAATTTAAATCACAAATTACGACAGACGATAAATTAGTCTAATTTGACCCGAAAGTTGTGCGAAGCAAATGGAGCACAAGGGAACAAGTTCTAGTGGGACATGATATATCAAATTGAAGATAATCTCGTCTACTACAAACTTCAAGAAGAAAGTTTCCAGAGATTGGCATCCCTGATGCTCTAGAAATCCAAGTCACGGTAAAGAGCATTTAATGATCAAAATTAATTAAATCAAAATAAATTATCAAAAATAATTCATTTAGAAAATTCGAAAATAAATTCCGAAAATTCAGGGGGCTTATATCCTACCCACCTTATAAAAATTTCGTCCTTGAAATTAAAGGTTGGTAGTAGGGTTAAAACGGGATAGAAGGTTTAGGCAATATTTAGGCACGATCCAAGAATGACGAGTTTTGCACGAACAAGAAAATCAATTCAAAATTGTTCATGTACGATGAGGAATTTTGGTATGATAGAATCATGATATGAACAAAACCATATGTGCATGATTTCAGAAATAAGTCAAGTCATTGGGACACGATTTTAGAGATGATTAGGAGAATCAAAGATATAAATGAAGTTCAAGTATGGGGTAATCTGCAGCGCCTAGGTTTGATGAAATCAACCTGAGGGTCGCACAGTCCCGATCAAGATGAAAAGTTAAACATGGCCAATATAAGGTTTGGCATGATTTGAGATTTAAGTCACCGTTCTATAGGCACACTTTAGGAATGATTCCATGTTATTAAGCACGAAACCATGACTAGGAAAATCAAGAATCATTCGGCGATGATCAAGTCAGAATCAGGTCAAAACATCGATAAATATGATCCAGGTCGAAGAAATTAGATTTTTGGGTAGATCGGCACGATCAAGTTAAAAATGATGTGATTAGGCATTGTTCGAAATAAATAATGCTTAGCACAAACATTGATCAAGAATTTAACTACCTGGTCATGAGTGAAATCAAGACCCAGACGCGTTTAAGAATTTTGGAATGATTAACCACTTAGGCACGATGTAGAGTAGAGCGACAAAAATCGTAAACCTAGTCATGATCAGAAATGAAACCTGAGCACGAGTGACTAGAGAATCAAAATTTAAGTACGAAGGAGATCTATTTCGACACAGTCGATTAGGGTTCAAGATTTTTAGCATGATTTGAGGGTTAAGATTATCAAGATCATGAAAATCAAAGTTGGATAGTCATGATCTAAAACAGGGCTAAAAGAAGCAAATGGAGAGAAAAATTTGAGTATAGCACGATTGAGAGATAGATTTGATAGAAATCAGATTATAGGTCACATAAGCACGATCAAGGTCCAAGTTCAGTTGTGAATGACGAATAAATCATGAATTCAAAATCAAGGTCTTAAAAGCACAATTTAGGAAGGAACCCAAGTCAATTAGGCACGGTAGAAAGTCAAAAATGTTTAATTCTAACACGACTAATTTCGTAGTCACACTAGTTAGTCGTGATTAAAAGTCAAAAATTTTAGGCACGAGTTTGAGGCAAGATAAAATATATAGTTATGATCGTTAAAATCACTGTCAAGGAAATCCCAAGTTGTCTTAGTCATGCCAAGTCATCTAGGCACGACTAATCACAAGGAATTTGGATGTAATCAGGAAATAAAATCAAGGTCGAAAAGAGTTTAGACACGAGTGTCCAAAATCCAAACATGATCAAAATCGAAAGTCAATGCACGAGGGTTAATAGCATTGAAATCCAACCACGATAAAGAAATTAGTCTCAACATGATCTAAGTTGATCAACTTTCGAGTAAATCAGAATTTGGGCAAGATGGAGAATAAGATCAACGAAGGCTGGGCACGAGCATCCAACGATGAAAATCCAAGTCACAAAGGAATTTCAAGTCATCTAGAGTCTAGTCAATAACCAAAACTCTTTGGCACGATAAACAAGACGACCAAAATTGATTGGTCATGGACAGAAGGGAATCAAAATCTTAACAGTATCGAAATTTAAGAAACAATTGTGATATAAAAATTTCAAAATTTTCAGAGTTTTCAAGTGTAGATGACAGATGTAGATATGAGATAGGTGATTGGTGTAATCAAGACATAGCTAAACAAGTCAAAGAAAATGATGGCAAGATGAGGAAATCATCATACGATGAGAAAAGAAATAAATGATAAGTCAAGAAATAAGGGTATGAATTGTTCTCATCATTTGGTCAAAAAGAAGTGAATCAATTTAAGATACGACCTGATAACCATACACGTCTATCCAAAACCATGCTGCAAGAATTTACGCCACGCCAATAAGCATAGCTGCAATAAACGATAGAGTCCATAACTAAGGTATACACCCTATAATGATGTCATATAGATTCCTTACCACGCCAACCGGTATGGCTGCAAGAGAATCTAAATTCCATAACTAGGATAGTATATCCAAAATCAGGCTCCATGTCGCTATCATACTAGCTAATATGGCTGCGATAAATTCTAAACCCCATGAATAAAGTAGACATTTACCGTTCCTATTGTCTCCATCAAATATGTTTATCAGGATATCTTAACTCAATCCTTAAAAACTTATCTTAAACAAAATAAAAAACGAAGTCAACAACGAACGAACATCAAGATTTAAAATTCAACAACGAATCAAAGATAAGTAAATGAAAACTAGCGAAAATAGATTCCGAGATAGGATTTAGAAGAAAATTCTCAAGGGATGTCCAAAGGTACTATCTAGGTCAAGATAAAAGAAAATTATTGGAATATAATCTAAAACAATCTCAACCTGATATGAGACTGGCAAATCATATTCTCGTCTCAACCTAGAAGATATATAAGTTCAACTTATACCTTCTCTCGGGGGTCCACAAACTCATTCCAAGAAAGAATAAAGTTGATAACGGACATATGTTTCAGAAATCAGGACGGACAGAAACAAATGGAAAAAGTTTCGAAAAGTTTGAAATAAGATTCCCAGGGGTCATCCCTGGAATCTACCAAGAGTTCCTAATATGTGACTGAGTACCAAATTCCTAAAATATTCCATGACTCAACCTTAATCCTAGGGCAGTCTCACAGTAGTACAGAAAAGCTCAAGTACTACCACAACTTTGCATTAATTGTAAAGACTGACCTGCATGGGCCACCACTAAAAATGTGTCACGACCCGCACCCGGATATACGGATACGAATACGTTGGCCACGCCCAGCCTACGCCGCAGTATCGGCGGTAGAACGCTGTCTAGTACCCAAAAATTATACACTAATCTAGAAGGTCCATGAACTACAAATGTACTCAGTCACAACCCAACATCTAAAGAAGATAAGACAGAAAAGATAACTAAGGCACAAGAATAACTAGAAACTACTAGAAGGAAATATAAGACAGAAAAATAAAAAAAGAAAAATAAGACAAACTAAAGATAACTACCAGGTAACTCACAAAGAAGAATAGTGAGATCCACCTCAGCTAGCAACATCATGAAGTCCAATAATGGCATAACAACTCATAAAATATTGTCAACATATCCAGTCAGGATGGAACGAGTACATAAACTAACAACAGTTTCATAGTATTGACAAATGCTGTAAGAGACAATCATAATGGAATACAAGATGATATATCAAGACTGTAAGTAAAACATGATATATAAACTGAAAATCATATCAAGGTGAATCACGCAGGAAAAGTAAGCTGAACTGTAATATGTAACTGATGTAATAAATATAAAATGTGCCTCGAATATTATAGAATAATGTGATCGGTATGGGTCAAGATCATGCTTCCAGCCGACCGGCTACAAATATGTGGACTCGGCCCGGTCGGGATGGCAAGCTATGGAACAAGTAGTAGCACAGGTCAGGCTATACCCATCGTGAGGTGAGGGTATAGCTATGATACAAGTAGTAACTCAAGATGGGCATTGATCATACTATCACTACTAAAATATCATCTAATAGCGACATAATTTAGCGACGGCAAGAAATAACATCGCTTGTTATGAAATATAGCGACAGCTTTATATACACGTCGCAAAACGTCGCTGTCTAGCGACGTTCCGCGACAGGAGTTTACTATGTCGCTGAATAGCGACGTTTAGCGATATATTATTAGCATATGTTGCCAATTTTATGACGTTTAGCGACTGCAACACTTGACGTCGCTAATTTTTTTACTTAGGGCACACCGTTTCCTTCTTTCCCCCTCACTCTCACTCAAAAATTCTAATTCCCCCCTCCGGTGACTCCCTCCCTCTCTGTCAGTGCCCTCCTACCCCCGGCGACCCCCTCCCCCCCGGCGACTCCCTCCCCCTCCGGCGAGCTCCTCCTCCTCGAGATCCTCCTCCTCGAGCTCCTCCTCCCCCAATCCGAGCTCCTCCTCCTCTTCCTCAGGTAAACCCTAACCTAACTCCTCTCCCTCCTCCTCCTCCTCTTCCACGGACACACACATACACGAACACACATCGTGTCCCCAAAGACTCGTACCCATTAGATTCGTGTCCCCAAAGACTCGTGCCTATTGGATTCGTGTCCAGTTTTGGATGTGTCGAGTTTGGTTTGTTTTTGGACACATTGTGTCGAGTATTTGGACATGAGTTTGGTTTGGGAGACATGTACACACATGACACTTGTATATGCACACTTGCCACTATACACTCTCTATCTCTCTAGTATATAAATGCATAACTTGTTGAATGTATATATTGTGTCCCCTTGGTTATAGCCTAGTATATGTAAATATCTTAACCTATATATATATATATATATATATATATATATATATATATATATATATATATATATATATATATATATAGTTAGTTGTGTGATTGATGGCTTGTTTAGATGTGGTAGTATGGTAGTGTGAGTGTGAGTGAAGAGGGATATTGAGATAAGTGTTAGATTGTGTGTGTGCGTGTGTGTGTGTGTGTATTTGAGAGTGAGAAATGTGAGAGGGATTTAGATATGTATCCATAAGTTAGTATCCTAAGTTAGATATTTAGGATAGTATCCTAGGCACTAATTTAATATCTTGTTTAGGATGTTAGTATCCTAGAGTTAGATAGGTGAGTTAATATCTTAGGATACTAGGATAGTTAGATATCCTAGTATCTTAAGAGTGTCCTAGATTAGTCTATGGTAATATGATACCCTATAGGGGAGGGGGCAGGGGACAGGACCCTAACCCTATTTCGGATACGACTCTGTGACACAGAACACAGGACACACACACAATACATACATATATATACCTATATATATAAATACACATATCTACATATATACATGTATATATATACTCACACACTTACACACACACACAAATACATATATAAATATATATATATATATATATATTTTTTTTTTATATAAATATATATATATTTTTTATATAAATATATATATATATATATATATATATATATATATATATATATATATATATATATATATATATATATATATATATATATACAATGTATATACACACAAATACACATATATATACAATCAAAAATCCATTTGAAATTCATTTTAAGAATCTAAAATGTTGACGATATATACCCAAGGTTCACAATATCGGTATCGGAATCGGTATCGGACTATTCCTATGAGTATTGGTATTGGCGATATCGTTAGTATCGTATCGGAGTATCGGACTTTTGTATCGAAAAATAAATAATTATTAATAAATTATTTACATTTAAAAACATATATTTTATATATTTAGGCATAATTTTAAGTATTTCAGCGTTATTTCTTAGTAGTTTTGAAATTATATGAAATAGTAGTCAGCCTTACCGATTGGTTTTACCGAATTGACCGGAACAAAGACCCCCAATGTCGGTATCGGATCGGAACATGCCAAACCATATCGGTATCGGCCGTATCGGATCGGTATCGGGCGATACTTTAAACCATGTATATACCATGGTTTTGCCTTTTAGTTGCAGGAATATGAGAGTTATTAGATGTTAAAGTAGGATATTAATTTATTAGTTATGATAGATAGTTTGAGATAGATAGTTTATATGAATGTTAGGTAGTAGTGTACAGTTCATGATTGGCATTGTTTAGATATTAGTTTCAGTTAAAGGGTTAGTTTAGATTAGGATATTAGTTTACGTTAGAAGGAACTGCCTGCAACTGCATCGTAGCTGCAGGAATATGAGAGTTATTAGATGTTAAAGTAGGATATTAATTTATTAGTTATGATAGAGATTTATTAGTTATTTTTATAAACCGTGATATGTTAAATGCCTGCAGCTGCATCGTAGCTCAGGGATATGACTGAGAGGGTGACATGGTTGTCACATTAAGGGTCTTTGAGGAGGTGACATGTTGTGAACAGGTATATCCTTATAGTTCTCCTACGTAATGTTAAAGAAAATCCGTAGGAGAACTATATATAAGGATATATCTTTTCGCAATATGTCATCTTGTCAAAGATCCATAATGTACCAACCATGTTAGCGCGGTATTGGTATTGGGATACCAATAGCGATAAGGTAAAGGGTACAAATAGCGATAAGGTAAAGGGTACCAACTTAAGGTATTGGTATTGGGATACCAATAGCGATAAGGTAAAGGGTACCTTGGTAGGTAATGACTAGAAATAGGATATTTGACTTAGATTTAACCTTGTTTGACCAAGGTTGACTATTTTGACTGAAAGTCAAAGTAGAGTCAACATCTGACCTAGATTGGACTAAGAGTTGACAAAGTCAACTATAGGTCAACCCTTGACCTAGTTTGACCTTGTTTGACTTTGTTTGACTTAGCTTGACCTTGTTTGACTTTGTTTGACTTAGTACAACCTAATTTAACCTAGATTGCATATCATTGTTATTAGTAACTGTCCGCTACTAATGTGTGTCCCATAATAAGACATAATATACGAATTTGTGCCTGTTGGATAATGTGTGTCCATCTTTGCAAAATTATTTCCAAATGGATATGAATTACTACTTGTGGAATCGTTCATGGATGTACAATTGTCGTCCTGATGATATGTGTGGTGTGCGGGATGAATACATAGCGGGAGTAGAGCAGTTCCTGCAGTTTGCTAAGGCGTTCCCTCAGTACATGGACGACACCAAAATTAAGTGTTCGTGTGTGAAATGTCATAACGTGAAATATTATCCAGAAGTGGAAGTGACATATCATTTGTACTCAAGGGGTTTCACGCCTAATTACTATCAGTGGACCGCACACGGAGAACTTGTGTCTTTAGCATCAGAGCCGGAGCCTTATGTTGAGCCGTATATGTATGCGGGACCTAATTTTGTTTCAGATAATCATACATACGACGACGGGTACGTGAACATGGTTTTCGACGCTGCGGGGCCTAGTTTCGTTCATGATGCACCTGAGGAGGCACCGAACGCCGATGCTGCACAATTCATGGAGTTGCTGGAGAATGCAAGGACTCTATTGTATCCTGGTTGTGAGGATCATTCACCATTGGAGGTGGTTACAAGACTATTGAGCATTAAATTAGATTTTAACATGTCGCAAGAATGCTACAACCGAGTGTTGGAGTTGATTATAGAGATCTTGCCGGCGGGTGCTAAGCTGCCTAAAGACTTCTACCGGTCTAAGAGGATGGTGAGATCGCTCTGGATGGGATACGAGAAAATCGATTCTTGTCGCAATGGGTGCATGTTGTACTACAAAGATGACAAAAACACAGATGTGTGCAGATTTTGTGGTGTTGATCGCTATAAGACAACTAGTACAGGAAGGTCTACCGGTGCAAGAAAACTGACCGATTCAATGCACTACTTGCCCTTAACGCCGCGGTTGCAAAGATTATTTATGGTGAAAGAGACGGCCAAAAATATGAGTTGGCACATGCGAGAACAGATTGAAGGAGTATTGGATCACCCATCCGATGGAGAAGCGTGGAAGTACTTTGATCGAGTGTATCCTGATTTTGCTTCAGATCCGCGTAATGTCAGGTTGGGACTATTTTCTGACGGTTTTACTCCTTTTGGTCTTTCGGGATCCCAGTATTCGTGTTGGCCTGTGATTGTCACTCCGTATAACCTACCGCCTTGGATGTGTATGAAGACTCAATACATGTTTCTAACCGTTATAATTCCTGGTCCGAACAATCCCAAGAGGAACATTGATGTGTACTTACAGCCATTGATAGATGAGTTGAATCAGTTATGGGAAGTAGGCGCTAACACGTACGATGTTTTCAGGAAGCAGAATTTTCATATGAAGGCAACCCTTATGTGGACCATCAACGACTTTCCGGCCTAAGGAATATTATCTGGATGGAGTACTCATGGCCGTCTCTCATGTCCGTATTGTATGGACCGTAGTAAGGCTTTTCGCTTGAAACACAGAGGAAAATCGTGTTTCTTTTATTGTCATCGGCAATTTATGCTAAAAGATCATCCGTTCAGAAGGAACAGGAATGCATTCCGTGCCGACGTTGTAGAGAAGGGTGATCCACCGCCAAGGTGGTGCGGAGCCACGATATGGGAGGAGGTTAAAGATTTTCTAAGTGCTATCGAAGATCCTACAACTGGGTACAAGTACGATGGATTTAGTAGAGATCATAACTGGACAAAGAGGAGCATATTCTGGAATCTGCCATACTGGAGTACCAATCTGATTAGACATAATCTTGATGTCATGCATATTGAGAAAAATGTGTTTGATAACATAATTAATACTGTGATGGACGTAAAGGGAAAAACGAAAGACAATCCTAAGGCCAGGTTAGACTTAGAATAAATATGCACACGCCCTGCGTTGCATTTGATAGAGAAGAATAGAAAATAGTTCCTGTCGAAGTCAATTTTCTCGCTGGACAAGGAGGATAAAGTGAGACTTTGTCGGTAGATCCAGGGCCTAAAATTTCCAGGCGGATATGTATCAAATCTGAGAAGATGTGTCGATCCGAAGGAAAACAAATTGACGGGTATGAAGAGCCACGACTGTCACGTATTCATGGAGAGGTTAATTTCGATTGTATTTTAGGAATTCTTACTGTAGGCAGTTTGGGATCCATTGACGGAGCTTAGTATATTCTTCAGGGATCTTTGTTCTAAGAAATTGCTCGTTGATCGTCTAGAAAAGCAAGAGAAGGACATTGCGGTAACACTGTGCAAGCTAGAGAGGGTGTTTCCTCCTGGATTCTTCGACTCTATGGAGCATTTGCCGATTTATCTATCCTATGAGGCACGTGTTGGTGGACCCGTCGAATATCGATGGATGTACCCGTTCGAGCGACATTTGAATCACCTAAAAAAAGGTGAAAATAAGGCACGGGTCGAGGGTTCTATTTGTGAAGCCTATGTTCTCGAGGAAATTACAAACTTTTGTTTGATGTATTTCAAGCCTCATGTTACAACTAATAGAACGAGAGCTTCCAGAAATGACGACGGAGATCATGAAAGTAATGATACAATACTGAAGGTATTCAATGCTCCAGGAAAGCCATCGGGTAAAATGAAGACGAGATATCTGAACAATGATGAGCTAAGAGCTGCTCAGGTGTATGTATTACTCAACTGCGACAAGGAGGAAGTAGAGAAACTGGAGGGGTAAGTAATTAATACGTCTACATTATTTTAATAGTGTTGATTATTATACTATTATATTAATTGAACGATGTTATTTTCAGCATATTTAATGATGATGTGAGGTCAGGTAGGCCACACATAACAGAAGAAGAACAAGAACAAGAAATGAGGCATTATTTTCTATCATGGTTGAGTGCATATATAAGACTTGAGAACTCTATAATTACCTTTCTGTATATGCACTTGATTGAGAATGAGCTTAATTGCATCTTTCGTGGTATTTAAGCCGATCGTCCATACGCAAGACTTGAGAATGAGTCTATTAGAACGCTAGCCAAGGGACCAATTTATGCTACAAAAATATGGCCAAGCTATTGTGTTAATGGGTTTAGGTTCAAGTCAACAACTTGCCCGATTAGAGACAACTTTGTGGATCTCGACTCCACCAAAACCAGCTGTTTGTGTATCAGATCTTCGAACTACAAAGATGTTGATGTGGGCAACGATTTCTATGGCGTGCTACGGGAGATCGTGGAGCTGACATATAGTTATAGAATAGAGCCTGTTAAGATTGTGTTATTCAGGTGTGATTGGTTCGATCCGATTGAAGGTCAAGGTTGGAAAGTAGACAAGCATGGTCTTGTTGATATAAACTATCGGCGTCGATATCAAGCCTATGAACCATTTGTGCTATCAAGCAGGCTCAGCTCGTGTACTTCACAAGTTATCCTAAACGGGGAACAACAAGGTCGGACTGGTGGGCAGTATGCAAGACCAGATCTAGCAATACCTTTGAGGTTGACGATATAGCTTATCAAGAGGATGAACTACCTCTTGTAACAAATATTATAGAAATGGACACGACGGAAGTTCCTCATTACACATCTAATTGTGTAGAAGAAGTAGAATTATCTGAAGAGGAAGATGCAGATGAAAGTGAAGATGTAGAGGAGGAAGAAGAAGAAGAAGAAGAAGTAGATGAGCTAAACGAACTAGATGAATTTTCAGAAGAGGATTAAATCTGTACGTTTGTTTTATCATCATATTTGACACTTTAGTGACACTTCTATCATATAAATATGTGACACTTCAGTGACACTTTTTTCTGTGACTATGATATTTTTCAAAAATCTGTGATGTCTATCATATAAATATGTTTTTTTGTTTCATTGTCATATGTTATTATCAGGTATAACTAGACCATCTGGACGACGCAGAGGATTTTATATTAGGCAGTCCCGTCAGCCTCGGGCTGGGGATGGCGATTTCGTTCCCTCATCCTCATCTCCGAGTACGCCATTGTACCGTTCTGTTCCCGGTCCATTACCGGAACAGGACAGTTCCAGCAGGTTGGCGACTTCTCCTTCGTCGTCTAGCCTTCCTGATCCTGCGTCCAGCATCCCTGATCCCCCGTCCAGCATTCCTCCTGCCGATGGCTCAATGGAGGGAGCCGACACCGAGCATATGGAGGACGACGATCAGACTGATCCTGCCCAGGCAGGAGGTGAGAGCGACCCTCCATGCGCTCCCCCGGGCGAGACGCATATGGAGTGGACGGACGGGCCTATGAAGTAAGTTAATTAATTAATATATATTTCTCAAATGATTATATGTACATATATATTCATGAAAAATTATTATTGTATAGATATCGGGCTTCTGCAGTACAGAGACAGCTGGGGTATTTCTGAGGCAGAACTTTGGTGGGCCTTGGATTAACTACTCAGATGCTCCCGCAGATAGGAAGGCCTTTTGGTTTGCCCACTTCAAGGTAAAAAATTTGTTTATTTTTAAATTTTAATATTCATTTGTGTATATTATACAACTTTTGTATTTTACTTCTTGTAGAGGACCTATTTCTATCCACCACACCGGGCGGCGAGGATCGAGGGCCAATTTTCTGCCGTTGCAGCCAAGCTCATCCGTGATACGATCTACGACCAGAAGTCTCGTGATCACTCCGGACAGCCGATCCATGGTTGGATCACGCCAGAGCAGTGGGCTGCGATGAAGGCTAGATTTAGCGAGCCCAAGTACCAGGAGCGGTCTGACAAGGCCAAGGTGGCGCGGTCGAGCGCCGATAAGTGGTGTGGTGGCTCCATTCCGATGACGGAGCATTTTTGTCGTCTGGTACGTTTCCTATGATGGACATTAATTTATATATAGTTCGATAGAATGTTTAATACTAATAATAGATAATACATTTTAACAGGTAAAAAGGGGTGAGGACCCGAACATGGTGACCGTCTTCCTGGTCACCCATCGGAGGGCTGGGGAGTTCATTGACGAGAGGGCGATGCAGGCATATGTACGTTCTATTCTTTATATTAATTTACTATAATTTAGAAAACAGAAAAATAGATATCATTATAGACTTTAGCAAACACTTACACGTTAGCAAACATGTTCTAGGCCGAGTTTGTTCGGCTACAGGAGGAGGCGGCTGCTGCTGCTAGTCCGCAAGCAGAGGGAGGGGCTGGTACTTCCTCCCAGCCGCCTACAGCTCCATCGCCGGACGAGCTCTGGATAACCGCTGTTGGCGGTCTTCAGAAGGGTACGTACTACGGTACGGGATCCTATGGCGCGTATTTGGCTTCGGAGTCATCCCGGGCCCCCTCTGTCAGTACGCAGTCTCCGGCTTCGCAGGCGTCGTCACGAGCTGAGGATATTCGTCGTCAGATCGAGGAGCTGCATCGTGATTTGCAGCAGCAGATTTCTGATGCGGTCGAGCGACGATCTGACCCTCCGATCGTCACCGGACGATTTGATGCGTTCGAGCGCAGTATACAGGAGCTGATGAGTCTGCATCAGGCTACAGCTGCCAGCTTGCACACGCTCACCGAGTCTACACAGCGTACAGAGCGTAGATAGGTCGAGCTGGAGGGATCACAGAGGAGCATGTCTGCCTCACTCACTCAGGTTTCGGCTTCGCTTGAGGCGAGTATTGAGAGGGTGGTGAGTACCCTTGATATTTATGGTGAGCGACTGCGAGAGCTGGAGCAGATACGTCCTCCCGGTCCATCGACGGCGCCGACTCTAGACATTGCACTGCCCCTACGGGGCAGCTCACCCAGGAGCAGTATGACTACATTCTATCCCAGATGCGCGGCAAGGGTCCTCAGTGATCCAGTATATTTTTTTTATCATCTTTGTATTTATTGGCCCTATGGGCCCATTGACCGTTCTGTACACTGATTTTTATTATTATTTGACTCTGTTGGACATGTACGTTTGTTGGACATGTATGTTTGTGATATTTAATTTGTTGGTATTTTTATTGAGTACATGTATGATATTTAGTTGTGGACTGTTATGATGCATGGGAGACTGTTATTCATCTATTAGTTATAGACTGTTATGATGGGAGACTTTTAATTGTGATGATATCTGCGACGGGGATGACAAATATACCTACGCTGGGTTATAAGCGAATATCTGATATACAAAGGAGGTGCTGCCCAAATTTTAAAAAAATATAATATGTATGTTTGTGATGATGTGTGTCTGTATTTACAGTGAATATGAAATACAGTGATCGAAACCATCGACAGTTTTGATTCATGTTGTATGTTTTATCTTGGATAGAAAGAGCAACAGTTCAGGGTGTACTTTTGAGAGCTTTATTTTCACGTCATTCACTTTCTCGGAACGTCGTAAAGGATCCCGAGAAGGTGAAGGACGTGAAGAGGAAGCTCTGAGAAGTGTACCCTGAAATGTTGCTCTTTCTATCCAAGATAAAATATAGAACAGTAAGCGAAACTGTCGATGGTTCGAATACTGCACTTCACACACAATGTAAACACAGACACACAGCATAACAAAAATATCAAATATTTTTTTTAATTTTTTTATAACATCTGCGACGTATAGCAACGTTCTGCAATGTTTTGCGACGTCCTGTACACGTCGCTATACGTCGCAAAATAGTGACGTAACGTCGCTATCCGTCGCTATAATGCTGACGTGTATATGACCACCTGAGAGCCAACGTCGCTACAGGTGTCGCTAGGCGTCGCTAATATGCTGACGTGGCTGCCATGCCATGTCATCATATGTAAAGTTTACGGCATCGCTAAGTGGTCGCCCTACGTCGCTATACTGGCGACATATGCTGACGTCGCTATCTGTCGCTCATATTAGCAGCGTTTAGCGACACTAGAAATGACGTCGCAACTAGCGACGAACTGCGACCAAATTGTAATCTGCGACAAGCCTATAAGCGACAACCATTTTTCGTCACTAAATACGTCGTTAATATAAATTAGCGATGTATTTGCCCTTTTTAGCGACGTACTCTGACGTCGCTAAAAGGGGTTATTTTAGTAGTGACGTCGCTAAAAGGTCTCATTTATCAAATCTAACAAATTTTATATGAAAACGTGCTAGAACGACGCCACGAGTCTACTAGTGGTGTCAGAAATTGAATCCGGAGTCCCAAGTTCAAAATTAGGATTTTATAACTTGGAAATTACGAATTCGGACGGCCAAATTTGGCGTCGAATTCAACCAACCAAACGTACTCATAATGAAACGAAATTGAAATAGAAGGAAGAGGGTTATACCAGCTGTGCACAGGAACTGACGTTGCACCAGATGGAGCTGCGACGATGAAGATACGATCCCGCAAAGTTGGCTCCACAAAACTGTCTAAAAATAACACAATTTAAAGTGTCAACTTGGTAGCCGGTTTTGATGTATCAAATGACAAAATTAACGGACGAAACTTGATAGGAGTGAAGGGGTATATACCAAAATTGTGACGGAGCAAAGTGTTCGCCGATCCAACGGTCAAATTTCTCGAAAAATGTACACGAAGTTGCTGCGACGAGGCACCATTTCTGGATCTCGATCGCGCGCGCGTCGACGGAAACCCGTGCCAAACGCACGAATCGACTATTTGGCTCTTCGAGAAGGAAGTCGGTGGCCATGGGGGAGTTCACCGGAGCTGGGGGAGTTTTGTGGGAGTGGAGAGAGGTAGATTTAAATAAAAAGAGAGAGGATGAGTGTAATATATATATATATATATATATATATATATATATATATATATATATATATATATATGTGTATAAAATAGAGAGAGAAAATGAGATATTTGTGTAAAGAGGAGGATATTTTTTAGTAGAAGAAAAAGAAGAAAATATCAGTGGGGTGTATAGGTAGACATGGCAGGGTCACACCAATTTGGGTTGGGTGTTGGGTCAAGTTTGGTTGAGTTGGGGCCAAGATTTAATTAGAATAATAAATTTTAAACCAAATTAAATCATGGATTTGGAGCACAAGGGAGATCAAATCAGTGGCACGCAAGTGGCACGTACATAGTAGACTCAAAACAGGCCAGAGCCATATATTTGGTCGATCAGATTGGACCGATGTTGGGCCCGAAAATTAAATTGAAAGTTAAATCACAAATTACGACAGACGATAAATTGGTCTAATTTGACCCAAAAGTTGTGCGAAGCAAATGAAGCACAAGGGAACAATTTCTAGTGGGACATGATATATCAAATTGAAGATAATCTCGTCTACTACAAACTTCAAGAAGAAAGTTTCTAGAGACTGGCATCCCTGATGCTCTAGAAATCCAAGTCACGGTAAAGAGCATTTAATGATCAAAATTAATTAAATCAAAATAAATTATCAAAAATAATTTATTTAGAAAATTCGAAAATAAATCCTGAAAATTCAGGGGGCTTATATCCTACCCACCTTATAAAAATTTCGTCCTTGAAATTAAAGGTTGGTAGTAGGGTTAAAACGGGATAGAAGGTTTAGGCAATATTTAGGCACGATCCAAAATGACGAGTTTTGCACGAACAAAAAAATCAATTCAAAATTGTTCATGTACGATGAGGAATTTTGGCATGATAGAATCATGATATGAACAAAACCATATGTGCATGATTTCAGAAATAAGTCAAGTCATTGGGATACGATTTTAGAGATGATTAGGAGAATCAAAGATATAAATGAAGTTCAAGTACGGGGTAATCTGCAGCGCCTAGGTTTGATGAAATCAACCTGAAGGTCGTACAGTCCCGATCAAGATAAAAAGTTAACCATGACCAATATAAGGTTTGGCATGATTTAAGATTTAAGTCACCGTTCTATAGGCACACTTTAGGAATGATTCCATGTTATTAAGCACGAAACCATGACTAGGAAAATCAAGAATCATTCGGCTATGATCAAGTCAGAATCAGGTCAAAACATCGATAAATATGATCCAGGTCGAAGAAATTAGATTTTTGGGTAGATCGGCACGATCAAGTTGAAAATGATGTGATTAGGCATTGTTCGAAATAAACAATGCTTAGCACAAACATTGATCAAGAATTTACCACCTGGTCATGAGTGAAATCAAGACCCAGACACGTTCAAGAATTTTGGAATGATTAACCACTTAGGCACGATGTAGAGTAAAGCGACAAAAATCGTAAACCTAGTCATGATCAGGAATGAAACCTGAGAACGAGTGACTAGAGAATCAAAATTTAAGTACGAAGGAGATCTATTTCGACACAGTCGATTAGGGTTCAAGATTTTTAGCATGATTTGAGGGTTAAGATTATCAAGATCATAAAAATCAAAGTCGGATAGTCATGATCTAAAACAGGGCTAAAAGAAGCAAAGGGAGAGAAAAATTTGAGTATAGCACGATTGAGAGATAGATTTGATAGAAATCAGATTATAGGTCACATAAGCACGATCAAGGTCCAAGTTCAGTTGTGAATGACGAATAAATCATGAATTCAAAATCAAGGTTTTAAAAGCACAATTTAGGAAGGAACCCAAGTCAATTAGGCACGGTAGAAAGTCAAAAATGTTTAATTCTAACACGACTAATTTCGTAGTCACACTAGTTAGTCGTGATTAAAAGTCAAAAATTTTAGGCACGAGTTTGAGGCAAGATAAAATATATAGTTATGATCGTTAAAATTACCGTCAAGGAAATCCTAAGTTGTCTTAGTCATGCCAAGTCATCTAGGCACGACTAATCACAAGGAATTTAGATGTAATCAGGAAATGAAATCAAGGTCGAAAAGAGTTTAGACACAAGTGTCCAAAATCCAAATATGATCAAAATTGAAAGTCAATGCACGAGGGTTAATAGCATTGAAATCCAACCACGATAAAGAAATTAGTCTCAACACGATCTAAGTTGATCAACTTTCGAGTAAATCAGAATTTGGGTAAGATGGAGAATAAGATCAACGAAGGCTGGGCACGAGCATCCAAGGATGAAAATCCAAGTCACAAAGGAATTTGAAGTCATCTAGAGTCTAGTCAACAACCAAGACTCTTTGGCACGATAAACAAGATGACCAAAATTGATTGGTCATAGACAGAAGGGAATCAAAATCTTAACAGTATCAAAATTTAAGAAATAATTATGATATAAAAATTTCAAAATTTTCAGAGTTTTCAAGTGTAGATGATAGATGTAGATATGAGATAGGTGATTGGTATAATCAAGACATAGCTAAACAAGTCAAAGAAAATGATGGCAAGATGAGAAAATTATCATACGATGAGAAAAAAATGAATGATAAGTCAAAAAATAAGGGTATGAATTGTTCTCATCATTTGGTCAAAAAGAAGTGAATCAATTAAAGATACGACCTGATAACCATACACGTCTATCCAAAACCATGCTGCCAGAACTTACGCCACGCCAGTAAGCATAGCTGCAATAAACGATAGAGTCCATAACTATGGTTTACACCCTATAATGATGTCATCTAGATTCCTTATCACGCCAACCAGTATGGCTGCAAGAGAATCTAAATTCCATAACTAGGATAGTATATCCAAAATCAGGCTCCATGTCCTTGTCATACTAGCTAATATGGCTGCGATAAATTCTAAACCCCATGAATAAAGTAGACATTTACCGTTCCCATTGTCTCCATCAAATATGTTTATCAGGATATCTTAACTCAATCCTTAAAAACTTATCTTAAACAAAATCAAAATCAAAGTCAACAACGAACGAACATCAAGATTTAAAATTCAACAACGAATCAAAGATAAGTAAATAGAAACTAGCAGAAATAGATTCCGAGATAGGATTTAGAAGAAAATTCTCAGGAGATGTCCAAAGGTACTATCTAGGTCAAGATAAAATAAAATCATTGGAATATAATCTAAAACAATCTTAACCTGATATGAGACTGGCAAATCATATTCTCGTCTCAACCTAGAAGATATATAAGTTCAACTTATACCTTCTCTCGGGGGTCCACAAACTCATTCCAAGAAAGAATAAAGTTGATAACGGATAGATGTTTCAGAAATCGGGATGGACAGAAACAAATGGGAAAAGTTTCGAAAAGTTCGAAATAAGATTCCCAGGGGTCATCCCTGGAATCTACCAAGAGTTTCTAATATGTGACTGAGTACCAAATTCCTAAAATATTCCATGACTCAACCATAATCCTAGGACAGGCTCGCAGTAGTACAGAAAAGCTCAAGTACTACCACGACTTCGCACTAATTGTAAAAACTGACCTGCATGGGCCACCACTAAAAATGTGTCACGACCCGCACCCGGATATACGGATACGAATACGTAGGCCACGCCCAGCCTACGCCACAGTATCGGCGGTAGAACGCTGTCTAGTACCCAAAAATTATACACTAATCTAGAAGGTCCATGAACTACAAATGTACTCAATCACAACCCAACATCTAAAGAAGATAAGACAGAAAAGATAACTAAGGCACAAGAACAACTAGAAACTACTAGAAGGAATCATAAGACAGAAAAATAAAGAAGGAAAAACAAGACAAACTAAGGATAACTACCAGATAACTCACATAGAAGAATAGTGAGATCCACCTCAGCTAGCAATATCATGAAGTCCAATAATGGCATAACAACTCCTAAAATATTGTCAACATATCCAGTCAGGATGGAACGAGTACATAAACTAACAACAGTTTCATAGTATTGACAAATGCTGTAAGAGACAATCATAATGGAATACAAGATGATATATCAAGACTGTGAGTAAAACATGATATATAAACTGGAAATCATGTCAAGGTGAATCATACAGGAAAAGTAAGCTGAACTGTAATATGTAACTGATGTAATAAATATAAAATGTGCCTCGAATATTATAGCATAATATGATCGGTATGGGTCAAGATCAGGCTTCCAGCTGACCGGCTACAAGTACGTGTACTCGGCCCGGCCGGGATGGCAGCTATGGAACAAGTAGTAGCACAGGTCAGGCTATACCCATCGTGAGGTGAGGGTATAGCTATGATACAAGTAGTAACTCAAGATGGGCATTGATTATACTATCTATAAAATTCTCCATTCTCCGAATAGTATACGGATTCGGACATAGCACGTCTTGGCAAGAGATTCCCTAAGAAGGTAGCTACTCCTTCTTAGGAATCGGTGTCAAAACAAGTACAAGAACAAGATCGAACAAGTACCAGTATCCCAAGAAAATCCAAGAATGACATCTCATGACAGGAATCCGGTATATACTAGTCCGTATACCATCGTGACGAGAATCGAGTAAAACACTATAACTGAATCGGATACAGAAAATATCAAGAAAAAGAACTACTATCAGAGAATGTACTCGCCTGCGGTCCTGAGCTGTCAAATAGGGTCGATGCTCAGAGGTATGCCACATACCTAAAGATAAGATATATATATATATATATAAGCTAATTAGGGTTCAACAGTGTTAGGCATGATTAATCTAGGTCAATCACAGTCCAATAAGTCAAATTAGGTCACACTGAGTCACACTAGGTTAAACTAGGTCACAGAAAGTCAAACCAAGTCAAACTAGGTCAAACTGGGTCAAAGGTTGACCACTACTAAAATAAGGCAAATTAGCGACGTCATTATACGTCGCTAATAATAGAAAATATGTCGCTAATCGTAATTAGCGACGACTTTAGCGATGAAAAATAAAGGTCGCTTTTAAGCTAGTCGCAGATGGCACATTCGTCGCCCTACGTCGCTGTTTACGATGTGACCGCCGTGTCGCTGAGTCATCGCCAATTTAGCGACGACGAGCGACGCAAACATGACGTCACAAAAGTAGCAATGTAGTGCGACTACCTAGCGACGTTGAGTTCTATTTACGTGATGACATGGCATGCCTGCTACATCAGCAAGGTGGCGACATACAGCGACGTAATGCCGCTAATTAGCAACGTATGGCGACGTTCTGTATCCGTCGCTAGGCGTCACTATCCGTCGCTATCTGTCGCAGAATACTGAAATAAAAAATAAAAATATATGATTTATATTCTTGTTATGTTATATGTCTGTGTTTACAGTGTGTGTAAAGTGCATTGTTCGAACCATCGATAGTTTCGCTTACTGTTCTATGTTTTATCTTGGATAGAAAAAGCAACAGTTCAGGGTGCCTTCTCAGAGCTTCCTATTCACGTTCTTCACCTTCTCGGGATCATGTACGACGTTCCGAGAGAGTGAAGGATGTGATAATAAAGCTCTCAGAAGTACACCCTGAACAGTTGCCCTTTCTGTCCAAGATAAAACATACAACAGTAATAGAAACTATCAATGGTTCCGACACTACATTTTACATACACTGCAAACACAGACACACATCATCACAAAAATATATATTATATTTTTTTAAAATTTGGGCAACATCTCCTTTTTATATCAGATCATCGCTTATAACCAGCGTAGGTATATTTGTCATCCCCGTCACAGATATCATCATAATTAACAGTCTTCTATCATAACAGTCTACAACTAATAGATGAATAACAGTCTTCCATCATAACAGTCTACAACTAAATATCATACATGTACTCAATGAAAATACCAACAAATTAAATATCACAAACATACATGTCCAACAGAGTCAAATAATAATGAAAATCAGTGTACAGAACGGTTAATGGGCCTATAGGGCCAATACATACAAAGATGATAAAAAAAATCTACTGGATCACTGAGGACCCCTGTCGCGCATCTGGGATAACATGTACTCATACTGTTCCTGGGTGAGTTGCACTGTAGGGGCAGTAGGAGGCAGTGCAATGTCTGGAGTCGGCGTCGTCGATGGACCGGAAGGACGTATCTGCTCCAGCTCACGCAGACGCTCACCATGCGCAGCAAGGGTACTCACCATCCTCTTAGTAACCTCCTCAATCGAAGTCGATACCTGAGTGAGTGAGGCAGACATGGTCCTCTGTGATCCCTCCAGTTCGACCTGTCTACGCTCTGTGTACTGCGTAGACTCGGTGAGCGTGTGCAAGCTAGCAGTTGTAGCCTGCTGCAGATTCATCAGCTCCTGTATACTGTGCTCGACCGCATCAAATCGTCCGGGGATCATCGGAGGGTCCGATCGTCGCTCTGCGGTAAGGTGATCAAAAATCTGCTGCTGTAACTCGCGACGTAGCTCGTCGATCTGACGACGAATATCCTGAGCTAGGGACGACGCCTGCGAAGCCGAAGACTGCGCTCTGACAGAGGGGGCCCTGGATGACTCCAAAGCCAAATACGCGCCGTAGGATCCTGTACCGTAGTACGTACCCTTCTGAAGACCGCCAACGGCGGTCATCCAGAGGTCGTCCGGCGATGGAGCTGTAGACGGCTGGGAGGAAGTACCTGCCCTACCCTCTGCTGGCGTACTACCAGCAGCAGCCGCCTCCTCTTGTAGCCGAACAAACTCAGCCTAGAATAATGTTTGCTAACGTGTAAGTGTTTGCTAAAGTCTATACTGATATCTATTTTCCTTTTTTCTAAATTATAGTAAATTAATATAAAGAATAGAACGTACATATGCCTGTATCGCCCTCTCATCAATGAACTCTCCAGCCCTCTGATGGGTGACCAGAAAGACGGTCACCATGTTCGGGTCCTCGCCCTTTTGTACCTGTTAAAATAAATTATCTATTATTAGTATTAAACATTCTATCGAACTATATATAAATTAATGTCCGTCATAGGAAACGTACCAGACGACGAAAATGCTCCGTCATCGGAATGGAGCCACCACACCACTAACTGGCGCTCGACCGTGCCACCTTGGCCTTGTCAGACCGCTCCTGGTACCTAGCCTCGGCGAATCTAGCCTTCATCGCAGTCCACTGCTCTGGCGTGATCCAACCTTGGATCGGCTTCCGGAGCGATCAAGAGACTTCTGGTCGTGGATCGTATCACAGATGAGCTTGCCTGCGACGGCAGAAAATTGGGCCTCGATCTTCGCCGTCCGATGTGGTGGATAGAAATAGGTCCTCTACAAGAAGTAAAATAGAAAAGTTATATAATATACACAAATGATTATTAAAATTTAAAAATAAATAAAAATTTTACCTTTAAGTGGGCCAACCAAAAGGCCGTCCTATCTGTAGGAGCATCTGAGTAGTTAATCCAAGGCCCACCATAGTTCTGCCTCAGAAATAACCCCAGCTGTCTCTGTACTGCAGGACGCCGATATCTATACAATAATAATTTTCATGAATTTATATGTACATATAATCATTTAAAAAATATATATTAACTAATTAACTTACTTCGTAGGCCCGTCCGTCCAAATCTTCATACGCGTCTCGCCCGGGAGAGCACATAGAGGGTTGCTCTCACCTCCTGCCTGGACAGGATCAGTCTGATCGCCATCCTCCATATGCTCGGCGTCGGCTCCCCCTATGGAGCCGTCGGCAGAAGGAATGCTGGACGCGGGATCAGGAATGCTGGACATGGGATCAAGAATGCTTGATGCGGGATCAGGAACGCTGGACGACGAGGGAGGACTCGCCAACCTGCTGGAACTGCCCTGTCCCGGTAATGGACCGGGAACAGAACGGTACAATGGCATACTCAGAGATGAGGATGAGGGTACGAAATCTCCATCCCCAGCCCGTGGCTGACGGGACTGCCTAATATAAAATCCTTCGCATCGTCCAGATGGTCTAGTCATACCTAATAATAACATATAACAATAAAATAAAATTACATATTTATATGATAGACATTACAGATTTTTGAAAAATATCATAGTCACAGATAAAAGTGTCACTAAAGTGTCACAGATTTATATGATAAAAGTTTCACTAAAGTTTCAAATATGATGATAAAATAAACGTACAGATTTAATCCTCTTCTGAAAATTCATCTAGTTCATTTAGCTCATCTTCTTCTTCTTCTTCTTCTTCTTCTTCTTCTTCTTCTTCTTCTTCTTCCTCTACATCTTTACTTTCATCTGCATTTTTTTCTTCAGATGATTCTACTTCTTCTATATAATTAGATGTGTAATGAGGAACTTCCGTCATGTCCACTTCTATAATATTTGTTACAAGAGGTAGTTCATCCTCTTGATAAGCTATATCGTCAACCTCAAAGGTATGTTTAGCTTTGGTCTTGTATACTGCCCACCAGTCCGACCTTGTTGTTCCCCGTTTAGGATAATTTGTGAAGTACACGAGTTGAGCCTGACTTGATAGGACAAATGGTTCATAGGCTTGATATCGACGCCGATAGTTTATATCAACAAGACCGTACTTGTCTACTTTCCAACCTTGACCTTCAATCGGATCGAACCAATCACACCTGAATAACACAATCTTACCAGGCTCTATTCTATAACTATATGTCAGCTCAACGATCTCCAGTAGTACGCCATAGAAGTCGTTGCTCGTATCAACATCTTTGTAGTTCGAAGATCTGATACACAAACAGCTATTTTTGGTGGAGTCGAGATCCACAAAGTTGTCTCTGATCGGGCAAGTTGTTGACTTGAACCTAAACCCATTAACACAGTAGCTTGGCTATATTTTTGCAGCATAAATTGGTCCCTTGGCTAGCGTTCTAATAGACTCATTCTCAAGTCTTGCGTATGGACGATCGACCTAAATACCACGAAAGAAGAAATTAAGCTCATTCTCAATCATGTGCATATACAGAAAGGTAATTACAGAGTTCTCAAATCTTACATATGTACTTAACCATGATGGAAAATAATGCCTCATTTCTTGTTCTAGTTCTTCTTCTGTTATGTGTGGCCTACCTGACCTCACATCATCATTAAATATGCTAAAATTAACATCGTTCAATTAATGTAATAGTATAATAATCAATACTATAAAAATAATGTAGACGTATTAATTACTTACCCCTCTAGTTTTTCTACTTCTTCCTCGTCGCAGTTGAGTAATACATACACCTGAGCAGCCCTTAGCTTATCTTCGTTCAGATATCTCTTCTTCATTTTACCCGATGGCTTTCCTGGAGCATTGAATACCTTCAGTATTGTATCATTACATTCATGATCTCCGTTGTCATTTCTGGAAGCTCTCGTTCTATTAGTTGCAACATGAGGCTTGAAATACATCGAACAAAAGTTTGTAATCTCCTCGAGAACATAGGCTTCATAAATAGAACCCTCGACCCGTGTCTTATTTTTCACCTTTCTTTTTAGGTGATTCAAATGTCGCTCGAACGGGCACATCCATCGATATTCGACGGGTCCACCAACACGTGCCTCATAGGATAGATAAATTGGCAAATGCTCCATAGAGTCGAAGAATCCAGGAGGAAACACCCTCTCTAGCTTGCACAGTGTTACCGCAATGTCCTTCTCTTGCTTTTCTAGACGATCAACGAGCAATTTCTTAGAACAAAGATCCCTGAAGAATATACTAAGCTCCGTCAATGGATCCCAAACTGCCTACAGTAAGAATTCCTAAAATACAATCAAAATTAACCTCTCCATGTATATCAGATCTTCGCTTATAACCCAGCGTAGGTATATTTGTCATCTCCGTCGCAGATATCATCACAATTAACAGTCTTCCATCATAACAGTCTATAACTAATAAATGAATAACAGTCTCCCATGCATCATAAAAGTCCACAACTAAATATCGTACATGTACTCAATGAAAATACCAAGAAATTAAATATCACAAACATACATGTCCAACAAACGTACATGTCCAACAGAGTCAAATAATAATAAAAATCAGTGTACAAAACGGTCAATGGGCCCATAGGGCCAATAAATACAAAGATGATAAAAAAAATATACTGGATCACTGAGGACCCTTGCCGCGCATCTGGGATAGAATGTAGTCATACTGCTCCTGGGTGAGCTGCCCCGTAGGGGCAGTACAATGTCTAAAGTCGACGCCGTCGATGGACCGGGAGGACATATCTGCTCCAGCTCTCGCAGTCGCTCACCATAAACATCAAGGGTACTCACCACCCTCTCAGTACTCGCCTCAAGCGAAGCCGAAACCTGAGTGAGTGAGGCAGACATGCTCCTCTGCGATCCCTCCAGCTCGACCTGTCTATGCTCTGTGCGCTATGTAGACTCGGTGAGCGTGTGCAAGCTGGCAGCTGTAGCCTGATGCAGACTCATCAGCTCCTGTATACTGCGCTCGAACACATCAAACCGTCCGGTGACGATCGGAGGGTCGGATCGTCGCTCGACCGCATCAGAAATCTGCTGCTGCAAATCGTGATGCAGCTCCTCGATCTGACGACGAATATCCTCAGCTCGTGACGACGCCTGCGAAGCCGGAGACTGCGTACTGACAGAGGGGGCCCGGGATGACTTCGAAGCCAAATACGCGCCGTAGGATCCCGTACCGTAGTACGTACCCTTCTGAAGACCGCCAACGGCGGTCATCCAGAGCTCGTCCGACGATGGAGCTGTAGGCGACTGGAAGGAAGTACCAGCCCCTCCCTCTGCTTGTGGACTAGCAGCAGCAGCCGCCTCCTCCTGTAGCCGAACAAACTCGGCCTAGAACATGTTTGCTAACGTGTAAGTGTTTGCTAAAGTCTATAATGATATCTATTTTTCTGTTTTCTAAATTATAGTAAATTAATATAAAGAATAGAACGTACATATGCCTGCATCGCCCTCTCGTCAATGAACTCTCCAGCCCTCCGATGGGTGACCAGGAAGACGGTCACCATGTTCGGGTCCTCACCCTTTTTTACCTGTTAAAATGTATTATCTATTATTAGTATTAAACATTCTATCGAACTATATATAAATTAATGTCCGTCATAGGAAACGTACCAGACGATAAAAATGCTCCGTCATCGGAAAGGAGCCACCACACCACTTACCGGCGCTCGACCGCGCCACCTTGGCCTTGTCAGACCGCTCCTGGTACTTGGGCTTGCTGAATCTAGCCTTCATCGCAGCCCACTGCTCTGGCTTGATCCAACCATGGATCGGCTGTCCGAAGCGATCACGAGACTTCTGGTCGTAGATCGTATCACGGGTAAGCTTGGCTGCAACGGCAGAAAATTGGCCCTCGATCCTCGCCGCCCGGTGTGGTGGATAGAAATAAGTCCTCTACAAGAAGTAAAATACAAAAGTTGTATAATATGCACAAATGAATATTAAAATTTAAAAATAAACAAATTTTTTACCTTGAAGTGGGCAAACCAAAAGGCCTTCCTATCTGCGGGAGCATCTGAGTAGTTAATCCAAGGCCCACCAAAGTTCTGCCTCAGAAATATCCCAGCTGTCTCTGTACTGCAGAAGCCCGATATCTATACAATAATAATTTTTCATGAATATATATGTACATATAATCATTTGAGAAATATATATTAATTAATTAACTTACTTCATAGGCCCGTCCGTCCAAATCTCCATATGCGTCTCGCCCGGGGGAGCGCATGGAGGGTCGCTCTCACCTTCTGCCTGGACAGGATCAATCTGATCGTCGTCCTCCATATGCTCGGTATCGGCTCCCCCCATTGAGCCATCGACAGGAGGAATGCTGGACGGGGGATCCGGGATGCTGGACACAGGATCAGAAAGGCTAGACGACGAGGGAGGAGTCGCCAACCTGCTGGAACTGTCCTGGCCCGGTAATGGACCGGAAATAGAACGGTACAATGGCGTACTCGGAGATGAGGATGAGGGTACGAAATTGCCATCCCCAGCCCGAGGCTGACGGGACTGCCTAATATAAAATCCTCTGCGTCGTCCGGATGGTCTAGTCATACCTGATAATAACATATGACAATAAAACAAAAAAACATATTTATATGATAGACATCACAGATTTTTGAAAAATATCATAGTCACAGATAAAAGTGTCACTGAAGTGTCACATATTTATATGGTAGAAGTGTCACTAAAGTGTCAAATATGATGATAAAACAAACGTACAGATTTAATCCTCTTCTGAAAATTCATCTAGTTCGTTTAGCTCATCTACTTTTTCTTCTTCTTCTTCCTCCTCTACATCTTCACTTTCATCTGCATCTTCCTCTTCAGATAATTCTACTTCTTCTACACAATTAGATGTGTAATGAGGAACTTCCTTAGTGTCCACTTCTATAATATTTGTTACAAGAGGTAGTTCATCCTCTTGATAAGCTATATCGTCAACCTCAAAGGTATTGCTAGATCTGGTCTTGCATACTGCCGACCAGTCCGACCTTGTTGTTCCCCGTTTAGGATAACTTGTGAAGTACACGAGCTGAGCCTGACTTGATAGGATAAATGGTTCATAGGCTTGATATCGACGCCGATAGTTTATATCAACAAGACCATGCTTGTCTACTTTCCAACCTTGACCTTCAATCGGATCGAACCAATTACACCTAAATAACACAATCTTAGCAGGCTCTATTCCATAACTATATGTCAGCTCCACGATCTCCCGTAGCACGCCATAGAAATCGTTGCCAACATCAACATCTTTGTATTTTGAAGATCTGATACACAAACAGCTGGTTTTGGTGGAGTCGAGATCCACAAAGTTGTCTCTAATCGGGCAAGTTGTTGACTTGAACCTAAACCCATTAACACAATAGCTTGGCCATATTTTTGTAGCATAAATTGGTCCCTTGGCTAGCGTTCTAATAGACTCATTCTCAAGTCTTGCGTATGGACGATCGACTTAAATACCACAAAAGAAGCAATTAAGCTCATTCTCAATCAAGTGCATATACAGAAAGGTAATTACAGAGTTCTCAAGTCTTATATATGCACTCAACCATGATGAAAAATAACGCCTCATTTCTTGTTCTTGTTCTTCTTCTGTTATGTGTGGCCTACCTGACCTCACATCATCATTAAATATGCTGAAAATAACATCGTTCAATTAATATAATAGTATAATAATCAACACTATTAAAATAATATAGACGTATTAATTACTTACCCCTCCAGTTTCTCTACTTCCTCCTTGTCGCAGTTGAGTAATACATACACCTGAGCAGCCCTTAGCTCATCATCGTTCAGATATCTCGTCTTCATTTTACCCGATGGCTTTCCTGGAGCATTGAATACCTTCAGTATTGTATCATTACTTTCATGATCTCCGTCGTCATTTCTGGAAGCTCTCGCTCTATTAGTTGTAACATGAGGCTTGAAATACATCGAACAAAAGTTTGTAATTTCCTCGAGAACATAGGCTTCATAAATAGAACCCTCGACCCATGCCTTATTTTTCACCTTTCTTTTTAGGTGATTCAAATGTCGCTCGAACGGGTACATCCATCGATATTCGACGGGTCCACCAACACGTGCCTCATAGGATAGATAAATCGGCAAATACTCCATAGAGTCAAAGAATCCAGGAGGAAACACCCTCTCTAGCTTGTACAGTATTACCGCAATGTCCTTCTCTTGCTTTTCTAGACGATCAACGAGAAATTTCTTAGAACAAAGATCCCTGAAGAATATACTAAGCTCCGTCAATGGATCCCAAACTGTCTGCGGTAAGAATTGTCGAAATACAATCGGAATTAACCTCTCCATGAATACGTGACAGTCATGGCTCTTCATACCCGTCAATTTGTTTTCCTTCGGATCGACACATCTTCTCAGATTTGACACATATCCGTCTGGAAATTTTAGGCCCTGGATCCACCGACAAAGTCTCACTTTATCCTTCTTGTCCAGCAAGAAAATTGACTTCGGCAGGAACTGTTTTCCATTCTGCTCTATCAAATACAACGTATGGCGTTTGCATATTTCTTCTAAGTCCAACCTGGCCTTGGGATTGTCTTTCATTTTTTCTTTTACGTCCATCACAGTATTAATTATGTTATCAAACACATTCTTCTCAATATGTATGACATCAAGATTATGTCTGATCAGATTGGTACTCCAGTATGACAGATCACAGAATATGCTCCTCTTTGTCCAGTTATGATCTCTACCAAATCCATCGCACTTGTACCCAGTTGTAGGATCTTCGATAGCACTTGGAAAATCTCTAACCTCCTTCCATATCGTGGCTCCGCACCATCTTGGCGGTGGATTACCCTTCTCTACAACGTCGGCACGGAATGCATTTCTGTTCCTTCTGAACGGATAATCTTTTGGCAGAAATTGTCGATGACAATCAAAGAAGCATGGTTTTCCTCCGTGTTTCAAGCGAAAAGTCTTATTATGGTCTATGCAATACGGACATGAGAGACGGCCATGAGTGCTCCATCCAGATAACATTTCATATGCCGAAAAGTCATTGATGGTCCACATAAGGGTCACCTTCATCTGAAAATTTTGCTTCCTGGAAACATCGTACGTGTTAGCGCCTACTTTCCATAACTGATTCAACTCATCTATCAAAGGCTGTAAGTACACATCAATGTTCCTCTTGGGATTCACTACTAAAATCTGCTTAATCGGCGACGTAAATTTAGCGACGTTAAAAAGACGTCACCAAATTGTGGACATTAGCGACGTATAAATGAAATGTCGATAATTATAGCTACTAGCGACACAAATGGCGACGTGACAATGACGTATACTAGTTACGTGAGCTAGTCGTCGCCAAACGTCGTTAAAACGTCGCTAATTGCGACTGTTTTAGCGACGTTAATAGTAACGTCGCTAAATTCTAACTAAATTAAATTCTCCCCCCCCAAATTTATTTCCCCCCATCCATTTCACTCTCTCACTCTCTCACTCTCTTCCTCCGGCGCTCTCACTCTCACTCTCTCCGACGACTCTCCTCTGGTACGTGACTCCCTCTCTCTCTCTCTATTTGTTGTTGGTGGTTGGGGGGTGCTGGTGGCTCGGGGGGAGGGGCAAGGGTGGTACGGGTGGTTGGGGGTGAGGAATGGTTGGGGGTGGCTGGATGGATGGGGCTGGGAGGGGTGATGGCGGTTGGAGGTGAGGGCAGTTAGGGTTAGGGTTCGAGTTAGGGTTAGGAGTGCGGTTAGGATTAGGGTTAGGAAGGGGTGAGGGCGGTTAGGGTTAGGGGTGGGGTTAGGTTTAGGGTTAGGGAGGGGTGAGGGCGGTTAGGGTTAGGGTTCGGGTTAGGGTTAAGGGTGGTGTAGGGGTTGGGTGGCTGGAGAGGGGGGCTGGTGGGGGAGGGGTTAGGGATAGGGTTCGGGTTAGGGTTAGGGGTGGTGTAGGGGGGGAGGGGGAGGGGTGCTGGGGGGCTGGGTCAGGGGCACCGATAGTGCCAAAAAAATTGTTAATTTAGTAATAGTTATTTGTTTTTCGATACCGAAAAATGTGATACTCCGATTCGAAACCACGTACCGATAGTGCCGATATTTGTAACATGTAGTTTTGTTGGTTGGTTAATTTATAACACGATAGTGCCGATATTTGTAACACGTACCGATAGTGCCGATATTTATAACACGTAGTTTCCTTGATCCCCATACTCGTAGGAATGGTCCCGAGTCACGGTCGTAGTATGTAGTATATTCGTTTTAGTTTTAAAGTTTATTCGTTTTAGTATGTAGTATGTAGTAGGAATGGTCCCGACTCATAGGAATGGTCCCGAGTCACGGCCGTAGTATGTAGTATGTAGTATATTCGTTTTAGTTTTGAAGTTTATTCATATTTGCAGATATCTAGATTTGGCTATATCCATGTATCTGCTAAACCGTTCGTGGATGTACAACCGCATTCGAGATGACAGGTGCGGTGTGCGAGATGAATATATCGCCGGAGTAGAACAATTCCTCCAATTCACGAAAGCGTTTCCTCAATCCATGGACGGCGTGGACATTAAGTACCCGTGTGCAAAATGTTGGAACATAAAGTTTCAACCATAATTGGATGTGACGTATCATTTA
Organism: Iris pallida; assembly: GCA_029216955.1. NCBI lineage: Eukaryota > Viridiplantae > Streptophyta > Magnoliopsida > Asparagales > Iridaceae > Iris > Iris pallida. The sequence continues at coordinate 9,533,315 of JANAVB010045020.1, forward strand.
TACACAAAGGGTTTCCTTCCGAATTACTACCAATGGACCGCACACGGAGAGCTTGTACCTTTAGCATTCCAAGCGGAGCCTTATGTGGAGCCTTTTGTGGAGCATTATATGAATGTCCACAACCGAACTGGTGTCGACAACGAGTACGTAAACTTGGTCTTCGATGCTGTGGGGCCTAGTTTCGATCCATACAATCGTGATGCAGCTGAGGAGGCACCGAATGCCGATGCCGCGAAGATCATGGAGTTGCTAGAGAATGCAATGACTCCTTTATACCCTGGCCGTGAGAACCATTCACCGTTAGAGGTGATCACTCGGCTCTTGAGCATAAAGTCTGACTTTAACATGTCCCAAGAATGCTACAATAGAGTGCTCGAGTTGATTACCGATATCTTATCGGAGGGTGCCAAGTTACCGAAAGACTTCTACCGCTCTAAGAGGATGGTGAGATCTCTCTGGATGGGATATGACAAGATCGATTGCTGTCAGAATGGATGCATGCTTTACTACAAAGATCACAAGGATGCAGAAGTGTGCGGATTCTTTGGTGCTGATCGCTATAAGCCAACTGCTACAGACAAGTCTAGAAGACCGACTGCTTCAATAAACTATATGTCGTTGACGCCGCGGTTGCAGAGATTGTTCATGGTGAAAGAGATTGCTAAAAATATGAGTTGGCACAAGCAAAAACAGACCGAAGGAGTGTTGGATCACCCATCTGACGGAGAAGCGTGGAAGCACTTCGATCGAGCATATCCTAATTTTGCTTCTGATGCGCGTAATATAAGGTTGGGGCTCTGCTCTGATGGTTTTACCCCCATTTGGTCTTTCAGGCTTCCAATATTCATGCTGGCCGGTAATCCACACTCCGTACAACCTACCGCCTTGGATGTGCATGAAGACACATTACATGTTCTTAACTATTATCATCCCCGGTCCGAACAACCCGAAGAGGAATATCGACGTTACAGCCGTTGATAGATGAGATGAAGCAGCTATGGAAAACAGGGGCGTACACGTATGATGCTTCAAAAAAATAGAATTTTCAGATACGGGCAGCACTAATATGGACAATCAACGACTTTTTGGCTTATGGAATGTTATCTGGATGGAGTACTCATGGTCGGCTTTCATGTCCGTATTGCATGGACCGTACTAAGGCTTTTCGTTTGAGACACGGAGGAAAGCCATGTTTCTTTGATTGTCACCGGCAGTTCTTGCCGAAAGACCATCCGTACCGTAGGAACAGAACTGTATTTCGTGTCGGAGCTATGGAGAAGGGCGATCCACCGCCAATGTGGTCCGGAGAGGACACATGGGAGCAAGTAAAAGAAATCCCAAGTGCTATTGAAGATCATACAACGAGCAGCCATTGCGAGGGATTTGGCGAAGATCATAACTGGACCAAAAGGAGTATATTCTAGGATCTACCATATTGGAGCACAAATCTGATTAGACATAACCTTGACGTCATACATATCGAGAAGAACGTGTTTGATAACATAATTAATACCGTAATGGACGTCAAAGAAAAGACAAAAGACAATCAGAAGGCTAGATTGGACTTAGCCGAAATATACAGACGCCCTACATTGCACATGATAGACAATGGAAAGGGAAAGCTTTTGCGGCCTAAGGCAATCTACTCACTGGACAAGGAGGACAAAGTGAGACTTTGTAGTTGGATCCAGGACTTGAAATTTTCGGACGGATACGTCTCCAATCTAAGAAGATGTATCGACCTAAAGGAGTTTAAACTGACCGGAATGAAGAGCCACGATTGCCACATATTCATGGAAAGGTTAATTCCTATTACATTTTGAGAATTATTACCGCCGGTAGTCTGGGATCTATTAACAGAGCTTAGCATATTCTTCAGAGATCTTTGTTCTTACAAGTTCCTCGTCGATCGTTTAGAGAAGCAAAAGAATGACATTATGGTAACACTTTGCAAACTTGAGAGAGTTTTTCCTCCTGCATTCTTCGACTCAATAGAGCATTTGCTGATTCATCTTATCCATGAGGCTTTTGTTGTTGGACCTGTCGATTATCGTTGGATGTACCCGTTCGAGCAACAGTTGAACCACCTCAAGAGGAAGGTGAAAATAAGGCATAGGTGGAGGGTTCTATTTGTGAAGCATATGTCCTTGAGAAGATTTCAAACTTCTGTTACATGTATTTTCAGCCTCATATTGCTACAAACAGAACAAGGGCTCCCAGAAATGACGACGACTATGAAGTTGGTATGGAGGCAAAACTGAAAGTATTTACTGCCTACGAAAAACCATCTGGTAAAATAAAAAAAAGATATCTAAATGACGATGAGGTTAGCGCTGCAATGTTATATGTATTGCTCAACTGCGACGAGGAAGAAGTAGACAAGCTAGAGAGGTAAGTAAAATTATTTTGCGTGCTTCGTTGCTTCTGAATATAACTAATATACCTATGCTTCGTTGCTTTTCAGCATGTTTAAGGATGAGGTAACGTCCAATAATCCGTACGCAACCGAGGAGGAAGTAGAACGGCAAATGAGACTTCATTTTCCTTTTTGGTTGAGAGCATATATACGGACGTAGTCACAATTTACTTTTTCTGTACATTTATACTTGCACATAATAATTAAGTTAGCATCGTTTCTATGGTATTTAGGTTGATCGTCCCGAGGCAATCCTTGAGAATGAGTATATTAAAACTCTAGCCAAGGGGCCAATTTATCAAGTGGAGACCTGGCCAAGTTACTGCATAAATGGTTTCAAGTTCAGGTCAATAAATTCTCGAATAAGAGACGACTTCTTGAATTTGGATTCTACGAAGAATAGCTGTTTGTGCATAAAATCTTTAAACTACAAAGGCGTCGACCCAGGCAATGACTTCTTTGGCGTCTTACGGGAGATTGTGTAACTGACATACAATTATGCTATAGAACCTTGTAAGATCTTCTTGTTCAGATGTGAGTGGTTCGATCCGATCCAAGGTCGAGGTTGGAGAGTTGACAAACATGGTCTTGTTGACATAAATTATCGCCGTCGATATCAAGCTTATGAGCCGTTTGTTCTAGCAAGACAGGCTCAGCTAGTTTACTTTACCAGCTATCCAAAATGAGGAGCCGGAAGATCATATTGGTGGGCAGTCTGTAAGACTAAAGCTCGAAATACCTTCGATATCGACGAGATAGCTTATCAGGAAGACGAACTACCTCTTATTAAAAATATTGTCGATGTGGACTCAACGAAAGTTTTTTATGACATGTTTCATCAATTGGAAGAGGTAGAAGTATCAGAAGAGGAAGAGGAAGTTGATAGAAGTGAAGAGGAATAAGAAGAGGAAGAGGAACAAGATGAATTTTCAGAAGAGGATTGAATATGTCTAATTTTCAAATGTAGTATGGTTTACTTTTGTTTTTTTTCAGATGTAGTATGGTTTACTTTTGTTTTAGCAACGTTAATAAGTGACGTTTTCAGATATTGTATGGTTTACTTTTGTTTTTTCAGATATAGTATAGTTTACTTAGCGACATTTCCTGGTTGTAGTATGGTATACTTTTATTTTTTTAAGATGTAGAATGGTATACTTCTGTATTTTTTCAGATGTGGGTCGACGTGGATCATTTGGTTCCGGTCCTGGTAGGAGTCGATGAGTCCGATCGTCTCCATCTACCACTTCTACCGACTCCTCATCCCTCCGCACTCTACCATACACTAGCGGTCTAGTCGCCGGCAGTGCCTCCATACCCGGCTCTAGTAGTTCGAGGCTAGGGCCTTCTTCTTCTACACAGCCAGTACCGTCGAGTATTCCAGAGGTCGACCCCACTATTGAGGAGCAGGCCGAGGCCCACGTCGAGGTCGAGGACGATGGCGAGGCCCACGCCGAGAGCGAGGGCGAGGCCGAGGGACAGGCTGCGGGCAGGGGTAGGGGCAGGGGGCGGGGCAGGGGCATAGTGCAGCTCCCATCTGAGACAGATCCTCGGTGTCGTCCGGAAGGGGATCTGAGGTTGGAGATTTGGACCTGTACTCGGACCAGGCGGTAAGTAAAATTATTGCATTTAATTTGTTTAAATTTATTATAAACTTGTTTAATAAATTTTAATTTCCATTTTACAGGTATTATCCCTCCTCCATACACCGGGCGCTGGGTACATTCCTGCGACAAAACTACGGGGGGCCCTGGATCAACTGGAGGGATGTCCCGGCCGACAGGAAGGCCTTCTGGTTTGAGCACTTTTCGGTACGTAAAAGTTTATTTCCTTTTAACATTCAGTATGTTATGTTATAACTTATGTACTTATATAATTTTTTCAGCGGACTTACTTCTTCCCTCCCCACCGTGCCGTTGCTGTCGAGGCTATATTTTCCACCGTCGCCAGCAAGCTTATTAGGGACGCGATCACCGACCAAAAGGATCGCGACCGCCGGGGATTGCCTATTCAGGGTTGGATCTCTGCCGTCGACTGGGCGGTATTGAAGAGGAGATTCGATGAGGAAGACTACAAGGAGAAGTCCGCAACATCTAAAAGAGCACGACAGACGGGGTCGCAGTGGTGTGGTGGATCAATGTCCATCATAGATTTCTTTACCCATATGGTACGTATCTCGTCATATACCCATAATTAATATTTTACAGTAATATATTTCTTTCAACTTAACTGACAAATCATATAATAATTTTGTAACAGGTTAAATCGGGAGAAGACCCGAATATGGTGACCTTGTTCCTCGCCACGCACAAAAAGGGGGAGTTGTTCGTATACAACAAGGCCTAGGACACCTACGTACGTTGTACTTAATGCTAGTTCATTAATATTAATTTTTAGTTACATAGAAAATTTATATAGATGTTATTTCTAGGCCGAGTTTTAGAAGTTTTACTTAATGCTAGTGCATTAGTATATTAATTTTTAGCGACCATGTGAGAATTCATATAAATGTTATTTCTAGGTCGAGTTTTTGAGGCGTAGGGAGGCCGGGCCGACACGGGAGGAGGGAGCTGGTGCTAGCACTTCCCAGCAGCCCCGGCCGCAGCTCAGTCAGATGACAGGCTGTGGATGAGGGTCATTGGTGGCATGCATAAGGGTACATACTATGGTACGGGCTCCTATGGTGCCTTTATGCGTCACAGTCCTCTGCGACCGCCAGTCCTCTGCGACCGCCACTACTGTGCCCGGTCCCGTACAGACTGAGGAGTCGATCCACCAGCAGGAGAGTGACATTCTTGCGCAGATCGCAGCTCTGTGTGACGAGATGCTGCAGAGGATGGGGGTGCCGCATAAACATAATTCTGCGCTCATCTCACGCTTTGAGAGGCTGGAGGAGACTACGTAGGCGCTGCAACAGATGACCCGTGCTACGCAGGAGGCTCCGCAGCGGTTGACCGAGCAGATACAGCATTTCCAGGAGATGGCAGCGGAGCGACCGTCTGCTGGTATGCCGGAAGCATCGTCTACATTCGACGGTGCACGGAAGGACATGCTCGTCTACCTGTTGTCACCGGAGGAGTATCAGACGATCCTGACATTACGACGACAGTCATCTGGTGGCGCTCCTCCTCCAGCACCGGGTCCAGCTCCTGGCGATCAGTAGTTGAGGATATTGAGTTTGTACTGTACTATATTTTTTTACTTTGTACGTATTTGGGGATATTCAGCTTTTTCGTTGAGGATATTGAGTTTGTACGTATTTACGGATATTGATTTGGTTTGTTCAGGATATTATATATTGACATTGTTTATTGTGGATAGTATTTTATCTTTATATTTTTTGTATATTCTGGAATGTATTGTGCGTGTCGGTGTTGAGTGTTCCACCGAGGGGGTCGGCAAACCCAGGGATTGGATTCTGTATTTTGTGTTTTGTATTCTGTATTTTGGCTCAGGCTCCAGCTCCATTTGCATTCTGGAACCTTTTTTTTTAATTTAGCGACGTTTTTAGCGACGTTAATATTCGTCGCTACATTTTAGCGACGTTAATAAATGTCGCTACTAGCATCGCTAAATGTTGACGTGGCAACACGTGGCACCAAATCTGATGTCAGCTCGTTGTCGCCAAAACGTCGTAAAAATGTCGCTAAACGACGACCAAATCCTGACGTCGCCTTATACGTCGCTAATTAGCGTCAACGAAGAAACTCGCAGATAACGTCGCTCATTAGCGACGCTAAATAACGTCGCCCGAGCGACGTTTTGCGACATTTTCTCGTTTAGCGACACGTATTTTTTCGTCGTTCATGAAACGTCGCTAAATTCTTTTAGCGACGTTTTCGTCGAGTATAGTGATGTTTTATAACGTCGCTAATCTGACAAATTTTTGTAGTGATTGTTCGGACCAGAAATTATAACGGTTAAAAACATGTACTGAGTCTTCATGCACATCCAAGGCGATAGATTATACGGAGTGACAATCACAAGCCAGTACGAATACTGGGATCTCGAAAGATCAAAAGGAGTAAAACTGTCAGAAGATAGCCCCAACCTAACATTACACGGATCTGAAGCAAAATCAGGATACACTCGATCAAAGTGCTTCCACGCTTCTCTATCGGATGGGTGATCCAACACCCCTTCAATCTGTTTTCGCATGTGCCAACTCATATTTTCGGCCGTCTCTTTCACCATAAATAATCTTTGCAACCGCGGCGTTAAAGGCAAATAGTGCATTGAATCGGTCGGTCTTCTTGCACTGGTAGACCTTCCTGTACTAGTTGTCTTATAGCGATCAGTACCACAAAATCTGCACACATCTGCGTCCTTGTCGTCTTTGTAGTACAGCATGCACCCATTACGATAAGAATCAATTTTCTCGTATCCCATCCAGAGCGATCTCACCATCCTCTTAGACCGATAGAAGTCTTTAGGTAACTTAGCACCCGCCGGCAAGATCTCTATAATCAACTCCAATACTCGGTTGTAGCATTCTTGCGACATGTTAAAATCTGACTTAATGCTCAACAGTCTTGTAACCACCTCCAACGGTGAATGATCCTCACAACCAGGATACAATGGAGTCCTTGTATTCTCCAGCAACTCCATGAACTTTGCAGCATCGACATTCGGTGCCTCCTCAGCTGTATCATGAACGAAACTAGGACCCGTAGCGTCGAAAACCATGTTCACGCACCCGTCATCGTATGCATGATTATCTGAAACAAAATCTATTCTCGCATGTATATACGGCTCAACATAAGGCTCCGGCTCTGATGCTAAAGACACAAGTTCTCCGTGTGCGGTCCACTGATAGTAATTAGGCATGAAATCTCTCGAGTACAAATGATATGTCACTTCCACTTCTGGATAATATTTTACGTTATGACATTTCACATACGGACACTTAATTTTGGTGCCGTCCATGTACTGAGGGAACGCCTTAGCAAACTGCAGAAACTGCTCTACTCCCACTATGTATTCATTCCGCATACCACACATATCATCAAGACGACGATTATACATCCATGAACGATTCCGCAAGTAGTAATTCATATCCAATTGGAAATAATTCTGCAAAGATGGACACACATGTTCAGCGCAGTAACTAGTCAAACTGGGTGAAGTTGAGTTGACTAAGTTGAACTACCTAGTGTATATTATAGTAGAGAGACATGGTCGTGTGTAGGGGTGCAACTCGGACGGGGCATGGCTCTGCCTACCTGAGCTCACTGCCTACAGGGTACTTCCCCTAGCCTGCCTTACACTTGACCCTTTCCTTCCGTTCATCACTTGTACATCAGTGCATACCAGTGGACATGAGTGTACATAACCTATTAGCCTATGCCCCAAGCCAATTTCTCTACTCGACTTGATATCATATCCTCTTCATATCAGATATTTTATACCAAGATAGGAAAGGTTGACTGATACTTGATTCTAAATTTCTCCCCCCCCCACCTATCAATTGATACCAACTGATATCAGTTCTTCATAACACTCACATAGCGGCGTAGGCTGGACGTGGCCCACGTATCCGTACACGTATATTCGGGTGCGGGTCGTGACATTTTCCCCATAAGAAAATTAAAGTACTTTTCCATTTCTCCAACTAGCAATCTCCCGAAGGATCTCTCTCACTATATATATATATATATATATATATATATATATATATATATATATAAGATTCGAATAAACGGTGTGGGAATTTATTAATTTTTTAAAATATCAGGCATACATACATATTACTAGGCATGAGCATTATTCGGTTTTGGACCGAAAAGCGAACTGAACCGAATCATTAAAAAAAATTGGTTCGGTTTTGGTTTTTAAAATACTAAAATTTCTAATTCGATTTCACTTTTGGGTTTCGACTTTGGTCCAAATTCGAAAACCGAATAAGACTTGTGCAATTATGTAATACCTGACACACTAGAACTCACTCTCAAACTCTCCAATTTAACCCACACACACACATTGAATCTAAACAAAACCCAAGGGGCTAAACTCTTGGCCTCTAAGAGAACAGACCAAGGAAGGGGGGAAGGGTCTGTTGCTTGCTGAGTATATATATATCATCTCAAATCCACACACACATTGAATCTAAATAAAACCCAATGGGCTAAACCCTTGGCCTCTAAGAGAACAAACAAACACCAAACAACCCAAAGTCATCTATATGTATCAAAGTATATATACACATATCTACTCAGAAACTGTCACGCCCCGCTCCCGTAGGAGCGATCACCCTCGCTAAGGCGTGATGCCGCACGAGCCTAGATTGCGCTCGTGCAAGGCAGTTCCATAACGGCCGATTACATCGGCGGCGACGGGATCGTCGCACAGAAGTCCCAAGCAGAAACATTGAATACATTGCAGCAGAATTTAAAGAAGAACATGTGAACACAAGTCATTTAAAAGAAGATCTTTTATTGATATTGAACACAAGATTACATTTGTGGGCGCAAGGCCAAATTACAAGTCTCTCGTGCTCACTTTTCTCTCGTTTACAAAGTCACTCTCTGCTCTCTCTCTTGATTACAATGCTTGAGTCAGCGGAAGCTTCGGAAGGCGACGTCCATACATTATGCCCTGTATAAGTCTTCAGATCACACGGCTGCACGCTTCGACTCGCCAAGGAACTCCGTGCCTCGACGCATCCAAGCGAGCTCCGCACCACGAGCTTCTACTTGTGCCTGCACATGAAACACTGTGTGGGTGTCAGTACCACTGTACTGGTAGAGTGAGCCTCTCGCCCACCCATACATAACCGACACGTTTTATTTACTTTGTGCAGCTTAACCCTTTCAATTGTATTTCTAGTCTTGCCTTAGGATGCATTTTAAACAAGATGTCTCGGTCTATACTTAGCGATGCAACGACAAGGTCGTGCAACGACGACGAGGTCGTGCTATAATGCCAACGTGTGTTTCGATCGAGGCAGTGCCTCATCGCTTAGGTACTTGACCAAACTTGAACTCGGGATGGCAGGGTCGTGCCACATTCTATTCGTAACTTAGACATATTCAAGATCAACGCTATGCCGAGGAGCAACTTACGAGAACTCGGCCGTGCCAAGACCTTTACTTGAACTCAAGTGCCTCAAGACTAATCTTCGTGCCAACGATTCAAGTGCCAAGGACGGCAACGGGACGACTCGTGTAGGTTGTGCCTCTAGACCTTGCTTAGACTTGTTCATGCGATGAAGTTGAGGCCATGCCTCCCAACTTATCAAGACTTAGCCATGTACCGCCTTACAGCATTTTCTGTTCGACTCATGAACCAACTTAGATAAGACTTGCCAAACCTAGCATCGATCTCATGGACATCCCGACGCCAATCTATCGTGCCAAGCACGGTGCCTATGCTGCAGCCCAGTCTTAGGCCCAGACCTTGTGTTACCGACTAGACTTGTATTCAAGCACTAGACCCAAATCCAAAGGCATACACGCGGTGTGCCGCTATTGCCGACACATCTACATGAGGGGTCACTAGCAATTTCAAGCTATCTTGGACTGGCTCGTGGGATATCCACCTGTACCAACACGGGTAGCTAGCCCGGTGGGGTAGAACTCTCCCATGCGGTCATCCAGCATCCAACTTTGAGCCACACTCGCTTCTTCCGGGCCGAATGATCCCGGCGCCCCGGTGAGCATTCGAGAAGACTACACCTTGTCGACAAGTTGTCCAATGACCATACATACTCGATCTATCCAGTCTATCCAGTCCTTTCTCAACATGACCATGCATTTCTTCTTTCTACCGAGACTTAACGAGACTCCCAAGCCGCGGGACCGATCTCGTATACGGGACATACCAAGACTTAGCGAGACTCCCAAGCCAGGGGACCGATCTCGTATGCGGGACATATCAGGACGTAGCAAGACTCCCAAGTAGCGGGATCGATCTCGGTGACAACCAGTCGCGTGGACTTACTTTGTTCGTGGCAAGCTTTTCACTAAACTGACCGTAACTCGTGCCTTAGATAGGTCTGGTTCTATAGGCGACGCTAACGCTCAAGTCATAGACTTATACAATGAGCCTTGTTCTCAAGGGACTACGCGACTTGACAACCGCAGATAGAGCAGAACAGTACTAGAAATGGCTTGATAGCCCAGCACAATACTTGTCTAACTTTATTCAGGCAATGACTCGACGAGCGAGGGCTACGCCGAGCTCCGCGTCGAGGGAACGTGCTATGCACGGGGTCGACTTGAACAACAAAGTTCGTGCCTAGACTTAGCTAATGAGCCATGCAAGACGACTTAACTTACAGGACGTGCGAAGGCTATGCCAAGCCTTATGGGACAGGACCGTTCAATGCTTTATTAAGCATTCACACGGCGACGCCTATAACTTAGGCTGATTCAAGTGTCGGGACAAATCGACGGGACCGTGCATGCTTTAACAAGCATTCACGCAGGCGACGCCTATGACTTAGGCTACTTTGAGTGTCGGAGCAACTTAGCAACTTGAGCCAACTTCCTTCTCCCAAGCCACGGGAACGAAGGATCGAGTGTCATTTGAAAGCACGCTGAGCCGACTTCTATGTTGACCGTGGGACCATTTTCCATGTTCTAGGACATTTCGACCCGACGGAATTATTCCTTAGCTATGTTGGTGCGTAGCTTTTAGATTAGCCTACCAATGCAAATTGAAAACATGCGCATTATTAAGTGAAGGCTAAGATGAGGCAAGTTCACCGAAACTCCTCCACCTGTGCGAGGAGTCACCTCGGACGAGCGAGCCTTCGAGCAGCCGTTGCAAGGCTAAGTTCCAACGCCGTCGGCGTTTCGATTCATCCGATTGACTTTGCGGGACGGGACACTACAACATACACCACTCAGAACAAGTCTCGTCCTCGAGACTTTCTTGGAGGCAAGCCATCCTATCATTTCTATGGCCAAGACTTAATCGAGCACACTCCGCCTACGTGTTTCCTCAATTCTGAGCCACGCTCTCACAACTATCAATCTTTCCGTTAACATGATTTCAAGATCTCGACACACTCCCATTTTTCAAGTCTTGTTTGAACTCATTGTATCACTTGGCTGGATCATGCACGTATTCCAAGCATCCCCAAAATACATGCATTCCGCCAAGCCGCATGATAGAGAATTTGTCATTCTCACTCGAGTCGCCTCGTGCACATACCCAGGCGTCCCTGAAATATATGCATGTCAGCCGAGTCTCGTGAGCAGGGTTTCTTACGTTCGTGATTCATGCTAACCATTCAAACCAATACTCGAGATCAATTCTTCGATTGATAACTCTTGCAACAGGGGCGTTTCGCCTAACCGCTAGGCCAATCTTTGCGAGGCTAAGTCAATGTCAGGATTGGAATCATAGTTCTCCAACAATAATGCCAACACCGACCCCAATCCTAGGGTTAAACCAGAGTCAGTAGTACAGGATTTTCTACCCCAAGCTCGCGTCACTCAAATTTCTAAACATCGAGCACGATCACCTATTTCGCATCAAGACATTCGTTGCGCAGCGCAACGAATTCGAATCCATTCAAATCACCCAATCGACATACCTCACATATCCATCCTAACCAATTCATGTATTTCAATCACGAGATCGTCTAGCTCGACAATACGCTGCGCCCCAATCTCACGCGAGTCCGATTATCCACGGTGGTTCATGAATCACCATGCAACGCACCCGCGGAATAATCATTCTCATCGGGGCGTAACTCTCGTTTGAGTTTAGACTAACCCATTCTCGATACGCGGATTAGACTTACTCAATCCTCAAATTCGATCGTCAAGCACGCTAGGTCATTCCCGAGTCATCTTTACGTCAAACCACAAGTCGAAGCATACAAATTGCCACGCCATACAAGTTCAATCACTCCCGCTGTATGAATCACCATACCAACGCTCACGTGGAGTGATCGTCCCAAATTGGCGTGACGCATGTGCGAGGCCGGAGTTGCGCTCGCATAAGACAAGAATATCGAAGTTGTGGTTATCGACGAAGTAAATCCAAACATTTCATTCTCATTCAATCCAAGTTCGATAGTCCGACCGTCATTCATTCAACTAGAAAATCCTCGAGCCAAGTTTATTTTTTCCTCGACAAATTCCAATATCCCAAGTATAGCATCCATCGGAACAATGACATTTGCACGATCGTCATTCGCCGAGTCAGAGTACCCCCGAGTTATCGCATATCGATCTTTGATACGCCTCAATACCATCGACGATATGCATAACCTGACGATCTTCCTTTGCAACCAATTTTGAGTCGTACGACTGATATTATTGTCCGAACTGGATATTCCATAATTTCTCAATATTCAAGATCAAGTTCGATCGCTATTCCTCAAGCTCGTTTCAAGATCGCTGTTTGAAACTCAAGTCACATTTTATTTTCATCAATCTGATATTGTACGCACGATCCTCTAAGTTTCCTCGATCACGACCATTCATTTTTATTTATCGTTCTGAATCATTTTCTAACACGCGTTGCCTATTCTCAAGTTGTCCGAACGAGATGCTCGTTTGGGACATTCGAAGTCACGACCAACTAAGCGTGACGCGTTCTAAGGCTCTGCGCGATCGCACCGCCTCGTCGACGTACTCGTTATTATTTCTAATCCTCAATCTTCGCTCGAATGATTTCCAAGAAAATTCATACACCACTCGAATTCGAGACATCCGCTCTAGCCTACAATCACGTTCGCCTCATTCGCTAAAACATCCTTCGGATTCGTATGACAAATCTCTAGCGTAATCGCTTACGTCGTATCGACGTACTAAGTTGTTCGTACTATTTCTTCGAAATCCAAGTCAATCCTCCGTGTACGCCTAAGCATTAGTTCGATAGCGTTCATATCGATAGACACTCTAAGTGTAGCTTCGTTTTCGGCCGAGCGGTACTTGATATCCTTCGTAATTCGTTTGCACCAAAAGTCGAGGTGTGCGATACGCGACGCAACTTAGCCAAAAGGCCGTGCGCATGGCTATCCCGTGCGGACTATATTCGAGCTTGCACGCTCAATTGCTAAGGTCGATGTGGGACTAGTTAGGCACGCATGAGACATGTTAACTTAGCATGTGTTCTCTATCGAGTCAAGTTTAACATCGTTCGGCACAAAGGCCAACCGACGCGTTAGGTTGAACGCTTGTACGAGCTTTTGAAAATATTTAGACTTATTGTATGGACATGCCGAGGGACATTGGAGAGAGAGCGCGTACTTCTTTTTCCAATGACGAGCTTTCATAACTGAGAATTTCGACATGAAGTCCAAGGACGTAAAGCCGTGCTCTGATACCATTATGTCACGCCCCGCTTCCGTAGGAGCGATCGTCCTCGCTAAGGCATGATGCCGCACGAGCCTAGATTGCGCTCGTGCAAGGCAGTTCCATAACGGCCGATTACATCGGCGGCGACGGGGTCGTCGCACAGAAGTCCCAAGCAGAAACATTGAATACATTGCAGCAAAATTTAAAGAAGAACACGTGAACACAAGTCATTTAAAAGAAGCTCTTTTATTGATATTGAACACAAGATTACATTTGTGGGCGCAAGGCCAAATTACAAGTCTCTCGTGCTCACTTTTCTCTCGTTTACAAATTTACTCTCTGCTCTCTCTCTTGATTACAATGCTTGAGTCAGCGGAAGCTTCGAAAGGCGATGTCCATACATTATGCCCTGTATAAGTCTTCAGATCATACGGCCGCACGCTTCGACTCGCCAAGGAACTCCGTGCCTCGCCGCATCCAAGCAAGCTCCGCGCCATGAGCTTCTACCTGTGCCTGCACATAAAACACTGTGTGGGTGTCAGTACCACTGTACTGGTGGAGTGAGCCTCTCGCCCACCCATACATAACCGACACGTTTCATTTACTTTGTGCAGCTTAAACCCTTTCATTTATCTTTCTAGTCTTACCTTAGGATGCATTTTAAACAAGACGTCTCGGTCTATACTTAGCGATGCAACGACAAGGTCGTGCAACGACGACGAGGTTGTGCTATAATGCCAACGTGTGTTTCGATCGAGGCAGTGCCTTATCGCTTAGGTACTTGACCAAACTTGAACTCGGGACGGCAGGGTCGTGCCACATTCTATTCGTAACTTAGACATATTCAAGATCAACGCTATGCCGAGGAGCAACTTACGAGAACTCGGCCGTGCCAAGACCTTTACTTGAACTCAAATGCCTCAAGACTAATCCTCGTGCCAACGATTCAAGTGCCAAGGACGGCAACGGGATGACTCGTGCAGGTTGTGCCTCTAGACCTTGCTTAGACTTGTTCGTGTGAAGTTGAGGCCGTGCCTCCCAACTTATCAAGACTTAGCCATGTACCGCCTTACGACATTTTCTGTTCGACTCATGAACCAACTTAGACAAGACTTGCCAAACCTAGCGTCGATCTCATGGACATCCCGACGCCAATCTATCGTGCCAAGCACGGTACCTATGCTGCAGCACAGTCTTAGGCCCAGACCTTGTGTTACCGACTAGACTTGCATTCAAGTACTAGACCCAAATCCAAAGGCATACACGCGGTGTGCTGCTATTGCCGACACATCTACATGAGGGGTCACTAGAAATTTCAAGCTATCTTGGACTGGCTCGTGGGATATCCACCTGTACCAATACGGGTAGCTAGCCCGGTGGGGTGGAACTCTCCCATGCGGTCATCCAGCATCCTACTTTGAGCCACACTCGTTTCTTCCGGGCCGAATGATCCCGGCGCCCCGGTGATCATTCGAGAAGACTACACCTTGTCGACAAGTTGCCCAATGACTATGCATACTCGATCTATCCAGTCTATCCAGTCCTTTCTCAACATGACCATGCATTCCTTCTTTCTACCGAGACTTAACGATACTCCCAAGCCGCGGGACCGATCTCGTGTACGGGACATACCAAGACTTAGCGAGACTCCCAAGCCAGGGGACTGATCTCGTGTGCGGGATATATCAGGACGTAGCGAGACTCCCAAGTAGCGGGATCGATCTCGGTGACAACCAGTCGCGTGGACTTACTTTGTTCGTGGTAAGCTTTTCACTAAACCGACCGTAACTTGTGCCTTAGACAGGCCTGGTTCTATAGGCGACGCTAACGCTCAAGTCATAGACTTATACAATGAGCCTTGTTCTCAAGGGACTATGCGACTTGACAACCGCAGATAGAGCAGGATAGTGCTAGAAATAGCTTGATAGCCCAGCACAACACTTGTCTAACTTTATTCAGGCAACGACTCGACGAGCGAGGTCTATGCCGAGCTCCGCGTCGAGGGAACGTGCTATGCACGGGGTCGACTTGAACAACAAAGTTCGTACCTAGATTTAGCCAACGAGCCGTGCAAGACGACTTAACTTACAGGACGTGCGAAGGCTATGCCAAGCCTTGCGGGACAGGACTGTTCAATGCTTTATTAAGCGTTCACACGGTGATGCCTATAACTTAGGCTGATTCAAGTGTCGGGACAAATCGACGGGACCGTGCATGCTTTAACAAGCATTCAAGCAGGCGACACCTATGACTTAGGCTACTTTGAGTGTCGGGGCAACTTAGCAACTTGAGCCAACTTCCTTCTCCCAAGCCACGGGAACGAAGGATCGAGTGTCATTTGAAAGCACGCTGAGCCGACTTCTATGTTGACCGTGGGACCATTTTCCATGTTCTAGGACATTCCGACCCAACGGAATTATTCCCTTAGCTACGTTGGTGCGTAGCTTTTAGATTAGCCTACCAGTGCAAGTTGAAAACATGCGCGTTATTAAGTGAAGGCTAAGATGAGGCGAGTTCACCGAAACTCCCCCACCTGTGCGAGGAGTCGCCTCGGACGAGCGAGCCTTCGAGCAGCCGTTGCAAGGCTAAGTTCCAACGCCGTCGGCGTTTCGATTCCTCCGATTGACTTTGCGGGACGGGGCACTACAGAAACTGAGATTGCAATATAGAGATATATACATCATCTGAAATCCAAATATAGCAAGCCCCTATATATCATAACCTTACCCCACATGAATCTCATGCATATATAATCTCAGCTATATATCACTACTATACATATATGAACTAAATATACCAAGCCAACACATTTCTATTCCACATACATATATCTCAGGAAACTGAGTATACAACCAACAACTTCTAAACATTCAATTTAACTCAAACCTCCAACTCAACTCACAGTCAACAAACTAAACCCAACCTTGTATCTCAGAAATTCCAAACTCAATCTCAGGAAAACCTGAGATTGTATTTCAACTGTCAAACCCCACAACCTAAATAAAACCCAAAACATGTCAAGAGGGGTCGTATGCGTTTATGTGCATACAAATGTGTCCAAGGGTCGTGTCAGTGTCCAAACAACTATCCCGGGTCGAAGTATCAGAACTGCACAGACAGTGGGTTTGTGCGGAGTGGAGGAGGAGGAGGAGGAGGAGGAGGAGGAGGAGGGAGATGAGTTAATTAGGTTTGGGTTTACCTGAGCTCGAGGAGGAGCAGCTCGAGGTGGAGGAGCTCTACGGGGGGGTAGGGGTCGCCGGAGGGGGAGGGAGTCGTCCGGGGGGGAGGGAGTCGCCGGGGGGGAAGGGGTCGCCGAGGTAGCTCGAGTGAAAATTAGAATTTTCGAGTGAGGAAAAAAAAAATGAAACGCTGTGCCCTAAGTAAAAATGTTAGCGACGTCAAGAGAGGACGTCGCTAAACGTCGTAAACTTTTAATATATAGCGACATATTTTAATATTATGTCGCTGAACATCGCTATTCAGCGACGTAATTTAACGTATGTCGCTGAACGTCGCAATTCAGCAACGTTTTGTGATGTAATTTTACGCCGTCTCTATATTCCATATATAGTGACGTAATTTTACGCCGTCGCTAAATTATGTCGCTAATAGATCATATTTTAGTAGTGGACTTATAGTTGACTTTGGTCAACTAGTCAACTCTAGTCAACTCTGGTCATCTATAGGTTAAACTAGGTCAAATGTTGACTCTACTTCGACGTTCAGTCAAAGCAGTCAACCATGGTCAAACAGGGTCAAGACTAGTCTCTATAAACATCTACAGGATCAACACATTCAATTTCAATGGTTGTGAAATCACTGGAATTGATAGATCTCAGAATACAACAAAAGGAGAAAAATTATAATAATAGGGTAAAAACCTACAGATGTTGTTGGATGGTGAAATAACTATCACCAACGTGTCCAGAATGGTCAAATTAGCTAGAATAGCCTATCCATAAGTCCAATTTGGACACAGGGACAAAAAGGTAATTTTGGATCAAAACGGTGTCCGTATCGAACCCACTTTGTACCGAAAAATGTGTCAAAATAAAAGTGCACTAAACTTAACAAATTATATGTCCACGAATCCAGAATGACGATACGAACTCAACGGTATATCCGAAATTGGATTCCGATGATCCGATCTCAGATTGGTCCGTTGACCCGGATATTAAAATCTGATTTGTACAAAAAAACGTGTCGGAGCCAATGTTCTCAAAAATTAGCAAATTATATGTCAACGAGTCCAGAATGACGATATGAACCCAATGGTATATCCTGAATTGGATTCCGATGAGCCGATCTCAAAATGACACGTTGACCCGGATATTGGTATCCGATTTGCACCGAAATGCGTGTCGGTACCAATGTCCACTAAAACTTAGCAAATTATATGTCAACGAGTCCAGAAGGACGATGGTATATCTAAAATTGGATTCTGATGAGTCGACGTCAAAAAGTCCCGTTGACCCGGACTGTGGGACCCGCTTTCCACCGAAATATGTGTCAGGGCCCACGTCCTCTAAATCTAACAAATTTTATATGAAAACATGCTAGAACGACGCCACGAGTCTATTGGTGGTGTCAGAAATTGAATCCGGAGTCCCGGGTTCAAAATTAGGATTTTACAACTTGGAAATTACGAATTCGGACGGCCAACTTTGGCGTCGAATTCAACCAACCAAACGTGCTCACAATGAAACGAAATTGAAATAGAAGGAAGAGGGTTATACCAACTGTGCACAGGAACTGACGGTGCACCAAATGGAGCTGTGGCGATGAAGATACGATCCCGCGAAGTTGGCTCCACAAAACTGTCCAAAAATAACACAATTTAAAGTGTCAACTTGGTGGCCGGTTTTGATGTATCAAATGAAAAAATTAACGGACGAACTCGATAGGAGTGAAGGGGTATATGCCGAGATTGTGACGGAGCAAAGAGTTCGTCGATCTAACGGTCAGATTTCTCAAAAAATGCGTGCGAAGTTGCTGCGACGAGGCGCCATTTTTGGATCTCGTTCGCGCACGCGTCGACGGGAACCCGTGCCAAATGCACGAATTGACTATTTGGCTCGTCGGAAAGGAAGGCGGTGGCCATGGGGGAGTTCTCTGGAGCTGGGGGAGTTGTGTAGGAGTGGAGAAAGAGAGATTTAAATGAAGAGAGTGAGGGTGAGTGTAATATATATATATATATATATATATTTTTGGGGGGGTGAGTGTAATATATATATATATATATATATATATATATATATATATATATATATATATATATATATATATATATATATATATATATATATATATAATAGATATATATATATATATATATATATATATATATATAGAAAAAAAAAATATATATATATATAATAGAGAGAGAAAATATATATAATAGAGAGAGAAAAAAAAATATATATATATATATAATAGAGAGAGAAAATAAGATATTTGTGTAAAGAGGAGGATATTTTTGAGTAGAAGAAAAAGAAAAAAATATCAGTGGGGTGTCTAGTTAGACATGGTAGGGTAACACCAATTTGGGTTGGGTGTTGGGTCAAGTTTGGTTGAGTTGGGGCCAAGATTTAATTAAAATAACAAATTTTAAACCAAATTAAATCATAGATGAAATGGGAGCACAAGGGAGATCAAATCAGTGGCACGCAAGTGGCACGTGCATAGTAGACTCAAAACAGGCCAGAGCCATGTATTGGGTCGATCAGATTGGACCAATGTTGGGCCCAAAAATTAAATTGGAAGTTAAATCACAAATTACGACAGACGATAAATTGGTCTAATTTGACCCGAAAGTTGCACAAAGCAAATAGAGCATAAGGGAACAAGTTCGAGTGGGACATGATATGTCAAATTGAAGATAATCTCGTCTACTACAAACTTCAAGAAGAAAGTTTCCAGAGACTGGCATCCCTGATGCTCTAGAAATCCAAGTCACAGTAAAGAGCATTTAAAGATCAAAATTAATTAAATCAAAAAAAAATTATCGAAAATAATTCATTTAGAAAATTCGAAAATAAATCCCAAAAATTCTTGGGACTTACAGCGGCGGAGCATTTGGGAGTAGATGGAGAGTGTCGGCGAAGATGGAAATCTCGGTATTGAAGGAGAAGGGGTTAGGGTTGGTCATGGCAGAGAAGATGGAGGCGATGAAGGAAGGGTCGGCGTCGGCGGCGCGGAGGAGGAGGCTGCTTGCGACGAAGGGGTTGCGGAAGAGGCCGACGATGATGGCGTGGGCGAGGGCGGAGCGGAGGCGGCGGAGGAAGGGGCGGTGCAAGATGAGCTGGACGCGGAGGTGCCGTTGGAACAACCGGTTGCTCCGCACCCAACATGGGACGTCCTCCTCTCTTATTAGGGGTGCAACTCGGGCGGGTTGGGTCGGGATTGAGCTCAACCCGAGCCTAACCCGATGAATCATAAGCCTAGCCCGAGCCCAAGCCCGGCCTGACCTCGGGTTCAACATATGAAGCCCAAGACCGAGACCGGAGGATCGGGTTGAACTCGGACTGGGTCGGGTCCATCGGATTTATCGGGCTCTAATATAATAATTAAATAATTTATAACAAAACCAATATTAGACACATAATCAAATAGCAATCAAGTCTTAATCAATACAAAATGCAAACTTTAAGATTTAGGATAAGGAGTTGAAGAGTTTGAGTAGATAAATTTAGGATTTAAACTTTTTATTTAAAAAGTATGAAACCCGACTTTTATATATATATATATATATATATATATATATATATATATATATATATATATATATATATAAATATATATATATATATATATATATATATATATATATATATGGTAAATGACAAAAAATTCCTCGTTAGATATTCGACTTTTGCAAATTAAGACCTATTAGTCATTAACCTTTTTATTTAAAAAGTGTGAAACCCAACTTATATATATATATATATATATATATATATATATATATATATATATATATATATATATATATATATATATATATATATATATATATATATATATATATATATATATTCGACTTTTGCAAATTAAGACCTATATATATATATATATATATATATATATATATATATATATATATATATATATATATATATATATATATATATATATATAAATAAATAAAAAAAAAAAATATATATATATATATATATATATTATATATATTTTTTTTAATATATATATATATATATATATATATATATATATATATTTTTTTTTTTATTTATATATATATATATATATATATATATATATATATATATATATAGATATAGATATTCGACTTTTGCAAATTAAGACCTATTCGTCATTTTTAGCAATTTGCCCCTCCTTAGATTACAAATTCTCTCAATAAGGCCCCTCCAGTCAAAATTAAAAAATTTAATCCCGAAAATGCCCCTGACCCCTCTTCCCCCCCGGTGGCGGCGGCGACCCCCCAGCCCCGCCCGATCCCCCATGCCCTCCCACCGCCGGCCCTGCCCCCCTTCCCCCCGACCTCGCCGGCCCCGCACGGCCCTCCCCCTCACTCGTCGGCCCCCGCGGTCCTCCTCCGCCCTCGCCCCGGCCCCACGCAGCCCTTCCTGTGGCATCGTCGGCTACCCAGCCCCTTCCCCAACGGTCGAGGAAGGAAGAGGGAGGGATAAAATTGTTATTTGGGGTTTTTTTGCAACAAAAAATAAATAGTGGAGAATTTAAGAGCATGGGGTCTTTTTTGTGAAAATAGCCAAACTAGGGAGGTTTTTTTTGTCATTTACCCTACTTCACAACATCAATGTTATAGATGAGTTGATGGCTAAAAACAAATTAGACACGTTGTCCAAACAGTTGGCAAAGGCCAACTTGGTGCATGCGGGGGACTCCAAGGGGAAGCATAAGGTTTCTCATAACCAGAAGAAGAAGGACTTCAACCATCTGAAGGTGAAGTCGGCTTCGTTCAAGTCAAAGCCAAAGCCCAAGCCCAAGTCAGATGTGACTTCCTTCAACTGTGGAAAGAAGGGCCACTATCATAGAGACTGCAGATCAAAGTCCAAACAGATAGAGCAAGGTGAGCCTAACAAGGTTGCCATGATTGTGCAGGTTGCCACGGCTGGTGTTGATACCGACTGGTGGGTGGACACGGGTGCATCCTGCCATGTTTGCTCTAATAAGAAGTTGTTCACCACATACACGCCTACATATGAGAAGGTTATGGTGGCGGACCAGACACAAGCTGAAGTACCGGGGACATGAACAGTGGTACTGAACCTAACTTCGAGAAAGTCGCTGACGCTTCAAGATGTGAAGCATGTACCGGTGATAGCCAAGAACCTGGTCTCTATAAGTCTGCTATGTAACGCAGGCTTGAGGATAGATGTCAATGCTGGACAGATAGTTATGTCCTACAAAGGAACATACTTCGAAAAAGCTTATTATACCGAAGGGATGTTCAAACTTTAACTTATAACTCCTGCAAAAATGATTAATACAGTTTCTTCTTCTTGTTATTCTCTCGAGTTATGGCACAATAGACTAGGACATGTTCATTGTAAAATTATAAACAAAATGTCTACTCTATGGCTTATCTCCAAATATGGGGGTAAGGAGGTGGAGAAGTGTGAGGTTTATGTACAGACAAAGATCTCTATAAAACTGTTCAAACGGGTGAATCGAAGTACAGATCTTCCGGAGTTGGTACACTCAGATATCTATGACTTCAGACAGTTTTCCACAAAGGCCAAGATGAAGTATTTTATTACATCCATCGATGACTACTCGAAGTACGTGTTCGTCTATCTGCTCAAGTCTAAAGATGAAGCATTCGAGATGTTCAAGAAGTTTAGGGCTGAGGCTGAACGTCAAACTGGGTAACAACTCAAGAGACTCAGAAGTGATCGAGGCGGAGAGTATAGGTCTATTAAATTTGTACTATTCTGCAAAAAACATGGAATTGCCAATGAGACAACTTCTCCGTATTCTCCTTAATCAAATGGAGTAGCTAAAAGGAAGAACATAATATTGACAGAGATGATGAACTCAATGTTGTTGACTCTAGGTCTTCCAAACTGCTTCTGGGAAGAAACTGCGTTAATGGCTATGTTCATTCTGAACGAGTGCCGTACGCAGGTTCCGAAGTCACACCTCATGAACTCTGGTTCAAAGTCAGACCCAACTTGAACATCATTCGAGTGTGGGGGTGCCTGGCATATATGAAGCTTCCGGACTTGAAGATTCAAAAGTTTGGGATAAGGACTACAAAGACGATCTTCTTGGGGTATGCTGAGAAAAGTGATGCTCGCAGGTTTCTTGATATTGAAACCAATTAAATCATTGAATCTCGCTATGCCGAATTCTTTGAAAATAAATTTGTAAGGCACAAGAACATTGTTATCGCGAATATTCCGGAGAATAATGTGAGTGCACAGGTGGCTATCACTTCCAAAGAAGATGCAGTCCAAGAAAACTAAATTGTCATACCAGAGACAATTGTTGAACCAGAACTCACAGAACCCAGATCTAAGCGGGTGAGAAGACAGAAAGACTTCGGAGATGAGTTCGTCTTCTATCATGTGAAAGCTGATCCGCTTACCTATAATGAGGCGATGAAGACCAGAGATGCTGTCTTCTAGAGGGAGGCTATCAATGATGAGTATGACTCTATAATCTCCAACAATACGTGGGTGTTGGTCGATCTGCCTGAAGGAGCTAAACCAATCGAATGCAAGTGGATCTTTAAGAAGAAAATGAAGGCCGATGGAACTATTGAAAAGTTTAAAGTAAGGCTGGTAGCCAAAGGATTTTCTCAGAAGTAGGGGATCGACTACTTCGACACATATACTCCAGTAGCGCGGATGACAACCATCAGGATGTAGATTGCTCTGAGTGCAATTCACAAGCTTGTCATACATCAGATGGATGTGAAGACAACATTCCTGAATGGAGAGTTGACCGAAGAGATCTACATGCAACAGCTAGAAGGATTCATCGTCAAGGACCTTGAAGACAAAGTCTGCAGGTTGGTAAGATCTCTATACGGTCTGAAGCAAGCTCCCAAGATGTGGCACGAGAAGTTTGACAAAGTCATTAGATCAAACGGCTACATGGTTAGTGAGACGGATAAATATGTTTACACAAATTTCGTTAACGGGAGAGCAGTCATCATTTGTCTATACGTGGACGACATGCTGATCCTGGGTACGGATCTAGCCCGTGTCACTGAGACAAAGAAGTTTCTCTCATCTAAGTTCAGTATGAAGGACTTATGGGAAGCTGATGTTATTCTAGGGATAAAGATCATCCGGACAGACACTGGAGTGGCTCTATCATAGTCTCATTACATTGAGAAGATGCTCACATGATATGGATATCAGGATCTTCCAGGGATTGATACTCCTTACCGGTATGACAAGAAGCTGAAGCCAAATCCTAGAAAAAGTGTCAGGCAGCAGGAGTTGTCATCCCCATTTTTTGTTTTACGTATTTTCAGTATACGTGTATGAAATTCTGACCCATATTGTGACTTGTCTTAACTAGCTAATCTTGGTTTGATCTTGACTTGGTTTAATTTGGGTTGGTTCAACTTGGTTTGGATTGGTTTGAGATGAGAAGGGTTTTGTATAAAAACCCAACTCCTCTCTCTCTCTCTTCCATTATTTCATTTCTCTTCATCTTCGTCCTCTTCATCTTCCTCCAACCTAAGGCAAGTACATCTTGCCAAATGTTGGACAAATATTATTTTGTTTGTTCTAAACTTTTTCTTACATGATTCTAAGCATCTTTAGAACTTGGCATTTTTTATTTTGGTGGATAAATTTTTGTAGATCTAAGTTTATAGCATTTTTGTTTTTCTTGGGTTTTCATCTACTAAACTTTATTATTTTTAAGTTTTGATTGTTCTATATTGTAGAGAATTTAATTTTACCCAAAATGGACCTTTGAAAAGAAAGATTTTGACTTGTTTTGAGAAAGTTATGACCAAAATAAGATTTGAACATTTTCTAGTTCATCTGTCCTGGTTCTGGTAGGGACGATGAATAGTGCCACAGGTATGAATAGTGCCGCATGGATGAATAGTGCCACAGGTATGAATAGTGCTGCATGGAATGAATAGTACCGCATGGATGTATAGTACCGCATGGATGAATAGTGCCGCAGAAATGAATAGTACCGCATGGATGAATAGTGCCGCGAGAATGAATAGTACTGCATGGCTTGCATAGTGCTGCAGGCTTGCATAGTGCCACATGGAATGAATAGTGCTGCATGATGAATAGTGCCGCATGGATGCATAGTGCCGCATGGCTTGCATAGTACCGCAGGCTTGCATAGTGCCGCATGGATGAATAGTGTCGCATGGCTTGCATACTGCCTATTTTGGCTATTTTTG
Source organism: Iris pallida (assembly GCA_029216955.1). Taxonomy (NCBI): domain Eukaryota; kingdom Viridiplantae; phylum Streptophyta; class Magnoliopsida; order Asparagales; family Iridaceae; genus Iris; species Iris pallida. The sequence goes on from JANAVB010045020.1 coordinate 9,558,369, forward strand.
ACTGTTTTATGTCCTATTTGGCTGATTTGTGGCCAGAATTTCTACCAACTCCCAACATAAAAGTTGTAGATCTTTTCCTTGGCCTCAAGAATATGTTATCAACTATTTTATGCAAGTTTCTTTCATTCTTGATATGGAGCTTATGATTGCATTGTATGTTTTCTATCTTGACCTAAATTGCGACGACCCTACTTAATAGCTTGATATTTATTTAATAAATGAATTTTTTAACATGATTTGATAATATTGTACAGTTAGAGAATGATTGTACCCCTCTCATACCCTTAATACTATCACAGATTCAATTGGTGTTTTAGGCCAAGTAGTTACCTCATTTATTCCTTCTCATATGTTATGATGTACCTTTTATCAAGATCTATCTACAAGCTTTCTTACGTCTATGATTGCTTAGCATGATAGTGACCCATGGTAGGGCACTCATCATATATGTCTTCTTCTTTGCTTAACATGATAGTGACTCGTTGTGGTGCACTCATAATAAATGTCTTTCTTCTTTGCTTAACACGATAGTGACCCGTTGCGGTGCACTCAAGTTACATGTCACTTCTTTTCTTAACATGATTGTGGCCCGTCGTGGCACACCCCTAACAAGTACCCTTAACATGATAGTGATCCGTCATGGTGCACTCCAGGCTAGTAACATAGCAAGTAATATGATAAGACATGAACCATGAATGCTGTTGCAACGACTTTATTGGCTTACAAGTAATGAATGATTTGGACACCATGGGTGTTTCTTTTGAGTGTGTTTGTACAAGCTACATGTTCTATATTATATCATGTCTAGGATATGATTTCCTGATTTACCACGGTCAGGGATTCATACTGAATCTGGCTAGGATTAATGACTAGATTGATCAAGTAGTTCATGAAAAGAATTTCTCAGTTACCTGTTGCCCATTTGATCCCGGCCTTATATATATATATATATACATGGGATTTGGAGCTATATGTCATGATGAGCACATTTCCAGCTCACCGTCGAGTGGGGCACCTCCTTAGGACACATGTATCTTACTGCAGTGTGTATGCTATACTTGTTTTCTTTTGCTGGGGTCACTTCGGTAGCAGTAGGTGGGTAACTGGACTTAGAAATCTCTTTGCATCTTGTTAGTAACTAGGCTTTTGATAACTCTAGTTAGTTAAAGTATCAAGCCATACTCATTGCTTGGCCGTGATTGATGGATGGAGTCAGTCCAGTCCAGTCTAGTTTTGTCTAAGCAGTGTCCGTATGTTTATTTTAGTACACTATGGTTTATGCTTACTTTCATCGATAAATGGTCGGAGACAAATTTCTATTCAGGAGAAGGGTGACAACCCAAGTCCTTGTTTGGTTTGAGGGTTGTAACTTGACTTCTGAATTAGTTCCTAAGTCTACTTATCATTGTCTTTCTATATAATTCTTACATGCTCACAGGTTCAATTATCTCACAAGCTATACATGACTCCCTATGCCGGGTCACCATGCTCTTATGACCCGGCTATCTCACAAGTTCACATGTTCAATTGTTTTTACATATTCTCAAGCTTCTATTTACTTAACATGTCTACACTTTACATTATGTTGCATGATAATTACCTTATGCTCTAAGATGCTTTACTTATTGTCTTCCTATGTTCGGGATAAGTGCATTGGTAGTGCACGAGTCTCGATCTGCTCTTACTCATTTGTATCTCTAATTGTTGATGTTAGTGATTGTTGGTTTTAGTTCATAAGTTTGGCTTCCTTTGTGGTACTTGCTATTGGGGGTCTGACCCTACTGGTTTTGTTTGGCTAGATCTGATAGAGAAGCCCAGAGGATCTTCTGCACCATCTACTCGACGGTGACCATCCGGAGCACCAGAGTGCCCAAGTGGGTTTCTCATTTTATTCCCCCACTGGTTATGTACAATATTCTTTTGTGGCGTTTAGCCTCCGAACACGTGTTTAGCTCGTGTTTTGATCCTTGATCTTTAGCCTACGGGCATAAACATGATGTGCGTATTCTAGACTACAGCTAGAGCTATCATGTATGACTAATACTCTTGCTAGTTTCTCCATTTTGTTTTACTAGCTTCATGATCATCCATGTATATATGGTTTGGGACGCTTTACTATTGTATGTCTGATGATCATACTTCTTGTACCTTGTATAATTTCCTGTGATTGAGATACCTAGGATTGTTTCAACCTAGGATCGACTGTTGGCTTGTAGAAGTAACCCACATGTCTTGACAGCTTATACGTGATTTCATAGTACTGGTGTACTTTGGTGTTGTGTAGCTGGCCATGTCCATCCCCACTTGCCAGTATTCTGGTCCTGGGGCGTGACATGAGTACTCAAGCGTCATCGAAAGTTTGATGTATACAACTACTGCCACAAGGCCTGACATAGCTTTCGTCGTGGAGATGCTGAGTCGATTCACGAGCAACCCAGGTGTGGAGCACTGGAAGGCCGTGAAGAGAGTTATGAGATATCTCAAGAGGACTCAGAAGTATACACTGCACTACAGCGATTATCCGACAGTAGTGGAAGGCTTCCGTGATGCAAGCTGGTGTTCAGAAGTAGAGAGCGAAAGGTCCACAGGAGGATACATCTTCTCCATAGGTGGAGCTGCTATATCGTAGAAGTCGAAGAAGCAGACAATGCTCTCTCATTCCTCAATGGAATCTGAGTTCTTTGTACTAGCTGCTGCAGCAGAAGAAGAAGAATGACTTCGGAAGCTCATGTATGATCTTCCAATGGTTGGTGCACAGATTTCGACGGTACTGATATACTGCGACAACCAGGCAGCTGCAGCGGTGGCATTAAATGATCTCTTCAATGGTAAGAAAAGGACTGTGCGATTGAGGCACAGGGTGGTGAATGATCTGATAAAGACTGGAGTCATTACCGTGATTGATGTTCGGAGTCAGGAAAATCTGGCTGATCCGTTCACCAAAGGTCTCAAGCGCCAGTTGGTCGAGGACACGGCAATTGTGATGGGCTTAAAGATGATGTGATATTCTGTCTTTGTAATTCTACCATAAAGTTTTATGCTATTAGTTCAAAGAGAAATCTACTAGGCATCTAACTTTTGCTTCAAAGAAGGACCACTAACGAAGAGAATATCTGGAACAGTGGATAGTTTTTTGAGACGCTGAGGGGTTACGGACCCATAACCACTGTTGTTGTCAACTATCTGTTCTCTTAAAAGAACAAGTCCTGTGGAAGGATGGCTTAGATGCCTGTCACGCCCCAGTACCGAAATACGGAGACGGACTAGGCCAGCTACTCCATATGAGGTATACAAACGTCATACGGCGATCGTGGCTGTCAAGAGACAAGGGGGTGCATACTATATACAAGTCTCCTATGGTCACACAGAACATCTAGGTCTCAATCAATCAAAGCAAGGAAACATCAATTAATGAACATATAAGATAAAGCAGTAAGGCGTCCCCGACGCTTCATCAAAATGTTCATGGGGATCTAGCTTTATAAGTTAGCTAGTCCAGAAAGTCATAGATACAAAATTGTATTCAGCTGCAGTCTGATTTAATTACAATTATGCAAAGACAAAATGTCTAGATTTGCCGGCTAAACAGGTGTCGGTGGCAAAATGTCAGGACATAAGTAAGATAATAGAGTGGTGGAGAAGAAACCCACTCGAGTCCCCCGCCAGCCATGCTCCTAGTATGCACCATTGACGTCATAGAAGAAGTTCGGATCCTCAGGCTCTGTAGCACCCAGTTTTCCAAATAAGGGTAATTTTAAAATTTTGTGTTTATAATTATTTTAATAATAATATTTAATTCATGATATAATTTTTTGGTGATTTTAAATCATTTTAAAATTATTTAAATCAATGACTTGTGGTTTTGACGTTTTGCAAGTTAAACCCTAGAGACTGTTTGACCTAGAGCCTAACCATGTGATTATGATATTTTAATGTCATTTTTGGCCTAAGTATATTTTTGCATTTGACCTCTTTGAATTATTTTGATATTATTTTATTATTTATGATATTGTTTTGGGATTATTTGAGTCGGGTTCGAATTTCATCTCAATCTTACTTGTAACGGGGACCCGGGGGTAGTTTGACTCTAGTGGGACCCACACACTAGTTAGACATGGCCCACATGATATTAATTTTAGTCCACATGATAGAAATATTTTAGTTAGAGGTTAGACTAATTATTATGGATAAGGTTAGTGTGATTAGAGACTTTAGAATGACTAATTTAGCCCCAACCAATTAGCCCTTTCCTAATACTCATAGAATAGGTTAGTGGAAGCATTTTGGACCTTACCATAATAGGACAAATAGCCCCATATGGCCAGCCACTTTGGGAGAGGATAGGCTCAAGTTCATTTCATTATTCTCATCCACACTCTCTCTTATTCTTCCCCAAATTCCTAGAGAGCAATTCCTAGCAATTTCTCCACCAAATCCTTCCATTTCGCCACCAAATCTTCTTCTTTCCTTCTCCATTCTAGACAAGGAGGAAGCTACCCAAGTTTGGAAGGATTCGGAGCTCGTTCGTGTCCTTTTGGAATCTCTACGTGTCGGTGTCGCTCCGGGAAGGCTTTTCTTCGATTCGATCTACCGGGAGGTATAAATCCCTTCTCCTTTTTTATTTTCTCATGCATATAGGTCTATTTTGAACCCATAGGAATGACCCCCATGGTTGTATCTCCATTTGTGTCCATTTCGTGTCCATTTGGAGGTCATAGGAGTGTCCTTTGTGTTGTGGTTGTATCCATGTGGGAAAACCCCAAATTTGGACACACTATGTGTTGTTGTTATGTATGAATGAATTATTACATGTTTAATCTCATATTTTTGTATTGGAGATGTGTTATATAGTGTCTCATATATATATTAGTGTAGAGAGTGAGTTCATGATATATTATATTATATACTTGTGTTCTTTTGTCTCAAACTACCCAAATCTGTCATGATTTTTATCCACGTTTTTAATTTCAGCCCTAACTTAGAAATGGCATAACTTCTAGCTCAAAGCTCGGTTTAATCTTCCTTTTTTTTAGAAGAAGCGTATTGAAGTTAGCTTTCCAAAAAAAGTATTAATAGGTCTAATTCTTTCTGTAACTTTCTGGAGAATTATTTGAGTGTCAGCTGTACGAAAGACAAACGCGTTCTCGGTGTTTTCGCGATTCCGGGAGTTTTCGGAAATGAAAACGCGATCCGTTTGAAGTTTCGGAAAGCTAACACATAGATCTATAACATACTTTAATCCTAGATTTTAATTCATGCTGAGATGGTATAGTATTGATTATTAGTAGGAGTTACTATTCGGTATATGCATTTTGTGCACCATTGTGTGTAATATAATATTCTATTTGATTTTAACCCATGTTAATGTATATACATTATGTAATTAAATAGAGAATGCAAGCATGAGTAAATATTTAAATAAATGATGTATGAGGTGTAAGTATCCTATCTAATGTAAGCATGTATAAGTATGGCTTGTAATGAATATGTAGGTTCCATAGTATGTAATATATGGTGCATATAGTAGTACAAGAGAATAAATGAATGATGAATGAATGCAAGCATGAATGTAATGTAATAATAGATGTAATGTATGTAATATAATAGTTAATGAGATATAATGTTCTATGTTAACACAAATCCTATATTACCTCATGTACCCCCCTTACACTATGTTGACACTATCACACTTGACACATTGTTCACTTACACTTTGACACTCTTTGATATGTATACACTATGTATGCCCATTTAACCCTCACTTGCCCCTTTGCCATGTTCACATACACACACATAGCCTCTTAAATAAATATTTACGAATACAGTTAACTTAGCTATGTATGTATATTATATATATGTTAGCTTATTGTGTTGTAATATATAAGTTTATATAACCATTTGAAATGCCATGATTATAGACCTAATGTTGAATACCAATATATGCATGTGTATATATGTGTAGACATATATAGCTTAAAGTAATAGATTACCTAGTGTATATCCAATGTGAATTCTTGCCTATTTGAGTATTGAATAATTGCATGTTATATAGAGTTGGGTGTATGTTGGCTTGTATAGCCTTGTATTGATGTGTTCTTGCTAGGATAGTCTTGGTTAAGCCTAGTAAGACTTGCTGGGTTAGGACATGACCTAGTTTGACCTAGTTGACTAGTGCAGTTGACCAAAGTTGACCAAGGGTTGACTTTGGCCTAGTTTGACCTAGATTCATGTAGTTTACATTGTAGCTTTTAATTCTCTTGTATTTTACATATCATGACTCATATTACTCTGTTTAGGACACTGTGACTCTGGTGCAGGCATCTGATATTACACTACTCTTTTCAGAGTAGCAGGCGAGTACATTATCTGATAGTTCTCTCATTTATTTGTCAATTACTGTACTTCAGTTCTAGTTAGCTGTATGTGATTCTCTGTTACAAACACGTATTTCTTATTTCTGAATCCATGTATGCGACACACATACTTACTCGTCTTACCTCTATTATTCGAATCACCATACGAATCACTATTCGAATCACCTATTCGTATCTTCATATGTTGGTTGGACTTTTGTTCGAATGATGTGTCGGATTTTAGATTCATTTGTATTAGATGGACGGGGAAATACTTGATTAGACATGTGAACATTCCCACTATTCGAACCACCCCCTGTGAATATATTCGAACGATAGCCATTCCACACCCGACCAGGTGTGTGATGTGCCGTATTTACCCTTAGCCGTTTACATGTCTAACTAAGTATTTTAAAACACACTTGGAAAATTTATTCGAATTATTATTAGAACAGCATGTGAATCACTATTCGTATCACCTTATTCGATTCACCTTATTAGAATAATGATTAGAATTACATTCGACTCATCTTATATTAGATTCACATTGGGATTACACTCGACTTATATTGTACCATCTGAACTCATTATGTTATTCTAGTTCAGCTAGATCTTATTTTACAGTCTTCTTTGCTATGCTTCTTTTCTTGTTTATTTACTTACTTTCTTTGTACTTTATCTGTCTCTCTATACCATCACCTGAAAATTAAACTGCCATATTCATCAATACAACTGCCTATAACTGCTTTATAGTTCTCTGTCATTTACTTGGGTTTTCTAGATGAGATTGTGCTCGTTCCTGTCCTGACTGGACCTGTTAAAAATATTACAGATGACTGCCCTGATAACGTTTGCCCTACTTGCCTTGGAGCAGGAGATGGCTTAGCTACCTTTGGCCCCGACACTCAGGAGTGATCGGGAGACTATCTAGTAGACTTGGTTTAGTTTTCAGGTTTTAGAATTTGAATTGTAATAACTTGAGATACGAGTTTGTATTTGAGTTTGTTTGAGATATTATTATTTAGTAGTTTTTAAATGTTGTTGTTAGTCTTTAGTTATAAACTTCTGTGTTATCTTATCGTGCTTAGATTGTGATTGAGATTTTATTATATCTATACTTGTCCTCCGTTCGGAGTTGAGATTATGACAAGTACATTATATAATTGCGTGAGTTGTTGATTAGATAGTAACCTAGGACAACGTTCTACCGCCGACACTGCGGCGTAGGCTGGGCGCTGTTACGTACTCGTACCCTCACAGTGGGTGCGGGTCGTGACACGTTTTTAGTGGTGGCCCATGCAGGTCGAGAGTCGCATTAGTACGATATCGTGGTAGTACGACGACTTAGTTGTACTGCTGCGAGCCTGCGATAGGATTGAGAGATAGGCTTTAACGGAGAGGTACTCAATCACAGTTAGGACTACTTGAGAAGATTCCTGGGATGACCCTTGAGAATCTCATTATGAACTTCGATTTGAAAATCCTTTTCCTCTTGTTTTGATTCACCCTCTCTCCTTGATGTTTAAAGAATCTTAGACTATTAACTTTCTTCATCGTTATCCTTACTTATATTTTGTCTATCTTATGTTGCTAATTTAGCACCAGTTTTACAAGCTTATCTTATTCGAGCTTGATCATGACATATTTTATTGGAGGCTGGCACCTACTAACATATTGTCTAATCAGAACCGGTGCATGATGGTCTGATCAACCTATTGCACTTTGGTTCGCTTCTCATATATTATTCTACATAGAGGGAGACATAGTTAAAATTGTCCTAGAGTCTCATCCACGACAGCTTTGGCAATTCTCTTTTGAATTATTTCCATCGCCTATGAACCACGTATTGTACTTAATAACATCGCCTTTGAACTCATTATTGTTTTGCCTTTCACATATTTCAGATAGAAAAGGCACTGTACTTGATAGATCGACCCAAGGTATCATGTTTAGTTTCCCTATCCAAAGGAAGAAATTGTCTTATACTGTATTATTGGATTTCAATGCTATTGACACTCGTGCCTTAAACTTTCGATTTTGTTCATCTTGGAATGGTAACCATTCATAATTAATTCCTAGTTGTCCTGACCAATTTTTATATAGGATGGTAGACAACCCTACAACCTTGATGATTGTTGTTTCCTTACCTTCCCAATTAGGACACCCTAGATTGTTTGTGTGTTGATACCATAGTACTGTTTTGACCTAGAATGATTAGTGTACCTAGGTGAGACTTCCAACTGCTACGGTATGCCCTGACCTTGTATACTATTCCTTCAAATTGCATGATTTAGATAAAAAAAATTTAGACCTTGATTGTTGGGAAATAGGGACGTCACCCCATTAGTATCAGTTGTAGATAAATATAGGTTAGTCCTTGATGTGGGGATGTGTGTCTATAAACATGTAGCTTATGAGATTTATGAGAGATTATAGTATCAGTCTTGATAGGATGTACTAGTCTTTTGGTGAGTATAAATGTGTTATGAGAGATAGGGGCCTATATGTCTTAGTAATGCATCGTTCCTATGGTAATAGAATGTATTAATAGATGGTTAATAGGAAGATAATAATTTGAGCATACCTATATCCTATGATCAGTTCCTTTTCATCCTTAGTTAAGACCACTTTAAAATAGGTCCAGTCCCTTGGATATAGGTTTCAGTCCATATTTTATTGAAGTTTCATTACCGCCGTACAGCAGAGCAGTGTTGGAAATATTCCTAGATTGACACTATTTAGATGTTCGTTTATTATTCCAGTGTTAGGAAGTGTTACCTTAGATATTGGGTAGGTAAGAGGCTCTAGAAGGAGTACTATCGATCTTAAATTTCGAGGATAAAATTTTTCTAAGGTGGGTAGAGTTGTAGCACCTAGTTTTCCAAATAAGGGTAATTTTAAAATTTTGTGTTTATAATTATTGTAATAATGATATTTAATTCATAATATGATTTTTTGGTGATTATAAATTATTTTAAAATTATTTAAATTAATGACTTGTGATTTTGACGTTTTGCTAGTGAAACCCTAGAGACTGTTTGACCTAGAGCCTAACCATGTGATTATGATATTTTAATATCATTTTTGGCCTAAGGAAATTTTTGTATTTGACCTCTTTGAATTATTTTGATATTATTTTATTATTTATGATATTGTTTTGGGATTATTTGAGTCAGGTTCGAATTTCATCTCAATCTGACTTGTAACGGGGACCCGGGGGTAGTTTGACTCTAGTGGGACCCACACACTAGTTAGGCATGGCCCACATGATATTAATTTTAGTCCACATGATAGAAATATTTTAGTTAGAGGTTAGACTAATTATTATGGATAAGGTTAGTGTGATTAGAGACTTTAGAATGACTAATTTAGCCCCAACCAATTAGCCCTTTCCTAATACTCATAGAATAGGTTAGTGGGGGCATTTTGGACCTTACCATAATAGGACAAATAGCCCCACATGGCCAGACACTTTGGGAGAAGATAGGCTCAAATTTATTTCATTATTCTCATCCACACTCTCTATCTTGTTCTTCCTTAAATTCCTAGAGAGCAATTCCTAGCAATTTCTCCACCAAATTCTTCCATTTCGCCACCAAATCTTCTTCTTTCCTTCTCCATTCTAGCCAAGGAGGAAGCTACCCAAGTTTGGGAGGATTCGGAGCTCGTTCGTGTCCTTTTGGAATCTCTACGTGTCGGTGTCGCTCCGGAAAGGCTTTTCTTCGATTCGATCTACCGGGAGGTATAAATCCCTTCTCATTTTCATTTTCTCATGCATATAGGTCTATTTTGAACCCATAGGATTGACCCCCATGGTTGTATCTCCATTTGTGTCCATTTTGTGTCCATTTGGAGGTCATAGGAGTGTCCTTTGTGTTTTGGTTGTATCCATGTGGGAAAACTCCAAATTTGGACACACTATGTGTTGTTGTTATGTATGAATGAATTATTACATGTTTAATCTCATATTTTTGTATTGGAGATGTGTTATATAGTGTCTCATATATATATATTAGTGTAGAGAGTGAGTTCATGATATATTATGTTATATACTTGTGTTCTTTTGTCTCAAACTACCCAAATCCGTCATGATTTTTATCCACGTTTTTAATTTCAGCCCTAACTTAGAAATGGCATAACTTCTAGCTCAAATCTCGGTTTAATCTCCCGTTTTTTTTAAAAGAAGCGCATTAAAGTTAGCTTTCCAAAAAAATGTATTAATAGGTCTAATTCTTTCTGTAACTTTCTGGAAAATTATTTGAGTGTCAGCTGTACGAAAAACAAACACGTTCTCGGTGTTTTTGCGATTCCGGGAGTTTCCGGAAACGAAAATGCGATCCGTTTGAAGTTTTGGAAATCTATAACATACTTTAATTCTAAATTTTAATTCATGCTGAGATGGTACAGTATTGATTATTAGTAGGAGTTACTATTCGGTATATGCATTTTGTGCACCCTTGTGTGTAATATAATGTTCTATTTGATTTTAACCCATGTTAATGTATATACATTATGTAATTAAATAGAGAATGCAAGCATGAGTAAATGTTTAAATAAATGATGTATGAGGTATAAGTATCCTATCTAATGTAAGCATGTATAAGTATGGCTTGTAATGAATATGTAGGTTCCATAGTATGTAATGTATGGTGCATATAGTAGTACAAGAGAATAAATGAATGATGAATGAATGTAAGCATGAATGTAATGTAATAATAGATGTAATGTATGCAATATACAAGTTAATGAGATGTAATGTCTATGTTAACACAAATTCTATATTACCTCATGTATCCCCCTTACACTATGTTGACACTATCACACTTGACACATTATTCACTTACACTTTGACACTCTTTGATATGTATACACTATGTATGCCCATTTAACCCTCACTTGCCCCTTTGCCATGTTCACATACACATACATAGCCTCTTAAATAAGTATTTATGAATACAATTAACTTAGCTATGTATGTATATTATATATATGTTAGCATATTGTGTTGTAATATATAAGTTTATATAACCATTTGAAATGCCATGATTATAGAACTAATATTGAATACCAATATATGCATGTGTATATATGTGTAGACATATATAGCTTAAAGTAATAGATTACCTAGTGTATATCCAATGTGAATTCTTGCCTATTTGAGTATTGAATAATTGCATGCTATATAGAGTTGGGTGTATGTTGGCTTGTATAGCCTTGTATTGATGTGTGCTTGCTAGGATAGTCTTGGTTAGGCCTAGTAAGACTTGCTGGGTTAGGACATGACCTAGTTTGACCTAGTTGACTAGTGCAGTTGACCAGAGTTGACCAAGGGTTGACTTTGGCCTAGTTTGACCTACATTCATGTAGTTTGCATTGTAGCTTTCAATTCTCTTGTATTTTACATATCATGACTCATATTACTCTGTTTAGGACATTGTGACTCTGGTGCAGGCATCTGATATTACACTACTCTTTTAGAGTAGCAGGCGAGTACATTCTTTGATAGTTCTCTCATTTATTTGTCAATTACTGTACTTCAGTTCTAGTTAGCTGTATGTGATTCTCTGTTACAAACACGTATTTTTTATTTCTGAATCCATGTATGCGACACACATACTTACTCGTCTTACCTCTATTATTCGAATCACCATACGAATCACTATTCGAACCACCTATTCGTATCTTCATATGTTGGTTGGACTTTTATTGGAATGATGTGTCGGATTTTGGATTTATTTATATTAGATGGGCGGAGAAATACTTGATTAGACATGTGAACATTCCTACTATTCGAACCACCCCCTGTGAATATATTCGAACGATAGCCATTCCACACTCGGCCAGGTGTGTGATGTGCCATATTTACCCTTAGTCGTTTACATGTCTAACTAAGTATTTTAAAACACACTTGAAAAATTTATTCGAATCATTATTAGAACATCATGTGAATCACTATTCGTATCACCTTATTCGTATCACCTTATTCGATTTACCTTATTAGAATAATGATTAGAATTATATTCGACTCATCTTATATTAGATTCACATTGGGATTACACTCGACTTATATTGTACCATCTAAACTCATTATGTTATTCTAGTTCAGCTAGATCTTATTTTACAGTCTTCTTTGCTATGCTTCTTTTCTTGTTTAGTTACTTACTTTCTTTATACTTTATCTGTCTCTCTATACCATCACCTAAAAATTAAACTGCCATATTCATCAATACAACTGCCTATAACTGCTTTATAGTTCTCTGTCATTTACTTGGGTTTTCTAGATGAGATTGTGCTCGTTCCTATCCTGACTGGACCTGTTGAAAATATTACAGATGACTGCCCTGAGGACGTTTGTCCTACTTGCCTTGGAGCAGGAGATGGCTTAGCTACCTTTGGCCCCGACACTCAGGAGTGATCGGGAGACTAGCTAGTCGACTTGGTTTAGTTTTCAGGTTTTAGAATTTGAATTGTAATAACTTAAGATACGAGTTTGTATTTGAGTTTATTTGAGATATTATTATTTAGTAGTTTTTAAATATTGTTGTTAGTCTTTAGTTATAAACTTATGTGTTATCTTATCGTGCTTAGATTGTGATTGAGATTTTATTATATCTATACTTGTCCTCCGTTCGGAGTTGAGATTATGACAAGTACATTATATAATTGCGTGAGTTGTTGATTAGATAGTAACCTAGGACAGCGTTCTACCGCCAACACTGCGGCGTAGGCTGGGCGTTGTTACGTACTCGTACCCTCACAGTGGGTGCGGGTCGTGACAGGCTCTGCTACGTGATCTAGCCAAACAAAACCAGCGGGGTCAGCCCCGAATAGCAAGTACCACAAGGGAGCATAAAAGAGTGAGATAAAACCCAAGCATAAAGTAATATTAGAAATAATAAATAAAGCTTCCGGTCGTAACCTCGGTCCACAGCCTGTCCTAGTACGATAGACCAACCCAACAACCAAACAAGGACATGGGTTGGGCCACGCACCACGACAGTCCATATTCCTCGGCTACTAACGGAAGACTCAAGCACAGTCAAGTCGTTTTTCAAACGGTCATTCATTCCTGCGGCTTTCTATGTTTGGCGGAGTTATCCCCGCGTTACTGAATAAAGGAATCATCATATCATGTCAACCCAGCAGGACTAGCCAAACCATAAGACATATAACACTTTGATTATGCACCAGTCCCCCGGAGGGCTACCGCGCTAAGACATTTAACACATAGCTCGTAGGAGACGGATATAGCTATCCGCTATAGGCGAATGAAACCATATCTGTGGCGGCCAACCCGACATGTCAGGTCTGGACCTGGGGTGGCTAGTATGGCACGATCTCGAAATTCTTTCCACCCAATGCATCTACCAAGTTAGTTGCCTAGTTAATCCCTAGGTTGTTCTCAGAGTTCACATGTCGTGGTCACATGTTCACTCCTCTAGATGTCGTACATTGTACGAGTACCCCAAGAAGGAATCCGTACTGGCTCCTGGAGTCATACGTATATTTTTCCCTTCTTGGTGTAATGCAACACACATCACATACCACGTCATTGATACCGACCATTACTTATGTATATGCTGGACTCTTGGGAGCACTGGCAGGTATCACGTAGGAACACTTAGCGCATAGGATTGCACCTCGGTGCTCACATAGATTGTACCTCAGTACACACATAGGGTTGTCCAGCCATCACATAGGTAGTCAGATTAGAAATGAGGACTAATACACATAGGAACCTGTGGCTGAGGCACATGCGGCCAGGTTTAGGGAGTCTTATACGGCTGAAGAAGGAACGAGCATATGCGGCTCAAAATAGGCAGGCATATGCGGCTCAGAATCAAATAGGGTCATACGGCCAGAATATCTACGGCCCAGACTCATGCGGCTGAGCAAAGAGCTCATGCGGCTGGAAGGTCCAAGTTCACGCGGCTAGAGTGAAGGAGTCTTATGCGGCTGAAGGAAAGAACGGACACATACGGCTGGAAAAATGCGAGCGTATGCGGCTGAGGAAACTCATACGGCCGAAGGAACTCATGTGGCTAGGGAAGAACCGGCCTTATGCGGCTGGGATCTGAAACGAGCTTATGCAGCCGAGAAATAAAACAGGCTATACGGCTGGGATCTTATGCGGCTCACACTTCTATGCGTCATGCGGCATGGGCTCATGCGGCGGCGAATGCTTATGCGGCTGACATGCGCCATGCGGCTGCGAATGCTTATGCGGCTGCAATTGGTTTATGCGGTAGCTGAAAGCTTATACGGCTAGAATTGGTTCATATGGCAGAAAGCTCATACGACTGGAATTGCCATGCGGCTGCGGAAGCTTATGCGGCTGAAGCTGCAAGCGCCATATGGCTGGAAAATGGTCAGGACGCATGCGGCTGGTCAACGCGAGCGTATACGGCTGAGAAAACTCCTGCGGCTGCTATGCTTATGCGGCCAAGATTTGCACATGCGGCTGCAATTGCTTATGTGGCAAGGATATTATTCATCGTCCCTGCCCAAATCAGCACAAACGAACATAGGAGATGTCCGAATATTGCTTTTGCCATAACTTCCTTCAAACAAGTCAAAATCTAACTTTGCAAGGGTCAAAATTGTGTAGAATCAAATTTCCTACCACATAGGACCATAGGCTTTCAAAAATAGCCAAGACTGATAGATCAAAACCTTAAAAACCTATAAAATCCTAGTTTTTAGGAACTTAGATCTACACAAATCTAGCCATTAAAATTAAAATCTTCAAGAACTAAACTTGTAGAGAAAGAAGAGAAGAACATTATAGACAAATAATATCAAAGAAAAATTAAAAATAGAAAAATGCACAAATCTCCACTTTTGAGAAAGTTGTACTTGCCTATGGGTGGTTGAGGGAAATAAATAGAAGAGTGAATGAGGAGAGAGAGTGAGGAAGAGAATATAAATAGGGGTTGGCTTAAGAAAACCCTAATCCCTAATCTCTAATCTCTATCCAATCTACTAATGACAAGCTTAGCTACATGTAATCATTAATAAATAATATACAGAATTATACACGTGCTAAATACAGATACCGTATACAGAATCCATGGAGAATACGTATATCGGGATCGGAGAGTGACAACGCCTTAATGAGTTCTCAGGCATTTCAAATGTCTGGTGTGCTCTACAGGAAGCCTGGTAGTACAACACTACAAAGGAGCGTAAGGTCTCCATGCTATAGTGGGGTAACACCAGCAAGAGGTTCCTCGGTAAGGGTAATCTCTCGGCTTTGCGAGCCATGTCACAACGGCGTAGCATCGCATATAGACAGGTAGCCTAATGTTGTAGAATGAAGAGTGGTAGTCAGCACTACAAAGAGGCCGGTAACCTCATGTTACAGTAGTATGACACCACCAAGAGGTACCCAGAGTGGGTAAAGCCTCGGCTACGCGAGCCATGTCACAGCGGCGTAACACCGCAAGGAAGCGCAAGACTTCATGCTGGATAGTTTAGCACTACAAAGAGGCTGGGACCTCATGCTACAGTGGCGTGACACCACGATGAGGTGTAGCCTCGACTTTGGGCTATGTCATAGCGGGATAGCACCGCAAGAAAGCGCAAGGTTTTATGCCAAAGGACTCTTTAAAAGAACTCACCTAGATTGTATGGAAAGAGATTCAGGCCATCTCTTGAGGGTAAACTTATAGACGTCCAAGATACATACACCGAAATCAGGCATGCACAGGACCTTTAATGTGCAACCGAAAGTACAGCTGATGTCATTATGTGAGTGAGAAAAATTACAGTCCTGGTGCAGAATTCAAGGCTTAGTCCATTCTTGTATCATACTGTTATTTGACCCATGCGGGAAGATTCAAGTCATCGGCGACATCTCTCCTAATGCATGATGGACAGTCACTGGTGAGGAACGTTCAACCCATACATTGAGATATGTGGAAAATTATTGGTATTTTTTGCCTTTAGACTAGGAAAGATAGTTCCATATCGGCTACACCAAATGGTGAGTATCTCAATATAATACATTGCTTGTGTTGTGGTGTGCACATGAGGTGTGGTGGGGCACAAGTGTGTGCCATGTGGGAGTATTTTTCTAAAAGGAAAAATGATTAATTCAAACAAGGATGCAAGTTAATTTTTGTTATGCGGACTCGGACACGGACTCCAGGTTGTATCGTGCATGCACGGGAGTGTTCGGGGGGTAGGCGTGGACTGGCACACTACTATGCTGATTTTGGGATGATCTAAAATATCAAACTCTATTTTTGAGTATTGGTATTTTAGTCCCACATCGGATAGGAGAAAATGTGAAGTCTCACTCCACTATATAAATAGAGCCCCTTGGCCTCCTTTGGAAGATGCACCAAGAAGAGAGTTAAGGGAGTCCGTAAAGTCCAGGAAGTCCGTTCAAGTCTTAAATATTGACTTACGATCGTTCCAGAAGTTTTTCGTGAACTTGCTGGTTCCTGGAAGCAGATCGTGGTGGGACGAATCTTGCTTTGAACAACGGTGATCTTAATCACCCCAGCAAGAACCTTTCATCTTCTTCTTTCTTCTCTTTTCTCTGAGTTGTAACTCAGTTCTGTCTGTCAGCAACTGCGAATGCGAGGAAGAACGTGAGATTTATTTTCTTATTATTGTTACTTTTGTAATCAGATTTATATTATAGTGTTTTTCGTGGATCTCGAGAATAATCAGAAGAAAAACGTTTGTTTGAACCTCTGATCTCGACATCTAGTTCTACCATTTTTGATCAAGCTCCGGGACTAACAAAATCCACTATACTTTATATTATAGATACCTCTACACGCGGAGGGGAGAGGTAAGTTCTCTCATCAGTTAGCTTCGCTTGTCCATTTCATAATTCTTCTCTTTTAAGTAATTTATAGGGACGTCCGCTAGAAAACCATGCAAATTTCAGAGTTTGGTTGACGTATACTACTTGCTTGTCAGCACACTGGATCATACGGGATTTACCTATTTTCTCACAGTAGGTCGAATGATCCTCCATTTCATAAAAAATGTATTAATTGGACCATCAAATATTATCAATTTATATTGAAATTTATAATTTTATTGAGGAGAAGTA
Organism: Iris pallida; assembly: GCA_029216955.1. Taxonomy (NCBI): domain Eukaryota; kingdom Viridiplantae; phylum Streptophyta; class Magnoliopsida; order Asparagales; family Iridaceae; genus Iris; species Iris pallida. Next base: position 9,575,793 of record JANAVB010045020.1, read on the forward strand.
TTATTGAATGTACGGTCGATAATACTTTGTCATCAGAAAATAGAATCTGATAGATGATTGTAATAACAGTAGGTTCTGTGACAGGTCACAATCGAATACTTGAAAAAAAAAATCTAAGAATCATCTCTATTGATTATGAAGTGAGTGAGTGAGCCTACCCGTAGGTGACTTGCCTTGTCGAAGTCGACCAAATAATGATTATGCATAATAAGCCTAATCTCAACCATGGCTCTGAAACTTGGAGCCTAATCCATCCTAAAATGTCATTACTAAACGAAGTGGCTGATTAATGTTGGAGTCCAGTTTGAATTTGGTAATAGCATATTTATAGAGTCCAAATCTGATTAAATATTTAATTTAATTTAATTTGGATGTCCATAATTAGTGCTGGACTATTTTAAATATAATAGGATTCTTATTTGATGGTTTCCTATTTAAAAGATCCTATTATAATCTAAAATAGGATGTTGATGGACTATTTTAGGTGTAATAGGATTCTTATTTGAGGGCTTCCTATTTAAGAAGTCCTATTATAACCTAAAATAGGTTTTTCTCATCATATATATATGGGGTGAGTGTGGAGGCACAAAGCACAGCACAAAAGTAGATATTCGAAGTGCTCGTCCACAGAAAATCTAAGAGAAAGTTTCGCACTTTGCTCTTAGGGCTTCGTCATCTAGTACAGAAGGAAGAAGAGATCTGATCGAGGGGTCGTCAACTTCGATTAGGAAAATTGCTACGGGTTGGTGAGCAATTTCAATTGTAATCTTTCTTTTCTTCTTGAGTGTGGTGAGGGGGTTGAATATATTATGGCAAAGGGTTCAACATTAGTTTTTGTCAATCTTGTAATTTCATCTGAGTTATAGAGATTATGATTTGTCCAGGTGACGTAGTCACCGCCATATACTTGTCTTTATCTATGCTTGGTGTCCGTTAGACGGTGGTTGGTTATTTCAGGTGGGTTGGTCTAAGTTTTCGTTGCGGCAACGTCTCAGACACGGTATCGGAGCGCATGAGGGTGTATCCGATTCCCAACATCTGGTATCAGAGTTTTGGAGATTCTGACAACCATGTCTTCGGAGCAGATAAACACTCGTATGATCACCCTCACAGAAAAAAACTGGGCGATTTGGAAGCCAATGATAGAGGATCTACTCTGGTGCAAGGACTTGCATGGTCCGTTGGAGGACGACAACGCAAAGCCAATGGACAAAGCTGCTGAAGACTGGAAACGACTGGATCGGAAGGCCGTTGGATTCATCCGCCAATGGTTGGATGATTCAGTGTTTCACCACGTGTCCATGGAGAGTTCAGCAAAAGCATTATGGGAGAAGCTGCATTCGATGTACGAAAGGAAGATGGCTGGCAACAAGGCATTTCTTATTCGCCAATTCGTCAACTCGAAGTACATGGAGGGTGTCCCAGTGGCACAACACCTGAACAAGGTTCAGGGTATCATCAATCAGTTGTCTGCGTTGAAGATAGTGATTGATGATGAGCTTCAGACCCTACTGCTCTTGAGTTCTCTGTCGGAAAGCTGGAAGACGTTGGTGGTGTCGGTGAGCAACTCCGTGCCTGATGGAGTTGTCACGATGGAGGCAGTCAAAAGTAGCTTGTTGAATAAGGATGTCCGGCGCAAGCAAGTTGAATCATCGCAGGAGTCCGCTCTGGTGACTTCCTACGGGAATGAAAGACCCAATTCACAGCTAGAACATGGGAGAGTTCTCAAAATATTATGATTGTGGACCACAAGGAGGACTGCTATCACTGTGGCGAAAGGGGTCATATCAAGAGGAACTTCATGAAGCTCAAAGCTGAGAAGGCAAGGACGATCAGGAGGATCTTACAGCAATGGAAGATATCATCATCGCAGCAACCGATGTAGAGGAACCTTGTGTCATGTGTCATAACGACGACTGGGCCATGGACACAGGGATGTCGTATCACGCCACTCCACATAGGAGGATCTTTACGTCATACCGCAGCGGCAGGTTTGGACGTGTGAAGATGGGCGACAAGGGGACAACTGCAGTTGTAGGCATCGGTAATGTGTACTTGACAACGGAGCTCGGTGAGAAGTTCGTTCTCTAGGGTGTGCGACATGTACCGAGTTTGCGCTATAACTTGGTTTCGGTAGGGAGGCTGGCAGATGATGGCTGTCGCAGTCTGTTTGGAGACAAAGATTGGATGCTTGCGAAGGGTTCCCAACAGCTGGCTCAGAGAGATTTGTGTTGTGGCATGTACTGGCTCAAGCCGCTGAGCTGTACAGGTAGGCCACGTGTAATGACCCGCTCCGCCCTAGCAGAACGTCGATTCGAACGGCAAGTACAACGACTCAAACGAGCCGTCGACCCGAAGAGTTGGCATCGACCTGATGAAGAATCGATGCAAGGCTTACATTGGCCGTCAAGATGAATCCAGACTTAGACTTTCAAAGGCGCACTCGAAGTATCGCTCGGCCGATGCGAACATCGTTAAGGTGGGTGGCTCCGATGAACCCGTCTTTGCTTAGCCTAGACACATAACAATATGGACACTATCACAAGAATTGCTAGGCGATAACCCCGCGCATGCTAATAAATGACTCAACGCACCTAGCGAAGGGAATAATCCTATCTTGCATGCTTGTATAGAATATGGAAAAGAACATAGAAAATGTGAGAACTCTCGCACCGCGCTCCACGCTCGTGCCAAGGCACAAGCTTACGTTTATGTTCCTCATGCGTCCAACAATGAAAGAATGAATGGGTTACAACAATGAAACGGGAAGACTATCAATATAGTCGTTCCGAGTAGAGTATAGTAACATTGAAAGACTATGGGACCGATGGGTCGCCAAGGCGACTCCCGCACGAGGAGTTGCAGAATGTATGAATGAAAGAACAAACGATTAAGTGAATGAATGAATCAACAAATGAATGAACGAGTATGTGAATGAATCAACGAATGAACGGACAAGTGAAAGAAAGAAAAGAATGAATGAATAAAAGATAAGGAAGAAAAGGGATGGTTAGCGACATGTATGATGGACACGTGCAACGGGGCTCGCTACCCGCGTTGTACGGACGCCAACCTGATCGATAACGCATTGTGGCTAAGGGTTCACTACCAAAATTTATCGATTTAGCGACGGCCGAATCCATCGCTAAGACGACGGTAATTACAATTAGCGACCGATTGCCGACAGATATTGGCCAAAAACATCCGTCGGCAATCAGCTCGTCGCTAATAACCATCCGTCGCTAAGTTGTCGTCACATGACGGAATAGCGACGGATAGTCGACGTCACAATACGAAGACTTAGCGACACGTTCCTGACGGATTTCCGTCCATTTCAACTATTAAGTACTTAACTGTGTAGGAAATAGCGACGTAACTTTCCGTCGGTAACATACCTTAACGGCGTATCAGATCGTATCGTTGCGTCGCTAATCCGTCGATAACGTCGATATTAAGTGACGGATTAGCGACGGTCTGCTGACGAAAAAACCGTCGGCCAGCTTCTGGAAATTCATGTCATTTCCAGCAACTTGGCGACGGATAAGTCGTCGCTATGCCGTCGCAACGTATCGACCGCATAGCGACGGATTAACCGTCGACCTTGTTCTGGAAATTCTTGTTATTTCTATAATACAGGCGACGAATATGTCGTCGCTATTCCGTCGAACAATAAATCAGCTCGTCGGATGTTCCGTCGACCATCCGTCGCTACCTGGGAATAATTTTCAAATATCCAGTTAGCGACGGAATAACCGTCGAAAAGTCGTCAGAAACTGGAAACATCCGTCGCAAGACGGTCACAAGTCCGTCGCTAACTGAGAATATTTTGAAAAAAAAATTACTGCTTTTTACCTGTTCGCAAAAATTTGCATAAACCAAACCAATATATAATGCACATCAATTATCCAACAATCACATAGACCAAATATATTATGCACACCAATTATCCAAGAATCACATAGACAAAAATATGCACATACGAATTTAATGCACACCAATTATCCAAGAATCATATAGACCAAACCAAATTAATATAAAATAGACATCAGTTATCCGGAAGAGTAACCTAATATCCATCGTTATAATCCGAATTGCACAAATATTCCAAATTTTTCACAAATATTCCAAAACACATAGGAAAGAGTTGGCCAGTTACAGTAACCTAATATCCAATCCTGACGACCGATCATAGCACAAATATTCCAAAATTTTCACAAATATTCCAAACCACATAGAAAAATCGACTTTGGCCTCAACAAAGACCACAAGTCAGACGATGAATCCTCACAGCCAGGGATGATAGTTGTGTTGAGGCATGTACCATTCTATCAGCCACTTTGCATACGAAGGCTCAATCTGGTTGAGGTCTTCTGTAGGGATAGGAGGGTCGGTCCCGATGCTACTACTCTCTGACGGTGGCTCCTCCTTAGCTTCAAGCTTGGGAGCAATCTCTTCCCTGATGGTCATCGGTTCTTCCTTGACAGTCACCGGCTCTTGTTTGACGACGGAGACTTCCTCCGTGTCGACCTCCAAGGGTTTCTTGCCTCGACCCCTTCCTCGACTAGCAGCACCACCTCGACGAGTCCTAGGAGCCATCTTTCTGACAACAAAAATTTTCATATAGGGTAAGGAAATTGACTCAAGTTATAAAAGTTGTGACGTTGGTTTTTTGCGTTCATCATCATTAGAGGGAGCAGCACTCGAAAAGTTGTGACGTTGGTAGCATGAGAGAGTAAAAATTTGTATCACAAGACTAACAGAATTACTATGTAATTATGTACTCACCAATAACCGGATGTAACTGGAGTCGTTGGTACTATTGTGCAGTAATTTGTGGATCCACAGAGATGCTAGATGTACTTAGTATCTAGTGTATCAGATTAGTATCGGTCTATCGGTTTGGTATAGGACGTATCATATTGGTATCGTCCTATATCCGATATGTACATGTATCGGCCGAATAGCTAGGATTCATATTGGTCTTATCGATTTGGTATCGGTCATATCCGATAGGTATCGGCCGTGCTGGATTAGTATAGACTATTTCGGATTAGTATCGTGGAAGGTTTAGTAACAACTGTACTTGAATTTCTCTCTTCTCGAGCTAGAATACCATTGCAAGAGAATCACCAGATCGTGATTGGCCAGTTACAGTAACATACATACTTTATTTTCCATCAGGAAAAGCGAGATTGAAAAGGAAGTATGTATGTTCTGTAACTGGCCATCTACGCTCTCGTGACTCTCTTGCAATGGTAATCTAGCTCTAGAAGAGAGAAATCCAAGTATACTTGTTACTAAACCTTCAACGATAATAATCCGAAATGGTATATAATAATCCAACATGGCCGATACCTATCGGATATGACCGATACCAAATCGATAAGGCCAATATGACTTAATGGCTATACGGCCGATACATATCGGATAGGACGATACCAATTCGCTAAGGCCAATACCAACTGATACGGTCCATACCAAAACGATAGATCGATATTAATCCGACACGGTCAATACTTATAAGTACCTACGGTCCAGGAGGTTGATTCGCTAGTACATCCATGTACGAACAACGAAGTAACGATCCATTTCAATTTGGATGTGAAAATCTGTATCGTAAGACAAACTAAACATAATCAGTTCTATTTCACATGCTTAATTGTCAAGTATGGGAACGAATAGCTCAGAACACAACCCAAAATTCATTCTAGATGAACTCATATAATGTTTACAGTCTTGGTCTCAACTGTCTTCGATTCTATGATCCCATGTCTTAGGTTAAATAAATCACTAACCTCATCACGGTGAGTCTTGGTGTAGCACTCAAATGTGGGCACCCGTAAATTCGTCGAGGTTTTAAATCATCGTCATTGAGTTTTAAACCCTCACGTAGCCTTTCTGCTTCACTTCTAAGGTCGAGCAGCATCTTCTTGCAAGCTTCGGTCTCCAAATACTTAGTGTCAAGATTCTGGACGCTTTCGTAGAGCATGTCAACGCATCCTAGCGTCAATTTACTCGGCAGGAAATTGACGCTAGGATGCGTTGACATGCTCTACGAAAGCGTCCAGAATCTTGACACTAAGTATCTGGAGATCGAAGCTTGCAAGAAGATGCTGCTCGACCCTAGAAGTGAAGCAGAAAGGCTACGTGAGGGTTTAAAACTCAAAGTCGATGATTTAAAACCTCGACAAATTTACGGATGCCCTACATTTGAGTGCTACACCAAGACTCACCGTCTGTATAGTTCGGTTATTGGCGCTCGATGTCCCTGTGATAAGGCAATGGATGAGAATATTGCGTGGGAGGGGGTTGCAGATGGAGGCAACAAGGATGGCGTGTTTGTGAAAGGAGGGAAAGGATACATAATCACAGACGATTTGCATGTAAGGCCATTCTATTCCATGGAGTCTGCGTTGTCTATTTTCCGAAAGCATGGGATCATAGAATCGAAGACAGTTGAGACCAAGACTGTAAACATTGGCCGCAATGAGGTTAGTGATTTATGTAACCAAATGTAGTAATCTTGTAATTTAAAGTTGGAAGAACATGCAAGTAGCCTTATATATAGTTGCTGCCTCACCAGTCGAATGACTTAATTGCCAAGTATCGGAACGAATGGCTCAGAACACAACCAAAGATTCATTCTAGCATACATTAGTGAGTTCATCTTGATTCTGTTACGTCCTTCAGATACTATATACGATAAGAAAATAGATGATTCACACTAATGTATGCTAGAATGAATCTTGGCTTGTGTTTTGAGTCATCCGTTCTGATCAAGCATCTTCCTTCTCCTCTCCTCCACCATGGCTCTGAACCAATCTGCTCCTCCCTACTTTCCTTCTTCTTATTTAACTCTCTCAGCCACATATGACATCCAGCTCAAGTGTAGAGTCGGGGGAGAAGAAGTGGGCAGGAAGATGAGGGGGAAGCAGCACAGCCGACGGCATGACCCGGAGGAAGTACATAGGTTTTCTTCAACAGCCGTAGGAGGACTATTTCTCCTACGGCTGTTGAAGAAAACCTCTGTACTTCCTCCGGGTTATGCTGCAGGCTGTGCTGCTTCTCCCTCATCTTTCTGTCCACTTCTTCTCCCCCGACTCTACACTTGAGCTGGATGTCATATGTGGCTGAGAGAGTCAAATAAAAAGAAGGGAAGTAGGGAGGAGCAGATTGGTTCAGAGCCATGGTGGAGAAGAGGAGAAGGAAGATGCTTGATCAGAACGGATGGCTTAGAACACAAGTCAAGATTCATTCTAGCATACATTAGTGTGAATCATCTATGTTCTTATCGTATATAGTATCTGAAGGACGTAACAGAATCAAGATGAACTCACTAATGTAATACTAAGACATCATCTACTACTATATAAGATATAGTGATAGGTCGTCGTATCATTATTGTCGAGGGATGAGGGTCGGAGGACAGGCAACTTTATCTACGGCTACATAGTTTCTGCCTCGCCAGTCGAATGGCTGCAGGGACTAATGCAAATGGAGCTGAAAAAATATGCATAAACCAAACCAATATATAATGCACACCAATTATCCAAGAATCACATAGACCAAATATGTATATACGAATTTAATGCACGCCAATTATCCAAGCATCATATAGACCAAACCAAATTAATATAAAATAGACATCAATTATCCTGAAGAACGTAACAGAATCAAGATGAACTCACATAATGTAATACTAAGACATCATCTACTACTATGTAAGATATAGTGATAGGTTGTCGTATCATCATTGCCGAGGGATGAGGGTCGGAGGACAGGCAACTTTATCGACGGCTACATAGTTTCTGCCTCGCCAGTCGAATGGCTGCAGGGACTATGTCCTGATCACCATGTCGTACCGTAGATCAAATGCAAATGGAGCTGGAGCCAAAATACAGAAACCAAAATACAGAATCAAATCCCTGGGATGGATGGCTCAGAACACAACCAACCGGAGAGGATACTCTGAGAGATCCATATGAGTAGGACGTATACTCTGAGAGATCACCTTTACAAGAATGATATCAGTAGTAGGATTGAGTGCTGGAGGGGATACTATCAGAGTATACGTCCTACTCAGATGGGTCTCTCACCGTTACTATTTTATTCTAACAGCATGGTGGATGTGCTCCGTCAACAGAATCTGGCTCCGAGCCAAAACTTTGCCCCGGAGCTCAAGTGGACATCCTTCGTGTAGAGCTCGAGTGAGAGGTTCCTAACAGCAAGGTGGTCTCCTTTGTCAAAGTATCCGTGCTCGTCCCACAACCAATGTGGGATGAGCACGAATACTTTAACAAATGAGACCACCATGCTGTCAGAAACCTCTCACTCGAGCTCTACACGAAGGATGTCTACTTGAGCTCCGGGGCAAAGTTTTGGTTCGGAGCAAGATTCTGTTGACGGAGCACATCCACCATGTTGTCAGAAAAAATTAGTAATGGTGGGAGACCAATCTGAGTAGGACGTATACTCTGATAATATCTCCTCCAGCACTCAATCTCACTACTGATATCATTCTTGTAATAGTGATCTCTCAGAGTATACGTCATACTGAGATGGATCTAATATTCTCTCTTGTTGGTTGTCGTATCATCATTGCCGAGGGATGAGGGTCGGAGGACAGTACAAATAGTCTAATACAAAAACAACTCAATAAGTAGTCCAATACAAATAGTCTAATACAAAAATAACCCAATACCAATAGTCCAATACAAATAAGTACTAATAGCTAATGAGAACCACGCTGCTCACGCAAACGCTCAGTGATACGTTCACGCATCCACCTCGAAAAAGCGAGATTTTTGGCGCGAGGAGAGATGTCGTCCCTTGCAAGGACTGCATCAAGAGAACTCTCGGTCTCACTAGCTACCGATGCTGGATGAATAGAACTTCCGGTCTCACTAGCAACCGGTGCCACTTCCTCCTCAACTGTAGGAGGAGCCACCTCAACATTCACTGTTTTCTTCAAACGACGTGCCGCTCCTCGGGTCATGGGTGCCATCTGGTATGATCGATAGTCACAAATAATATAATTGTAACATAAGCAAGCTAACTAAAGGAACCATCATGTAATTTGAGTACATTTTCGAAAGCCGATAAAGTATAAAAAATTTAATTTTTTGCCAAGTGTGAGAACGGATGGCTCAGAAGACAACCCAAGATTCATTCAAGCATACATTAGTGTGAATCATCTATGTTCTGTACATATGGTGTAGTATATGTTCTTATCGTATCTAGTATCTGAAGAACGTAACAGAATCAAGATGAACTCACATAATGTAATACTAAGACATCATCTACTACTATATAAGATATAGTGATAGGTTGTAGTATCATCATTGCCGAGGGATGAGGGTCGGAAGACAGTCAACTTTATCTACGGCTACATAGTTTCTGCCTCGCCAGTTGAATGGCTGCAGAGACTATGTCCTGATCACCATGTCGTACCGTAGATCAAATGGAGCTGGAACTGGAGCCAAAATACAGTACTACTTCACCATGTCGTACCATTTTACTCTTTCTCTCTCCTCCCTCCCTCCGGCGCTCTCACTCTCTCCGGCGCTCTCACACTACTAATTCCTATGTGTTTTAAGTGTGAGAACGGATGGCTCAGAACACAACCCAAGATTCATTCTAGCATACATTAGTGTGAATCATCTATATTTTGTATACATATCGTGTAGTATATGTTAATCTTATCGTATCTAGTATCTGAAGGACGTACGTAACAGAATCAAGATGAACTCACTAATGTAATACTAAGACATCATCTACTACAATATAAGATATAGTGATGGGTTGTCGTATCATCATTGCCGAGGGATGAGGGTCGGAGGACAGGCAACTTTATCTACGGCAACATAGTTTCTGCCTCGCCAGTCGAATGGCTGCAGGGAATATCCGTCACCATGTCGTACCGTAGATTAATGCAATTAATGGAGCTGGAAATATCCGTCGCTAACCGGTAACTAGTCCGTCGCTAACTGAGATTGTCACATACACATATGTATATCACAGCTAGATGTATAGATATATACATCTATACAGAAGCACACAACTGATAGAACTCGCACTGTCCTTGAGACAGTGAACATATACACCATGAATCCAAACCCTATATATATTCACATTTACTAATCCAAATACCACCAAACTAATGGAACACCCAATATGGATAACACATTATTTAGCCAATATATAAACTCAGATGAATTTGAGAAGCAAAGCCACCCGCCGCCCCCGACCAAAGTCCGCCGCCCCAAGCCCGTCGCCCAGTAGTTCGGTTGCATATATATATGAAGAGTGCTTATGGGTGTGCGTCGGTTGCAAATAGCCCCGACGCACCCGCCCCAAGCCAGCCGTCCAGCCCCCGACGCCGCCGCCCCAAGCCAGACGCCCAGCCCCCAACCCAAGCCAGCCGTCCAGCCCCCGACGTCGCCGTCCCAAGCCAGCCGCCCAGCCCCCAACCCAAGCCAGCCGTCCAGCCCCCGACGCCCCCGCCCCAAGCCAGCCGCCCAGCCCCCGACGCCGCCGCCCTAAGCCCACTGCCCAGCCCCCAACCCAAGCCAGCCGCCCAGCTCCCGACGCCCCCGCCCCAAGCCAGCCGCCCAGCCCCCGACGTCCCCCGTCCCAAGCCAGCCGCCCCAACCCCGACGCCCCCGCCCAGCCCCCGACGCCCCCGACCCAAGCCAGCCGCCCAGCCCCTGACGCCCCAACCCCAAGCCTACCGCCCAGCCCGCCGCCCCAAGCCCACCCGCCTCCCAGACCTCGACCCAAGCCAGCCGCCCAGCCCCCGACGCCCCAACCCCAAGCCAGCCTCCCAGACCCCGACGCCCCCGCCCAGCCCCCGACGCCCCAACCCCAAGCCCGCCTCCCAGACCCCGACGCCTCCGCCCCAAGCCCACCGCCCAGCCCCCGACCCAAGCCAGCCGCCAAGCCACGGACGGCCCAGCCCCGATCGCGCCGCCCAGACCCTATAACCGAGAGAGAGAGAGAGAGAGAGAGAGAGAGAGAGAGAGAGGGGGGGTTACCTTCGGAAGAGAGAGGAGAGTATGCCGACGCCGATGACGACACCGACGCCGATCACCGAAACCGACACCGGCGAGAGAGAGAGAGGAGAGAGAGTGAATTTGGGGGGAATGCCAAAAGTTCCCCCCGCCTTTTCATTTAAGTCTGGAACGCTAATTTAGCGACGGAATGGCGACTACGAAATATCCGTCGCCCTATAGTCGCTATTATTGATTATCCGACTGAATATCCGTCGTTACGTAGTCGAAGATATGTCCCGCCAATTATATACACAATTTCTGCCAAATAAACGACTACGTGGCGACGACCGAATATCCGTCGCTATAACACCGACACACTAGCGACGGATGTGCGACCTTTCCTGCCCCTAAAATTAAAAAAAATGGCAAATGTTTGTGGTCGGTAATCAGTCGCTGAGCGGCCACGAACCCGTCGCTAATACCGACAGAATAATTCCGTCGCTAAATGAGCGTATTTTGGTAGTGGTTAGCCTACGGCTCGGAGACAGCCGTTAAGTTAAAATGACAATAAAATATGAAATGGTCGTGGACGGCTCGTGCACGAGTGAAAAGGGATTCCAATGGCAACGATCGACGATTTCGTGGCCGGCCTAGGCGGAATCATGGCCTACGGGCGGACATGTGTGCGGGCTTGGGCACATAACCAAACGTAGGGCCGATTATTCAATAGCCTATCAAGGTGTACCAGCCATCAAGCTTGATAGATGAAAATACCACAGGAGAAAATGTCTAAAATGGCTGACATGCCAGCGACCGGTGCATATAGATTTAAGTGGGCTTTGCTGGTGGCAATCCACGTGCAAGTCCTTGCATTGAAATCAAAGTAATCTAAGTTAACTTAATGTAGTGCCCTCTGAACAGACATTGAATGTAACATACAAATAATCAAAAGTACTTCGGCAAAGGAGTTAGAAAACACGCCTACAACGCGCTAGGACCTGAGGCAGGGACACGCCCTTGACATTGAAAGTTCACATGAATCACGTTAAGTTATTTCCTATGAATTGTTGACTAACTTGGTTTACTTTGGACAGGGAAGGCCGGACGGTAAGTATGGGTAAGTCGTACATGTATTTCCATGTGACACTTGAAATTGGCAACACGAGATAGGCTATGAAATATGCCATGAAATTGATCCTAAGGCAAGATTAGAAAGACAATGAATGATAGATATACACAAAAGTAAATAGAAAATGTTTGGTAATGATAGCATTGTGGGCGAGCTAGCCTCCCCACCAGTGCATAACAATGTACTGATAACCCCACAGTCTGCTTGCAGGAAGCAGGAAACGTCGGCGGGTGCAGAGCTTTCCTCGAACGTGCTAAGGCGCGGAGCTACCTCTGGAGCCTTGGAGCGTTGCAAGGAGCTGGAGCACCATATACAGGACATATCGTATCGGAACATCGCCATGAATCATTCCATCTTGTAAGCCACTTGGCACGCCTTTTACGTTTCAGAGAGAGAGAGCTTGAGAGACTTGTAAACTCGGCCTAGCGCCGCTTGTAAACTTCTTGAAAGTCAATAAAGAGTTTGAATTCATTTCAATTTGTGTTCATTTACTTTCCGTTGCAAATAGGGACACTCTGTGCGACTCTGTGGCCTAGCTCAAATCGGTCGTTTCTTGACTTAGCCTTGCACAGGCGCAACCTAGGCCCGTGCGGCATCACGCCTTAGCGAGGACGATCGCTCCTACGGGAGCGGGGCGTGACAGATTGGTATCAGAGCACGGCTTTACGTCCTTGGACTTTATTTCGATTTTCTCAGTTTTGAAAGCTCGGTTTTGAAACAAAAGAAGTGTACGCTCTCTCTCGTTGTGCCTTGGGATGTTCCATACAATAAGTCTAATATTTTCAAAAGCTCGTACAAGTACTCGGTCGAACGGGATCGCTAGGCGAAGGCCTTTGTGCCAAACCACGACGTACTTGAGTTGGAAGGAACCGATGCTAAGAGTTAGCAAAATGCAAGACGTGCTTGAATAACCTTACGCTGACAATAGCGAACGAGTACACGAGACCGAAGTATAGTTCGAACGGGATGGATATGCACGCAGCCTTTTGGCTAAGTTGTGCCGAGTATCGCGCACCTAGACTTCATGGTGCAAACGAGTTACGAGTGAGAATGACTATCGCTTGGACGATAATAAGGGAGACTTAGAACGTATGTTGATAGAGACGCTACTTGACCGGCGCTAAAGCAAACACAGGAAAATGGTTCTTAGATTCTGAAGAATGAGCGAACGCGCAATTGGACATATCGATCGGGAGTCGAATAACCTTTTGAGGATTTGTAGAATGATTTGACTCCGAGTGGTGTATGTGATAGCTTCGAAGAAGGAAAAGAGCGAGTGTCGATGACTAGTCGAATGGCTCAAACTCTGAGTGGTGTATGGATGTTATAGAAATTGTTCGAGCGAGACTAAAGGATTTACGAATAGAACGAGTATGTCGGCAAGCGATGATATCGCGCAAGCCTTGGAATGAGTAACGCTTAGTTGGTTTCGACTTCGAGAGTCTCAAACGAGATATCATTCGGACGAATTAAGAATGCGTAGTGCGAATCATGAAACGAATGGAGATCTTGGTCGAGGAAATATAGGAGATCGTGCATACGATTTTGAATTTAGTCGAAGGGATTAAAACTTGAGTTGAGGTAAAATATCCATGGACGAGATCGAAGATAGCACGATCGGAAGATAGCGTGCATGGAAAACATTGGTTTGAAGATACGAGGATGACTAAGGATTTGAAATAGATGTTGCTCAATGAAGAGTTAGCACGAGACAACGTGAATTGAGGAATTAAGTTGCACGACTCGGAATTCGTTACAAAAGGAAGATCGTCAGGTTATATGCATCATCGATGGTATTGAGGCGTATCAAAGATCGATGTACGATAACTCGGGGGTACTCTAATTCGATGAATGATGACCGTGTTAGAAGTTATTGTTTCGAAGGATGCTATGTTGGGGATTGGATAGAAATAAATGTTGGATGGAGAGGAAAGTGACTTGATTGTTCGGTGATAACCACAACGACAATGATCTTGTCTTGCGCGAGCGCAACTCCATCCTCGCACATGCGTCACGTCGGATTTAGGACGATCGTTCCGCGTGAGCGTTGGCATGGTAATTCATGTCCAGCAGGAATGGTCGAACTCAAAATATTATGGCATGGCAATTTTGATTGCTTCGACTTGTGGTTTGAAGCGAAGGTGGATTCGAGGATTGTTAGGACTTGCAATTGAAGAATGAAAAAACTTGAGGATTGAGTAGACCCAATTCGCGTATCGAAAATGAGCAAGTCTAGACGCAACGCAAGAGTTACGTCCCGATGAGGACGATTATTCTGCGGGAACGTTGACATGGTGATTCATGTCCGCCGTGGATAATCAGACTTGCGTGAGATCGAGGCGCGACATATTGCAAGGCTAGACGACCTTGTGATCGACTACGTGAATTGGATAGGTAGATTGTATCAAACATACTTGAAGAGATAGACTACGATAATTGTCATTGCGGATGCACAATTTGATTGAGGACAACCCATCGTAGGATAACTTTCCTAAACGAGCTCGAACTCGGAACGGATGTTGATGCAAATAGGGTGAACGCTGCTTAGATGTTTAGAAGTTTGAGCGAAACGAACTTAGGTAGAAACTCCCGTACAAGCGAACAAATGGTTTGACCATAGGATTTGGGACTAGCGTCGTACAACAACCTTGCACAATGAGCAATGGACTTGACGTATAACTATGACCTTGTGAGCTGACCTAGCGAATAGGCGGACGACCCTATGCCGAGTGATTGAACCTGTGCGATGGCATTTACAGTATCGTCTGGACGGACGATAGACTTGGGCAACAAGACTTAGAGTAGAACGGGGAACTGGGAGCGTGCGTGAACGACGGCGAGATTGGCCCCAAACGAAGAAAAAGATAGGAATGGATGATACGTAAGTAAAGTTGGGATAACGAATTGAATCATTGATTGGAAGACGTACTCGATGATATTGCAATACTTGGTCTTGAATCGGACGGAAATTGCTTAAACTTGGCCGACTCCGCTAAGAAAAAATCGTATTGATTTCGTAGACAAGAACGCTTGAGAAACGAATCGAATCATCTCGATGACCGAGATAAACGATAGTGAGATGCACACAAGTTCGGTTTTAAATCGAAGTTAGCAAAACGATCGACGAATCAAAACTATCACGAGTAGCTTGTCCGACTTCGCTAATCGGTAAGCTTGGTTGAAATGTACGTATTCGGGGATACCTTGAATATGTGCACGATCCAAACTCAGCGATATGATGAACTCGAATGCAGCTGCAAGTGGGTGTTGAGATGCGCATGAACGAATGAGTGAGTTAGCCTCAACCTACGACTCTCGTATTTAACGAATTACAACGCACCCCGTGCGACCATTTCAATCCCATGATACGTCGAAATAGTAACCAGTCGAAGAAACACGACAATTGAATAAGCACCATCAACTCTGAAATGAATGAAAAGCCATTCAATAAAATCGACCAAACGTATGCGATACGGAACTTGGAAAGGTATCGAGTATAGTTCGATGCCATCGAACGGTAAAGCCATTCGATAGGAATTGTCTAAGGTATGCACACGACGATGAGTAAAGGAACGGTAGGATGACCCGCACTCAGGAAGTCTCGAGGACGAGACTTGTTTTGAGTGGTGTATTATGTAATGACCCGCTCCGCCCTAGCGGAACGCCGATTCAAACGGCAAGTACAACGACTCAAACGAGCCGTCGACCCGAAGAGTTGGCATCGACCTGATGAAGAATCGATGCAAGGCTTACATTGGCCGTCAAGATGAATCCAGACTTAGACTTTCAAAGGTGCACTCGGAGTATCGCTCGGTCGATGCGAACATCGCTAAGGTGGGTGGCTCCGATGAACCCGTCTTTGCTTAGCCTAGACACATAACAATATGGACACTATCACGAAAATTGCTAGGCGATAACCCCGCGCATGCTAATAAATGACTCAACGCACCTAGCTAAGGGAATAATCCTATCTTGCATGCTTGTATAGAATATGGAAAAGAACATAGAAAATGTGAGAACTCTCGCACGGCACTCCACGCTCGTGCTAAGGCACAAGCTTGCGTTTATGTTCCTTATGCGTCCAATAATGAAAGAATGAATGGGTTACAACAATGAAATGGGAAGCCTATCAATATAGTCGTTCCGAGTAGAGTATAGTAACATTGAAAGACTATGGGACCGATGGGTCGCCAAGGCGACTCCCACACGAGGAGTTGCAGAATGTATGAATGAAAAAACAAACGATTAAGTGAATGAATGAATCAACAAATGAATGAACGAGTATGTGAATGAATCAACGAATGAACGGACAAGTGAAAGAAAGAAAAGAATGAATGAATAAAAGATAAGGAAGAAAAGGGATGGTTAGCGACAGGTATGACGGGCACGTGCAACGGGGCTCGCTACCCGCGCTGCACAGACGCCAACCTGGTCGATAACGCATTGTGGCTAAGGGTTAGCCTACGGCTCAGAGACAGCCGTTAAGTTAAAATGACAATAAAATACGAAATGGTCGTGGACGGCTCGTGCACGAGTGAAAAGGAATTCCAATGGCAACGAACGACGATTCGTGGCCGGCCTAGGCGGAATCATAGCCTACGGGCGGACAGGTGTGCGGTCTTGGGCACATAACCAAACGTATGGCCGGTTATTCAATAGTCTATCAAGGTGTACCAGCCATCACGCTTGATAGATGAGAATGCCACAGGGGAAAATGTCCAAAATGGCTGACATGCCAGCGACCGGTGCATATAGATTTAAGTGGGCTTTGCTGGTGACAATCCATGTGCAAGTCCTTGCATTGAAATCAAAGTAATCTAAGTTAACTTAATGTAGCGCCCTCTGAACAGACATTGAATGTAACATACAAGTAATCAAAAGTACTTCGGCAAAGGAGTTAGAAAACACGCCTACAACGTGCTAGAACCCGAGGCAGGGACACGCCCTTGACATTGAAAGTTCACATGAATCACGTTAAGTTATTTTCTATGAATTTTTGACTAACTTGGTTTACTTTGGACAGAGAAGGCCGGACGGTAAGTATGGGTAAGTCGTGCATGTATTTCCATGTGACACTTGAAATTGGCAACACGAGATAGGCTATAAAATATGCCATGAAATTGATCCTAAGGCAAGATTAGAAAGACAATGAATGATAGAGATGCACAAAAGTAAATAGAACGTGTTTGGTAATGATAGCATTGTGGGCGAGCTAGCCTCCCCACCAGTGCATAACAATGTACTGATAACCCCACAGTCTGCTTGCAGGAAGCAGGAAACGTCGGCGGGTGCAGAGCTTTCCTCGAACGTGCTAAGGCGCGGAGCTACCTCTGGAGCCTTGGAGCGTTGCAAGGAGCTGGAGCACCATATACAGGACATAACGTATCGAAACATCGCCATGAATCATTCCATCTTGTAAGCCACTTGGCACGCCTTTTATGTTTCAGAGAGAGAGAGCTTGAGAGACTTGTAAACTCGGCCTAGCGCCGCTTGTAAACTTCTTGAAATTCAATAAAGAGTTTGAATTCATTTCAATTTGTGTTCATTTACTTTCCGCTGCAAATGGGGACACTCTGTGCGACTCTGTGGCCTAGCTCAAATCGGCCGTTTCTGGACTTAGCCTTGCACGGGCGCAATCTAGGCCCGTGCGGCATCATGCCTTAGCGAGGACGATCACTCCTACGGGAGCGGGGCGTGACACTACGGACACCGGATGGAGGCTCGAGGGGTGCTTGACAGGAGGTGGATCGTCGAGAACTTGCTGAGAAGGGACTTCTAGGTGCTTTGAGGGATACGGAGGATTCGGTTCGTCGAGACAAAGCGACGGATGGTGCTGAGTCAAAGATTGAGGGTCAGTCTGTCGGTCCCATGACAGCTGGTCGGTCTCCAGGTTGGGGTTGCTCTACGGATTCGATTTTAGAGACGGGTGGTTTGTCAAAGCTTCACGGAGCGACATCGGTTTCAGCAGTTCGAAGCCAGCAAGGAGATCAAGGTTTGCAGAAAACTCAATCTGAGGCGAGAGCATCATCATTCACACAGTTCAGGGGAAGCTATGGGCCATCGACGGCATGCACAGTGCGTGATGTTCTGCTCGAGGACGCATGTATATGGGAGAGCTTCAAGTTCAGACACAAAGGTGGGCAGGTTCATGAGTTCGAATCTCAGGAGGACCGTACCGTCTGCTTGGTTGGGCCAGCCAAGGATGAAAAAGCTCGTCAGAATGTTAACACTTTTCGATGGAAGACAGAAGTCGGAGACAGGCAGCCGAGGCTTGCGGTGAGGCTGATCGTCAGGAACTTCGGTCTTGATCGTGTTATTGATATTGGCAGAATCCCAGTGGTGTAAGAGGTGCTACGCATGGCAGTTAGCGTCAACGTGACGGTCGAGGATCTGGAGACGAAGGAAGATGCAAAGCAGCTCGGGGGATCAAAGATCGGTGGCATGGGGAAGCAGGAACTCTGTCGCATGACGACAGGCATGGAGTCCAGTTGAGAAGCCATAGGGTCAACGCCCTCTCATCAGACTGGAGGGAAAGATTGTTGGAGTCCAGTCTGAATTTGGTTATAACATATTTATAGAGTCCAAACCTGACTAAATATTTGATTTAATTTGATTTGGATTTCCATAATTAGTGCTGGGCTATTTTAAATATAATAGGATTCTTATTTGATGGTTTCCTATTTAAGAGATCCTATTATAATCTAAAATAGGATGTTTATGGACTATTTTAGGTGTAATATAATTCTTATTTGAGGGCTTCCTATTTAAGAAGTCCTATTATGACCTAAAATAGGTTTTTCTCATCCTATATATGGGGTGAAGGTGGAGGCACAAAGTACAGCACAAAAGTGGAGATTCGAGATGCTCGTCCACAGAAAATCTAAGAGAAAGTTCCACACTTTGCTCTTAGGACTTCGTCATCCAAGACAGAAGGAAGAAGAGATCTAATCGAGGGGTCGTCAACTTCGGTTAGGGAGATTGCTACGGGTTGGTGAGTGATTTCAATTGTAATCTTTCTTTTCTTCTTGAGTGTGGTGAGGGGGTTGAACCTATTAGGGCAAAGGGTTTAACATTAGTTTTTGTCAATCTTGTAATTTCATCTGAGTTATAGAGATTGAAATTTATCCACATGACGTAGTCACCACCATATACTTGTCTTTATCTGTGCTTGGTGTCCGTTAGACGAGAGTTGGTTATTTCAGGTGGGTTGGCCTAAGTTTTTGCTGCGGCAACGTCTCAGACACGGTATCGAAACGCAGGAGGGCGTATCCGATTTCCAACAATTAAAAGGTCAGAAAATTATGGCCAGAATTCTAAATTTGAAAATATTATAAGAAAGATGCTATTTTTCAAACATTTTAGGAATAGATACATAACGCCAAAGATAATAACATATGAATGTCGTTTTCATACCCCCAATAAATTTGAGGTTTTGGAGACGAGAATGTTATAGCTTGGACATTACAAAGAAGAAACAATATAGTATTTCTCTTAGAAAATGGAGATATTAGAGGTTAATTCAACTAAAAGTTTCAAAAAAATTATAAAATACGCTAACAGTTTCCTTCTTTTTTATGGCAAAAAAAAAAAAAAAAAACTATAGACTCCAAACCACACATACATCACCGTACTAACTACATAGACTCCAGACCGCCATTACTTATGGCGTGTTGTATGTCCAACATTAAAAAAGAAGAATTTGAATCACCATTTCTTCTGGTGATATGGGCTCTAGAGAGATGGAATTGGAAAGAAAGAGTGGGCTTTCCTTCTTGAGCTGTAGGGGAAGTAGCTTTGTTTGACGGATAGAAAAACATCCAACCCATCATTACTAACAGCAGTACAGTGGCTATTATGTCATTAGACCATTAGCGGTACAGTGTAATGGCGCTCTGGATGCCATCTCGCCATTAGCGGTACAGTGTAATGGCGCTCTGGATGCCATCTCGCCATTAGGTTTGACGATCCTTGTGCATACGTTGAAATTAGATTTGACAATTTGCATCTCTCTTGTCTAGATAACAATCTGACATTTGCAGTTCTTGGTAGAGATTTCTGAATGAAGACCACATATATATATATTTCAGAGAACTAACGTATGTGCATGATATTTACACGATGCTCGGTGAGAAGCACTCTACTACACTCTTTGCTTCACGAAGTTTTGCTAGTGCACTCCAATGTATCTGTCGAATTCTTTCCCTGGAGAGGTCCAGCAATCTCCCAATCTCCTCACACGACCGAGCCTCCTCCCCGTTCAACCCGTACCGCAACCTAACGATGTGTCCCTCTCTTTCCGTGAGCATCGCGAGAAGATCTCTCGTACTCTGCAACATCATCTGCCTGTTGATCATGACTTCCGGAGTCATTTCGTCTGGGCCTGGTATAATTTCCTACATCCAATTGCCATGAGATAGATGATCTTGAGGATTTTCAAGATGGAAGGGTTATATATACTTTGTGCAAGATCATTTACCTGCAGTGTCAAACCTTCCTTGTTGACAGACCTGTCCATGGAGATTGGGTGGGCATTCCTCCCCGAGGCGAGCTGCACGACCGCCACGCCAAGGCCCAGAAACTCCGCAACCTCCTCGTTAGTCGGCCATCTCCCTAGTTGCCTCTGTAACGAAGATTTCGCGTCTATAACCTTGGCCGTCACCTCTCGCAGGCTTCCCTATACAAGGTGTAACGTGAGGAGCAATCGTTCCTGCAAGAATGTTAATTCTTACTAACTAGGACTGTACCGGTGATTTCACAATGCTTGATTTGTTGGTTACAGCTTTGATGATCGCTTGCTTGATCCACCAGTATGCGTACGTAGACAGCTTGCATCCTTTCGTGTGGTCGAACCTCTCTGCGCCGTGAAGAAGCCCGATGCATCCTTCCTGTTATATAGCTCGAATATGCCACGGGTAAACACGTCAGCCTGTAATACTAGAAGTAAATTACTGTTGTCAGATGCTTGTATTGCACGAATAGGGACACGGACGCGGTTAAGGACACGATATGGGTATGTGATGCGGATATTTTTAGCAGGGCCGGTCCAAAGATTTTCGGGACCTAGGGCAAAATTTAAAATAGTGCCCTTTATAAAAAAAACTGAAACCATTTATGAAAAAAAAATCAAAATGCTTCCACTAGGCCTTGAAACCATGATCTTTTACATAGGCGGTCGCCCTGGCCGCCCTAAGTCACCTGACTTTTAGATAGGTACATAAGGTAGTCTCTATGTTACACATGGATACAAGTATGGACACAATACTGATCTGATACCTTTTTCCTGTGTCCCTACAACCTAGGTCTGCTGTGACAATTATCCTTTATGCAGCACAGGACAACCGGTATCCCGAAAATTTTGGGCTAATTATTGTAAAATCTAAGTACTGTTAGGCTTGGTGACACGGACAGATACGGGACTGTCTTTGGTGTGTCCTAATGTATTGTGATGTTTAGTACGTGTCCAACACGAAATGGCGCGGGCACAACACTGATTCCATAGTGTCTGTGCTTTTTCCTACCTGAGAGTTTGAGAGTATTCATAGGATCAACCTGGACGAGATCCTGGAGACTCAGTCCTTTGCCTTGGTACGGAGTTGCGACGGAGACGACGAGCCGTTTATAGCTAAGGGTGATCCTCTCTCGGCACTCTCTCGCCCTCAACAAAGCCTTGTCTGTGTTTCTCCTCTCCGCCATAGCCGTAGGTGTGTCTGCAGCCTCCAGCATAGCTGCAATCTGCGTTCAGTAGCAGCAGATCATCAGAACCATATGCTTAAGAGTGAAATAAACAACTTTTGTATATGCTTAAGAGCAGAGCAGTACCTTGAGGCAGAGACAGAACTCGGCCTCTTGTTTCCTTGTCAAGTACTTGGATCGCTCCGACCGTGACGAACATCCTTCTTCCACGAAGCGCCCTCCCGGGGGTTCACCGTCTTCTTCTTCTCTCCTTGGTCTCCTCCTCCTATTCCTCCTTCGCGCTCTGGTCGTGCTCTCCTCCTTGACATGATCGAGCTCAGCTTCTCGTAGCGCACGGGCTGAAGACACCGCATCCTTGGCAGCTTCAGCAGCAGCATTGGCGAGGCTGACGGCTTCCACTATGGCGGCGATAGTCGGAGCGTCCTCGGGGACGAGCACGTTGGTGTTTTGTTTGAGAAGAGATGATGGAGATTGAGTATGCGGGAACTGAGAGGAAGGCTTTGATGGCACGGGAGAGTAGTAGAGAGGGAGTGAACGGTTAAGGGAGCATGCACGCATTGCCAATGAGGGGCTGCTGCTGTTGGTTGCTGAGATTGAAGGATGTTATCTTAGCTCAGAAAGACCCCATGGGGCTTACAGATATTTTGCTGTGTTGGTGATAGATATATGTTTCGCTTGGCTTTATATGAAGATAAGGCTAGTGGATTGAGAATTTGAACACACAATTCCCCTCCATTCGTTCTTCTTGAATCTGTCCTTTCCAAAGTAGAGAGCAGACTAGGTCGCAAAGAGAAGAAAACTTTGTTCTCGAGGAAACAATCTCAAAGATGAAAATTTCAGCATCGACAAAAAAATGCACAAGGTTTTAATGGCTCATGATGCAAGTCCTGTTGGTTCTCATCCGTATGCAAAAGCTAAACCTGAGAGATGCAGACATGCAAGTAAGCTGCTGAATGTCTCAATTAACTGTAAAAAATTGTGAAATCAGTTGGAAGTTTTCGGTGAAAAAAAAGCTTATACAATGAAACTTAACAAAGCCTGAGCCCATAATGTCAACAAACTGGATCATTCAGGCATGTAAAACCCGGCCGAACAATATTGAAACAATTCTCCTGAAAGGTTGAACTAGAAACTCTTCATATCCCATACTCCACAGCTCCATCCTCCAATACACGCTGTTGTTAGTTTAGTTTCTCCGCGAGGCCATTCTCTAGAGGGCTTTCAACCTTGACATCATGTCCATGGTAAGGGACCTCAATCATTGGTCGTGGGGTCTGACGTCCACCAAAATCTTCTGGAAAGAAGTCAAAACCAGGACCAAAGTTGAATCTCACTTCACAATTGGGCTCGTTAGGCATGGTGTACATGGAGGCAGCAGGGTAGTATCTCCCACCAGAAATGTCTTTGAAAGCAGTACCTTGACATACACCATTCTTAAAGAAAGATATCTCACTCCCTGCAGAAATAATTATAGTTCTGCAATTAGTGTTCCAAGAAAGTAGAAACATGCAGGAGTAAACTAGCAGCTGAGGAAAAGAAAAGGAATGCCTATAATGTGAACAAAAAAGGTTCAATGTCAAGTCGGCAGACAGCTTAACACTTCCTTGTCCTTGCACCTAAAAAGTTTATTAAGATGGAGAAGCAGCTATCATCTATCCCATTATGAATGGAATTTCTAATGCTAGCAGGGAAATCCCCGAGAAAGGTATAATCTTACTATAATAAAAGCAGCATATTTAATTCTGAATCGACTCTCCCCATAGTGACAGGAAAACAGCTGAATATCTAGGATAGGGGAATCAATGAAATACATAAAATTTACATCTAAGTGATGATTCCTTATTCCTACAATAATAGGCTTCCAAGAAAAATTCTTGCTTCCAAAGACTACCAGACATGTGTTATCTTGTAATGACACTCCCGTAGCTTTAGTTTCATCATCATCCAACCGGTTTGGATATGCAGTTTGTCCTTCTAGACCTTGATAACACAAACCCATTGGATACTTTACATGCCTCTCCATTTCATGGACTCGGATCTTTGGTGTGTGCAAATTCCTTACTTTACAAGAGAAGGGAGCAATAAGAAATCTTTCATGGTTGTGATTTCCCTTTTCGTGGTGTCCTTCGGTGACATGCGAATGATTGGTGGGCCCATCCCTCAGATGGCAATTGTTACAACTTCCTTTCAGTAGCCATAATAAACCGAGTACAAAGTTAGTGTTCTTAGAACTTCGTTCTCTTCACTCCTCCGTTCGTGGGGCATGACAATGGTGGTTATCACAAGTATATCTGGAGTGGATTAGGGTTTTATGGCTTCTTTCTGAACGTCTTTCGACTGTGTTTAAACCAATTTGTTCTTTATTGCTCTTTAAGATGAAAGTTTAAGAGCGAAAATTGTAAGATTTGAAGGAGATACTTTTAGGGGAGGGTTGGCGAGCAAACTTGGTAGTCCTTCTCTAATTCTTGTGACTTCGCTCCTCGAACTATGATGTTTGCTTACATATGCTAGGAAGTCTCATGAAGAAAAGGTACGATATTTCTTTCCTTCACATTTGTTTCTTCTTTTGCAGGGGATTGCTCTCATTCCTGCCATTCCTCTTTTGTATTTATGTTACAATAGGTATAAGTTAAATTCAATTATTGTTTGCCTTAGTTGCCATTTTATGATATATGGCTGATTTAGCATGTCCGACAGGAGCTTTTCACATTGCTTCACTATTTCCTTTTGTACGCTTACCTTAGGATGACTGTTGGTTCCATTAGGGATGTCTAGTGTACTACTTCTGGGACACTTAGAACTTGGCTCTGATAATTAAATTTATTTAACAGTTATAGTTTAAGAATCCTATGAATCGTTATATTTGTTTATTTCTGTTGTTTATTCGCTAGGTTACAGATACTCCTCCAGAATGAGTGTATTCGTGACTCATGTATCCGACATGATAAGTTCTCAACATGACTGTCTTGTATGGCCCACCATGTTTAGGTTTCAAATGGACCCGAAACCTAGGTATGATTGTGCGCATGCCAAACTTAATCGGATATGAGAAAGCAACATTTCTTTTGCAAGGACCCGAAACCTAGGTATGATTGTGCGCATTGCAAACTTAATCGGATATGAGAAAGCAACATTTCTTTTGCAATCTGTTCTTTCCAGAATTTTAGAACCTAGTTGCTATCCAAAACCAAGGTTCAAGAACCCACTTTCAACCCACCCTTCCTATGAATATTGGTTTCGGAGCGGCATTTCGGCTGTTTCGGACTATCCAATTCCAAGCCAAAGCTAATCAGTTTCGACTGATACTTAAAACCTTGTCGAAAATATGCATAAATATATACTATTAAGATCTACTATATATAATAATTGTACAGGTATGTATTAGCGGGCATTTATTGCATTCATGTTGTAGTCGTATCAAATTTTTTGGTAAAAATGCCATATTCCAAACCCGTACTGTCCATATCTGAAATCCAAGCCTCTGTCATGCAACATCGGTTATTAGTTTCAAAATGTCTAAATTTTGTTCATTCTCCTCATTGTCAGTGCTTTCTCTTTGCTTTCTTTTGGTACATTTATTTCCATTTTCATTAAGTAATAGCAGGAATTTATTCCTATCAAGGTAATTTCTTCCATAATTACATCAATTTATTGGGAGATCTTCAGTTCATACAAAAGTAGCAAAATTTGATGGTGAGCCTAATTCGAAGCCATTGATGTTTATACCGGTCGATCATAGAATAGAAATTCTGATTCTTCAGATCAAGCTTCCTTCCTATTAATCTGGAAGTTCTTCTCATATACAAGGAAATGATTCAGTTCTAGAGCCAAAGATCGTAGTTCTCGAATGAGCAATCGAAAAGATTCTAAAGCTTCCTCGGGGTTGGGTACTGTTCCTCCAATGATCGTAGCACCAAGTACTTCTTGACGAGCTATAATATGATCAGATTTATAAGTATCTCTTGTAAAATATGAGCAACACTAAATCCCTCTAGAGCCCAAACTTCCATTTCTCCTACTCGTTGTCCCTCTTGCTTGGCCCTTCCTCTAAGGGGTTGTTGTGTAACAAGTGCGTAATGTCCACTTGAACGTTCATGGATTTTATCATCAACTTGATGAATTAATTTTAGGATATAGGACTTTCCTATTTGAACATGTTGTTCAAAAAGATCTCATACTCTTCCATCAAATATTTTGCTTTTTTCCGAATACTCGGGTTCAAATACCCATGGATTTTTTGTTTGCTTACTGGCGGAATATAATTCAGAAACACTAGTTTTCTCGAAGCCTCTTGCTCATATCTCTCATCAAAAGGTGCTATTCTATAATCTCTCTTTAGAAGATCCCCCGCTAACCCTAGTGAGCATTCAAATATCTATCCCACATCCATTCGTGAGGGTACTCCTAATGGATTGAAGACCATATCAACAGGTGTTCCATCTTGCAAATAAGGCATATCTTGTCAAGACAAAATTTTGGAAATAATACCCTTATTTCCATGTCTTCCAGAAAACACTAGTTTTCTCGAAGCCTCTTGCTCATATCTCTCATCAAAAGGTGCTATTCTATAATCTCTCTTTAGAAGATCCCCCGCTAACCCTAGTGAGCATTCAAATATCTATCCCACATCCATTCGTGAGGGTACTCCTAATGGATTGAAGACCATATCAACATGTGTTCCATCTTGCAAATAAGGCATATCTTGTCAAGACAAAATTTTGGAAATAATACCCTTATTTCCATGTCTTCCAGCTACTATATCACCTACTTTGATTTCACGTTTCTGTGAAATATATACACGAATCCTTTCTGGATTATAACCGGAACTTCCCTTTTTTCTGGATCCATCTCACATCAATAACTCGACCCCTCTTACCTATAGGTAGTTTTAGAGAAGTTTCTTTTGCAGTGGATACCTGAATAATGCCAACTATGGCACGTAATAACCTCAGGGGCATACGATGATTCGTTCGCTGTCTAAGGCATTAATTTACCTACTAAAATATCGCTTGCTTCTATCCAAGATCCCATCATCACAATTCCATTTATGTCTAAATTGCGGAGTAAATGAGCTTCTAAATGTGGTACTTCCTTAGTGATTCTTTCGGGGCCTTGGCTTGTCACATGAGCCTGAATTTCATATTTCCAGATGTGAAAAGAAGTATAAATATCTTCATATACAGAGTTCGCTAATTAGTACTGCGTCTTCAAAATTGTAACCTTCCCATGGCATATAAGCCACTAATACATTTTTTCTCCTAAAGCAAGTTCCCCACCAACAGTAGCCGCACCGTCCGCTAAAATTTGTCCCTTTTTAATGCATTTCCCCTGTCGAAATCCGAGGTTTTTGATGCATACAAGTATTTTTGTTGGAGCGTTGATACATAACTAATGGAATGCTTATAGTGTCTCCATTACTTGAGAAAATGAGCTTGTGAGTATCAGTATAAATTTCTCTCATGTTCAGCTATAGCGGAAACCCCCGAATCTAGAGCCATTTGACGTTCCAACACAGTTCCAACAATGCACTTCTCGGACCGAGAAAGCGGAACTCCTTGGCGCTGCATATTAGAGCTCATTAAAGCCTGATTCGCATCATTATGCTCGATAAAAGGAATGAGGGAAGCTCCAATTGAAAATTATTGGAAAGGAAAATTGCTTCTAAAATGAATCTGTTCCCATGCAATAGTCAGGAATTCTTGACGGTATTGAGTTGAACAACCTGCTCTTCCTGAATACCCCGATTCAAGACCAAAGAATTTCATGTTGCTACCATATAATATTCATCTCTATTTGGTGATAAATAAAACATATGTACCTCTTTTAATCTCTCAGATATTTCATAAAATGGACTCTCTATAGATCCACAATGACCAACCCTCACATAAATAGCTAAGGATCCAATAAGTCTAACATTGATTCCTTCGGACGTGTCAATTAGACAAATATGTCCATAGTGGCTCAGATGAATATCTCGTATTCGAAAACTAGCAGTTCGTCCCGTCAATCCTCCAAGACCCAAATAACTCAATTTTCGCCCATGAACAATTTGTGTCCATGGATTAGTTTGATCCAAAACTTGAGATAAAGGGTGTAAGCCAAAAAATGATTCATAAGTAGTTGTTAACGAAGTGGGAGTGACCAAATTTGAAGGAGTCGGTATCAATTTATGCCGGATTGCTCCACAAATAGTTCCTCGAACCGCATTTTCTAAATGAACAAGAGCCAATCCGAATTGATCTTGTAATAGATCTGCTACAGAATGAATACGTTTATTTTTCAAGTGATTCATATCATCAAGTATATCCATCCCAAATTTCATTCCGATCAAATGATCCGCAGCAGCCAATAGATCTCGTGGTAACAAAAATGTATTGTTCTGAGGTATATCAAGGTTCAGTCTTCGGTTCATATTTCGTTGACCAATCCTTCCTAATTCACATCTTTGTTGAAAAAATTTCTTTTGTAATTTCTTACATAAGGACTCAGAAAATACTGGATCCCCATCCACGCAAGCAAATTGTTGATAAAACTCCAAAATAGCATTTTCTTTTGACCCTACTTTTTTTCTCCTTATCATTTGAGAAAGACAAGAAAATTTCAGGGTAACAAACATTATCTAGAATATCTCTTAGATTCGAACCCATAGCTGATGATAGAACTAGAATGGTTTTTTTTGTTTCCTACTTACACGTGCCCATATCCTTGTTCTTTTATCAATCTCTATTCTGATCTTCCTCCCCAATCTGAAATTATAGTGCTGGTATAGGCAGAAATTATGTTATGATCCAATTCGGAACAATAGTAAATACCCGAACTTTGCAATATTTGATTGATCACAATTCTGTATATTCTATTTACTATAGAGGTTCCCAGAGAATTCATTAAAGGAATGTTTCCAATAAAAACCATTTGTTGTTGCATTTCTCTACCGGTTTTCCAAATTAATCCCGCGGGTACATATAATTCAGAAGAATATGTAAGCGATTCATATTTCATACACAGCATCTCTTTCTTTTATCAAGGGCTCTACCAATTGATATCTTTCCACAAATAATTGAAATTCCATTTCTTGATCTCTATCTTCAATTTTGGAAATTTATAAAATTCTTCCACCAAGCCCCGATTAATGAACCTACAAAATTCCTCAAATTGTATCTGACTAAATCCAAGTATTGTGGACATTCCCTCGTTTCCATTACGGAGCATCTTAATCTTAAGTTTCCTCTTTATTGAAAAAAATACCATTATTGGTTCACTATTCATCGAACCGTGCGGATACGGATCGATCTCGCAATGATGGAATGTATATTTTGTTTACTGAATCACATGAAATTTTAACCAACTCCATATATGTATTTCATACGTATGAATGGAGACAGGGCGGAGAAATGAAGAGCATTTTCGACGCAAATTCGAATTTGCGACAAGTACAAATAGGAAAAAAATGGAGAAAACCTTCCTGGAAAAAAATTCGATATCAAGGTAATTTCTTCAGCTCATACAAAAAGTAGCAAAATTTGATGGTGAGCCTTACAACACTTACAATCTCTCCATCTGCTCGAACTTCTATGTTTCTGCCACTCCTGTTCATGTCACACATATTTAATAAATGGTTACTGATGTAGTTTATTCATATTATATCTAATTGTTAGTTCCATAAAAAATTGGTAACCCACCTACTGTGTCATAGCCCTCCTCTCCTTTTGTCCCATTCATATTGTTGTAGGAATTACTATTCCCAAAATTTGTTATCCTTTTGTGTTTTTGTGTAGTATCCATACAATTTTCTGTTTTTATCCTTTTTTCTATGACCACTGCCAATTTAAAATTTCCACTTAAATCGTTCAACTATCCATGAGCCTAATCTAGTCCCGAGCCTATGTTACAAGCGCATGGGCAAATGGTGTCCTTGCGCTTGCAACAAAGTTACTTGTATGATGCATATCTGAAGATGTTTGTATCTTGTATCCATATCGTGTCCATATCTATGTACATATTTCGTGCAACATAGCCCCGAGCAAACCCCACCCCCAAGAGGATTCCACTATCCAAATTGTAGGAAACATAGTTTTCCCCCTTTACAACCATTCCAATGGAACTTCTAACTGATGAAGATTTCGCAAGGCAGTGGAAAGAACTTATCAAATCTGCAGTTCGTTTGCTAAATAATGCACTGTTTTTCCAGTCTGACAAGTACACAAGAGTAATTAGCAAGATACGGAAAGTTAGGTTCCTTATTGAAACTTACAAGAACACATTGACGCACTAAATAGAGCACGAAGACATTCTTAAATCTTTCAGCAAGATCAATGACATTCAGGGATACTCTCAGAGGTACTTTTTGACATTCATTTCATACTACTTCCAAATTTGACATTTTATTTAATTGTTAGATTTATCTAAGTTAGCAGAAAGATATTGAGTAACGTCATAGACATGACCAACCATCAACAAAGATTGAGAATTGCTTACCTAATAAATTTGTACATAGATTTTACACTGCAACTTATGCCTGATTAGGGATTGTTGCTGCTTTAAAAAAAAAGCAGCAGCAGAAGCAGCTTTTGACAGCAACCTCCCAACTGTTTGCAAAAGCTGCCCCAAATTTGAACTTCCTTTCATTTTATTTTTAATAAGCTGTTGTTACCAAGCAAGTTTTTGGACTGCTCTTCAAAAAAAAAATAAGCATAAGCAGCCATGATAAGCAATCCCAAATCCAGCCTTAATTGACTTTGCTTCCATATATCACTGTGATTTTGAAATACATCTGCCACTAAAATTGCACAGAGAGACATAGCCTTAAAACAATTGGATTTACACACCTTTTTTGAACCATAAAACAAACACACTGCTGCATAACTTGATAAATGGAAATAGTTATCATAGATTAGATCCATATAACTGAAGGTAAGTATTGATTTCACAATTATAAGTACTGGTTACCGCCATCAAAATAGCACACAAAACCCTTTTATAGCTCTTGCACTCCTAGGTCAGTGCTCACAGCATATTGTTCCACACTACAAGAAGAACTAGTTATTTTACACAGCGATCAAACCATGAAGCCTCTCCACTCCCTCTCCATCGGATTGTAAGTAATCAGTTGACTGTCTATAGAGTCAGACATGTCACTGGATACATAATGATTGTCAAATATGCTGAAACATGGCCATGGATTTTGGCTCTGTAACATCAATTATGTTTCTTAAAATTAACTTCCAATAGAAACTACAGAAATCGGTGATATCGGTTGATAAATCGGTTTGAGGCATAAACCGACATATATTGGCTATATATATCGTATTATCGTTTTGGAAAAATCGGTCAAGATCTCCATGTAAACTAAAATATCAAACATTAGAGGTGAATATGTGTTTTCGGGTTGGGTCATATCCTACTTGTTAACCAAATTTACACCTAAAAAGCCCCAATTCTAACTCTCTCTATATAATAACACTTACAAGTTCGAACTGAGAATTACAAATCATATCCATGAGTATATCAAGGCATAACCCTCTGAAGTGCAAGACATTTACAAAATTACCTATAAAACTTAGGCTCACAGTTATACAATACATCAATCACCAAGCATACAACAGAAGACGATTCCACCTCAGTTTACGAACCAGACAACGATACCTTATAAGTGAAAGGAGACATCTTAGCCTCTACATAAGCCTTGCACAATAATTTGAGGAACTAGTTATTTGATTGCAAATATGAAACACACCAAATGTAGATATGAATTATATATTTCCTTATTCCAATGTCATCATGCTACCTCTCTTTTTGACTTCAAATATAATCATCCTATTTGGAGAGGATACCTATAGCAACAGATAGGGGAGTAGTCAGACTTGTCAGGGAAGTTGGGGATAGGAGCATGAGGACAATATTCTCAGGGTATGCTTCAACTTTTTCCCTCTTTCTTGGCGTGGACTTGTAGGTTAGCCTATGTTGTTGAACTTCTTGGATGTCTAGTATTGGACGTCGCCTGGAGCAACAGTAAAGCTTGTTGCTTGCATCCTTGTGGGTGCAAATTATACTCACGGAAGCAACCTCTTCATGTATATGGGGGTAAGACTGTGCATCTTGATCTTATCAGGACCTTGCGCAAGAGGGAGTAACTTTAGGAAACCCACGTTAAGATGAGAGGGCTTCTGTTCCTTGGGGAGGATGTGATTGTCATTTGTTGTCGTTGTCGCTTGTAATGTAAATGGCATCAATATTTAGAGTCTGTCTCTCATGTTCTTGTTTGTCTTTGATTTCTTGATCTGGAATTGGCGGAGAATGTTATCAGGGACGTTTGACTTGTAGTCGACTAGAAGTATTTGTAGGCGGATTGGAGGTTGTCCATTACTGAAGAGTTAAATGAGAGATGAAGAGTCTGTCTTCTAGATGCTAAGAAAAATAAAGGACATAGTTTTCTAGACGTTAAACTATGGTTGAATCTCAACCACCATTTTAATCGAACATCTATAACTTGTGAAGAGTCTGGATCTTGTATACGATAGAGTTTTCCTGAAATGTACTCAGATATTGCATCAAATACATTTCTGTCATGCAGTTAAAACTTTCAACACCAAATACCAAATCCCATCGCCTCTTTCCACTACAAGGTATTGTCTACTTCTCCTACACAATACAATGTTCTATAAAAGAGAAACAAGGGTTCAAAATTGATACACATATCACTCCAAGCAGTTGAGTGTAATGTTCTAATTTACCAAGTCTAATCCCTTGTTTCTCTTTTATAAAGCTGTGCATTATATTTAGGAAAAGTAGACAGTCCCTCCGGTGGCAAGGAGTGACGCAATTTGGTGTTGAATGTTTTAACTACAGCGTCTCATTTTAGGAAATGAATCTGATGCATTATTACAATAATGCTACCGTATACTGGATCCAAACTCTTCAAATGTTATAGTTGTTTGATCAAACTGGTAGTTGAGAATGAACTATAGTTTACGTCGGGTCCTTTATTTTTCTTAAACTCACTTCTTTTCACTCTTTTGGTCTCAAGTCTCAATGTGTAGCTGATTGAGTGAATGCACTACCACAATATTTAAAATTGGTTGTCCAATTAGCTGGATGGGAGAGATGGGGATTAGGGCATCAATCGAGCGATGGAGTTTGGGTTTAGGATACTTGTAATTATTGGGTTAATGAGTAGGATCTTACCAAATACTGAACGCTATTTCTTAAAGACCCAATTTCAAAAAGGAATTACCTTATCAGGTGGACTTAATGAGTCCAACATGAACCCGATAGATGTCGGACGCATTTTGAACAATGACCCAAACAATGATCAGTCCGTCTCAGAAGTTCAAATAATTATAAAATCAGGATTGATACATATATCATTACTTTTGCAGAATTTACCTAAATGAATCAATATGCACCAAGGGATGACAGACAGTGAAGAAGCTATCACTAGTTTCAACAATCCCAGAAAAGAGAGAATCTATAGTATCTCCCATTGACAGGCATTGCCTACCAACCACAACCAAATTACCAAAGGCCCCCATAGATAGCAAGTTCAACCAAATTTTAACCCTAACAGAGCTCAACAATCAAAATAAGCATAATAATTATAGCAAAATTAAGTTTTGCGGAAGTAAGTACTCACCGGGCACGTCCTTGGGCAGGTCGTCCTTCCCGTCCGCGTTGTACATGTACCTCTGTCCCTTGTACCAGACCAGATGCGGCGGCTTGGGGGCGTACCTCTCCCCGTCCGGCAACCCGATATAGAACCCGATCACGTCCCCTTCCCCGTACCCCTCCGCGCTGTACCTCTCCCTCTGCGCCCGGTGCACCTTGCTCCCGTCCACGTCCCTGTACCCGTAGCTGCTCCCGTCGTACCCCACCGGCGCCTGCAGGTCCCCCTTCTCCGTGGCCCACCCGAGCCGCACGTGCCCCGTGGGGCCGAGCCGTAGGACCTTGATCTCGAAGTACCAGTGTCCGTGTAGGACCCCGCGGGTGGCGCGGACCATGCGGTACCCTTTGGAGCTGGAGGCGGAGAGGCGGTCGTCGGAGAGGTCGACGCGCTCCGCCTTGTGGACGCGGGAGAGGGAGATGGGGAGGGAGGGGGAGTCGTCGGACTTGTCGGTGGGGAATCGGGGGACGGGGGTGATGAGGACGGTGTCCTCCGGGGGGAGGGGAGGGGCCTTTGGGGAAGGCTTGGTCTTCTTCTTTCCTTTTCGGGACGTGGACTTGTAGGTCCAGACGCTGTTGTTGGTCTTCTTCTTGGTGGGTTTCTTGGAAGGGGGAGGTGTCGGGGTTGACAGGGAAGAGAGGGGTTTCTGCTTCTTGGTGAGGATGGGGTTGGTGGAGTCGTCGTCGTCGTCATCGTCGATGATGTCGTCGATGTCGTCGATGGGGGTGGCGGCGGAGGAGGGAGTTTGGGTTAGGGTTTGGTGGGAGTTTGGGGGGAGGGGGGTGGGTGCGTCGGAGGAGTTCTCGTCGGCGTCGTCGGCTTCATTGTAGGTCGATTCCCGGTAGGACATCGGAGGAGGAGGAGGAGATTTCTGGTGGAGAAGAAGAAGAAGAAGAAGAAGAAGAAAGAAGGGAGCTTTGAGCTTTGGGAAGGAGGAGGAGAAAGCGAGAGGGATAGACCAAGGCCTCGTTTGGTTCGCGGAATGGAAGGGAAAGGAAATCAATTCCTTGTAATTTCCTTTCCTTTGGGAAACTTTAATTCCTATTGATTTTCCTTTCCGATGTTTGGCAATGCCAAGGAATTTGGAAAGGAAAGTGAATACTTCAATGTGGGAAAGTGATTCCTTCCTTGGATGGATGGAATCACTTTCCCCCCTAATTTCCCTTCCATTGGGAATCACTTTCCTTTCCTCCTCAATTCCTTGGGCGCCCAAACATAGGAAAGTAATCACTTTCCTTTCCCAACCGGAAGATTCCGCCAACCAAACGAGGCCTATGGGTACACATTTGCTCCTACATCAAGAGGGTATATAAATAATTTTAAGCAATGGAGGGATTTTTCTTCTATAATTTTGTTTTGGGTGCGGCTATTCCCACCCCCCAACACTTACTTAGCACACCTCATTAGATAAAAAAAAAAAATGAATTTATTATTCTACACTCCCCCCCCCCCCCCTCCCTCCCCCTGCTCCCCTCCCATGCCCCCCGACCCTTCCTCCTCCGACCCCCTCCCCCCCCCCGCGACCCTCCTCCTCCCCTCCTCCTCCCCCACCCCCCACCCCCCGACGACCACCTCGAAGGCCTTCGCCCCCACGACGGCCCCGGCCTAGAGCAGGTCGTCGGCGATGGAGAACCCGAGGGCCCCGTCGATCTCCTCCTTCGCGGCCTCGACCACCTTCTCCTGCTCATGCTCCCCTTCCTCGATGATCGCCTCCGCCGCCTCCTCGGCCTTCTCGATCCTCCTGCGAAAGCTGAAGAGGGGGATGTCGGCCGCGCGGGAGGGGAGGGGCGCGAAGAGGAGAGGAGAGGAGGAGTACTAGGGAGCGGTGGCGGGTGGCGAGGAGCATTGCCGGAGTCCGACGCGGGGAGGAGGAGGGGTCGGGGGAGCAGGGGAGGAGGAGGGGTCGGGGGAGCAGGGGGGGAGGGGAGGGGGTCGGAGGAGGAGGGGAGGAGTCGGGGTCCGGGGGAAGGGGGGGTCGTCGGAGGAGGGGAGGAGTCGGGGTCGGGGTCGAGGGCATGAGAGGGGAGCAGGGGGAGGGGAGGGTAGAATAGGAAATTCCTTTCTTCTTTTTTGTAATAGGATGTGCTAAGTAAGTGATGGGGTGCGGATAGTCGCACCCTTTTGTTTTAGGGGGTGTTTGTATGCCCCAAAGTATGAATGCACTACACTTGCAATAAAAATGTGAATGTAACACTTTCCAAAGATATTTGGATACATAGTTTTTTTACAAGTGAGAAGTTTCAAATTATTTTGTTTGAATGACAACATGAAAATGTAAGTGAGGATTAAAAAAAATAGAGAGCATAACCACTAGCAATGAAGTTGCAGTAGATTTCTCCTACAGCTGAAAAATGAAGAAATGATACTTTTAGTTGCAATGAAATGTCATATCAAAACCACTTGCAAAGAGTTACAAGAGAGATCCAAACAATGAAAATGACTAGCTACACCAATGATCAGTTGCAATAAAAATGACAGTTTCAAGACGCTTTCAATGCGTTCTCACCTATCCAAACATGCCCTTAACAAAAGAATTTGTATTTGATTCACTCTGCTATGGAGTTAGATACAAACCTCATGCCTAGGGAAAATCCCCAAATGCCACCTCCGGGAATTTTTAAATAAATTGTTCATGTTAATTACTAGATTTGATCATATAGGTTTATTAGGAGCAACGGTTTCCAGATTGCATGCAGTCCTGTTATTTCGGCCCCGCTTGTGGATTCGAAGCTCTCTATCGTGAGGGGCATAGTTCCAACACTGTAGAGTGTTGCATATTACATTGATTATGGACCGGATTGGCCTGAATAATCTGGATAGACTATAACGCGTGTGACTATTAGACCTCGATTGCATGTGCAAGTAATCAGGATTGTAACAACCCTAGTTAGTTATTAATATCATGACATACTTCTTGATTAGTTGTGATTGATGAATTGTTTTACATTACTATTTATGTCATTGTTCCTGTACCTATTTACTGCTTATGATCTTGTACTTGTACATGTACCACGCTTATGTCACTGATCATGTACTTATATGCTTTACTTGATTTTTGTTCATGTACATGATATCATGTTCTTGTTTACTTATTATCACTATGTTTATTTATCTGCTATCTTTATATGCATGCATGCTTGCTGTTTTTAGTTCACTAATTTGCTTTCTTTGTGGTACTTGTTATTTGGGATTTTGACCCTACTGATTTTGTATGGCCAGATTTCATAACGGAACTAGAGGATCTATCGTACTTTCCGTTTGATGATGTCCACCCGTAGGACCCCAGTCGAGAACTTGAGTGGGTTTTCATTCTCTTCACCCACTGATCATTTATATATTCTTTTGGGTGCTTAGCTACCGAGCACATGCTTAACTCATGTTTTGGATTTGACTCTTGCCTATGGGCTAACATGATTTGTATATATGTAGACTGCACCTAAAGTTGACCATGTATTATGTATACTCTTGCTTGTTCTCATTTTTATTACTTGATTCATGATTATCTATATATCTATAGTTTGGGATGATTTACTATGTTATTTCTGATGATCATACATTTTGTACTTTATTTGTTTTTCTTTGATTAAGACACTAGGATTGCTTGACTTAATATTGATTGTTGGGTTATGGTATGACCCCCATGTCTTATACAGTCATGACCGTATCTTGGGGTATCGGCGTATTCTAATATATGTAGCTGGCCTAGCACCGTTCCCTCTCTCTAGTATTCTAATTCTGGGACATGACAAGTGCAAAGCAATATACACTACAAATTGTTCCTTCTCCAGAACCCTGCTATCGAGCACCCCTCCCTTCCCCTCATCCTCTTCTCTCCATATGAACATACCTCCTTCACTCAATATATATATATATATATATATATATATATATATATATATATATATATATATATATATATATATATATATATATGGGAGCGGATCAAAAGCCCCCCTTAGAAAATCTCCTAAAAAAAACCCTCACTCTAATTCGTAATATTAATGTTAATATTAATGTTAATATTAATGTTAATGTTAATATTAATGTTAATATTAATGTTAATATTAATATTTTTATTTTTTTATATTAATGTTAATGTTAATATTAAAGTTAATGTTAATGTTAATATTAATATTAATTTTAATGTTAAGTTTAATGTTAATTTTAGTATTTAATGTTAATATTAACATTAATATTAACATTAATATTAATATTAACATTAATATTAACATTAAATTACGGATTAAAGTGAGGGAGTTTTTAGGAGATTTTCTAAGGGGGGTTTTTGATCCGCTATATATATATATATATATATATATATATATATATATATATATATATATATATATATATATATATATATATATATATATATATATATATATATATATATATAATTCACCTTCTCTCTACTCCTTTACTTCATCTTCAACCGAGAACTCCCATCATAAACGATACTACGCCATCGTCGTCGAACTGCAATGGCAGTGAAGGAGGAGCTATAGCAGTAATGTCAAGTCCCGCCACCAGTACTTCCCTAGCCATCCAAACCCCCGCACCCTCGACGAGTTATACTACATCGCAGATACTCTCGTGATGGAGAAAGAGGATACAAAGGCTCTTAGTATTCGAATTTATTCCTAAAATACTCTACCTATGTAACGCCCTAGTCCAAAATAAGTAGGACTAGGAATGCGTATACATGCCTGCTATGTATCAAGTGGACTCCAGCCCAACTCGAATACGTGTAATCTGTCTAGAGGTCAAATCTAACTATATCTAGCAAGTCCAACTATATCTCAATCCACAGGATATCATCTCAAGTGAGATCCAAGTGTACCAATGCTGATCACAGTAATACACACTTGATTCTACAAAGAAAAAAGTACCAAGAAAGACAATATGTAATAAAATTGGACATACCTTAATACAACTGTCTGAACAAGCTCATAACAAAGAAGTAAAGCTTGTGGAACTGTCACGACCTGCTCCCGGATAATCGGATACGAGTCGGACACGTCCAACCTATGTTGTAGACACAACGTAGTAAGCTGTATGTAAACCTCAGAAAAACTCCGGTAACATGATCAATCAATCTCATCATAGCTACTATGCACGTACCCAGAATAAATCACCACAACATCACACATTCCACTATGTTCTTTTAGTACAATTTTACAAAATCATCCAGAGACAAAGCTGGTAAACTAAAATCTACTAGAAATAATTGTATATCTGTCTCATGGAACTATCTAATACATTAGGTGAAATATCTGTAACATATTTTCTAGAATCTTCTAGGAATCATCCTTCTGTCCAATGCCATCCATATACCCTGGTTTAATATGTCAACGATCCAGTCAGGAAAGGAGTAAAGTACAGACTATAACAGTGAAAACAAGTATAACACATGCACAAGTAATAAAATATGACTAACCTGAATCACCATAAATACAATGAACTACTGAACATGAAAAATGAAACATGTAGCAAGAAGATCATAACAATGAAACATAGAACATGAAACATGTAACAAGAAATCATGACAAGTGATTTAAAATTGTCACGACCCGCACCCATTTTTTTTAAACGGATTACGAGACGTGTCCAAGCCAGCCTACGCCGCAGTGTCGACGGTAGAACGCTGTCACGGCCATGAAGATCAGAATCACCAATAATACTCATTCACAAAATTAATTTAATTTACAATGATCACAAGTTTTACATTTGCAGAAAATATAAACTTGTACAAATGTTGAATGACTATAACTCGACTTTCTAGCTAGTCTCTAGGCCTTTGTCTGCAAATATTTCCGTATCTCCCATGCTAAGTAAATCCACGGCTAACCTGAAAAATATGATTTTCAGTCAGGAATAGAACGAGCACAATCCACTGAATGCAATTTCAAATAAAGAAAATGACTATAAAACAAAGGTTAGACATCAATCATGAGTTTTGAAAATAAACAGTAAATACGGAAAACCAATAACAATAAATAGACACAAAATACTTTTCCCAACTGTTAGAAGTACCTTTGATATGTGATCGGTCTCGGGACAATTATGCGACACTATCTACACTGTCTAAAGTTACACTGTCTACACTGTCTAAAGTTACACGGTCTACAGTTACACGGTCTACAGTTACACGGTCTACAGAAAATATTACAATAAAGAAACATTGTCGACAAATAGTAATCACGATCTACACAGTTTAAATGCAGTAATAATCACGGTCTACACTGTCTACTTTGTAATAAATAAATCACTGTCTACACTGTCTACACTGTCTAAGGTCAGATCACACATCGTTGGTACTTCTCATTCCCGACTCAACAATTTATAATAGAAAATAATCATATAACCAATGACTAACCAATGAAATATAGTAAAGATCAGTATCAAAATACAGACAATAAACTGTACTCGCCTGTGGTCCTCTGCTGGTGAAACCGACAGTCTGAACTACTCAATGTGCCACAATAGTCAAAACCCGTACAACAGTCTCCGGATACTGAAATAGATAATACCAATGATCTCAGAATAGTCAAGTAGCTAGGATTGTCTGTCCTTAAGTCCAATTCTGGACACAGGGGAAAAACGGTAATTTCGGGTCAAAACGGTATCCACCGTTGGACCCGCTTTGCACCGAAAAGCGTGCCAGAGTCAACGGTCTCTAAAGTCGTCAAACTACATGTCTACGGATCCGGTTTTCTGATACGAATCCAACCGTATGTCCAGAGTTGGATTCCGGCGGGCCGTGCACAAAATCGCCCGTTGAGTAGGACCGTGGGGCCCGCAAAACGACGTACGATTCAACTGTCTCAGAATTGGACCAAACTTGGCATACAGGACCAGAAAAACGATACGGTCCTGCTGGCGCAAGTTTCATCTCGATCTGACGAGAGCACACAAAGTTATGACTGAATTTGCATAGCGTGGATACGGGGCGATTCCGACGGATACGCATCAAATTCGTAGCGCACACGCGACCAATTTGAATTCCGTCAAAGCCCACACGACCATGAAGCTGTTACGCACCTTTCGATGCCTTCGGTTCGTGACCACATCGCTCGGATTGGCGGGACGCACGTCGTATCAGATGATTTTTCGTAAAATTTTGTTTTCGAAATAAGGTTTTTCCTAATTTTTGAAACTAAATAACTTCGTACACACCGAATGAAATCATGATCTACAAGATGGGATTTATTCGTGTATATGTTGTCTAAGTCTGTCTTAAATTTGATTTCCTAAATATCTAATGGTTTGTGAGAAATCGGCCTTCTAAATAGTGCCTTCGACTAGTACCCTGTTTCGTTCCGAAACAGTTTTTTGCCAATTTTTGGTGTCGATTCCCGGACAATCTAATGTGATTCGCTCAAAACTAATTAAAGGGACTAGAAGGGGTTAGGGTTGTGTTCAAACCTGTGCAATTGGTTTACGAAGTGGTGGAGCGTTGTGGGAAATTTTTGGCTACGAAGATGGGTTCGCCGCTGTCCCTGTTGTTCTGCTCCAGCCGACTGTTGCTGTTCGCGCGCCCTGTGTGGCCGGCCTCCGGCCTGGTGCGACGGCGCACGACCGCGGGGTGGCCGCCCAACCATCGGGGTACGTGGCGGCGCGCTGGAGAATGAGGGGTGAATTAGGGTTGAGAGTTTTTCGTCGAGGGAAAGAACTCTCGCTCTCACGCGTATTTGGCTGTGTATACAGGGTCGGGCCCTTTCGGTTTTGCTGCTCCTGTTATGGTTGAAAGTTGTTGTGGGTAGGGGTTTCTGAGCTCAGCTCAGCTGGGCTGGGCTGGGCCAAGTTCTTTGGTCATAATTTATATATATATATATATATATATATATATATATATATATATATATATATATATATATATATATCTATGTATATAATTCTCTCTCTCTCTCTCTCTCTCTCTCTATATATATATATATATATATATATATATATATATATATATATATATATATATATATATATTTTGTATATATATATATATATATATATATATATATATATATTATATATATATATATATATATATATATATATATATATATATATATATATATACACACACACACACACACACACACACACACACACACACATATATATATATATATATATATATATATATATATATATATATATATATATATGTATCTATTCACATATATACTGTATATTCATATATACATACACAGGTACACTTACCTATATTTATTTATATATATATATATATTCACATATACCATATATATATATATATACGTATATATACTTACACATTATATATATATATATATATATATATATATATATATATATATATATATATATATATATATATATATATATATATATATATATATATATGCATACATAAATATTCCCATAAAAATATTAAATACCTTTTTTCTAGTGTAGGACCTATTTATATATATATAATTATTTATAATAATATTTAGTTGACAAAATTAATATAACCAATAATAAAATAATATTATATATATATAATAACCTCAATAAAATAATAATAAATATAACAAAATTCAATAAAACATAAATGGTGTATATATACCATGGCGTACAATCTAATAATCCCGGGAGTGTACAAGAACCTATTTATTGAATGTTAATTAATAGTGATATTTATAATATTTAAATTACGAATATTTAGAAATAGTCATTAAATCATTAAAACGGAATATAACCCACTCATACCAAATTCCGTCAACGCGAATGTCATTGGACGTGCCGCATGACCCACATGGGCTTGGGCTCAGTTCGGGTCCAGTCCGGGCTAAAATGGTACAACCGGTTTCCCTAAAACTCAATAATATAAATAATAAATAAATAAACCTTCGGTAAGTGTTAAGTCGCAACTTGGCTTGGTTTTCCTAGTTAGGACATCGCTATGGCTCGACCTTCCCTATCAGGGCTAACACACTAGTCAAAGCACGCCATTGCACTATCCGTGCCACGATTCCTAGTCGTCTTGTACTCCAAAACTCCATTATGGCTAAAATCATCTACCGTAAAAATTAACTAAATAATTATTTATAAAATCTAAAATCACCATTCCAATAAAATAAATAATAATAAAATATTCTAAATTTTCTAGGAAGGGCAGCTACAAAAATACGTACTAAATATGTGACCGGTTGGACAAGTACAAGGAGCACATGAAATACGGTACGGGTTAACCACGCATGAAGGTGTGTGATTAGGCTATCCACATGATATAACTAGCCTACGGCTTTGGTCACATATCTATAGCATTTCTCCTCCCCAAGTACAAGTAAAGAACAAGAGCACATGACAAACACAATAACCAGAAGCACATGACCAATTGTGTAACAATGTGAAACAAGTCAACACGAAGTAAATGAGTTAAAGCCATAGAATGTACTTGCTTTATCCTTGAAAATTAATGCATCAATGTCCACCTAGAATAGAACAAGAATAGGTTAGAATCTAAAATGACAACTATCTAGCTAACTATTTACTAACCATAAACTGACTATAGAAATACTATATATACACACACACACACACACACACACACACACACACACACACACACACACACACACACACAAGCTAAATAGAGACTAGAATAACTATACTAGCAATTAATAGTATATTTTAGCAAAATATTAGTTAAATTATAAATACTATACTCTAGCAAAAATAATTTTTAACAAGAAAATATTTGCTATAAATATTAATATCAATAATAGCAATTTTATCTAAACATTAGCAAATATTACAAATAAAATACACTTTCTAGCTCTAGCAAAATAATATTTAGGAACATTTGTACATCTTAATAATCCTAGCAACATAACTATTAATAAATAAAATATTAATAACAACAATAATAGATATAATAATAACAATAGTATCAATAATAATAGTAATAATATACTAATATCAATATTAGTACTAACAGTAAGTCCGACCTACCATACTGGCCCAGTCCATAACCTTTCTTTTCTTTTCTTTTTCTTTATTTTTCCTTTTTCTTTTATTCACCAATGCCCAGCCCAATAAACTTTTTTCCTCTTTTCTTTTCTTCTGGCCAGTGGCCACGGCCACTACTGCTGTCCTTTTTTTTTTGGGGATTTTTCGACTTACATCCCACTTGTTAAGATGAATTTGTACTTACATCTCTATTTTTATTTTTTTTAGACTTACATCCCACTTTTCGTCACAAAAAATATTCATTTTGTCACAAACGTATTTGTTTTGTCACGAAAAATACTTTTAGTGACGAAAGTGAGATGTAAGTCTAAAAAAAATAAAAGTGAGATGTAAGTACAAAATCATATTAATAAGTGGGATGAAAGTCAAAAAATCCCTTTTTTTTCTTTTATTCATCTCACAACCAATCCATTGGGCTAGCTACCCGGCCCACCAATCATTTTTCTAACCCTAACACTTAACCACACCCTTCTCTCTCCCTCTCTTCTCACAGCACACTTCACGCAACAACCCCTTTTCAAAAAAACCTAGCTAACGAAGAATAAGAGGAGGAAGAAGAAGTTGTAGATCGAGAAGAAAGGAAGAAGAAGAAGAATAAGAGATCGAGAAGAAGTTTCAAGAGGAGATGATCTCATCTTGCTTAATCGGCGGCAAGGGCTGAGAGATGCTCTCGGTGGCGCTGATCCCAAGATACGGTAGGGAGAGGGTCCAGCGGCTCTGGATCTTCGGTGGTGATCTTGAGAACTCCAGATCTAGACATGGCGGTCCAGATCTCCGGAAGGCGGCGGCAACGATCTCTGGGAGGCGGCTGTATCAGTGCTCGGCGTCGAGGATGGCTGCAGATAGCGACGAACTCCGGGAAGTTCTTGATGGCGGTGGCACGACCGCCTTC
The DNA here is from genome assembly GCA_029216955.1 of Iris pallida. Lineage (NCBI taxonomy): Eukaryota > Viridiplantae > Streptophyta > Magnoliopsida > Asparagales > Iridaceae > Iris > Iris pallida. The sequence goes on from JANAVB010045020.1 coordinate 9,620,147, forward strand.
GGTGGCTGGCGACTGTCGAATCGGTGCGGCGAGAATCTCCGACGGAGCAGTTCTGGACACGGCGACTCGAGTGGCGGGGGCGAGTCTCTAGATCTGATCTGGATGCGGTGGCTCTGGCGATCGAACTCCGGCGATGCGGTGAGATCTCCAGTGACTGGATACTTCTCAGGCGGCGACGAGATCTTGGCAGTGGGTGAGGCTCGGTCATGTCCACGCGATGCGGACTCGAGACGAGCAGTTCTAGACACGGCGGTGCAACTTTGGCGAGATGGTCGGACACGGTAGGGCTCTAGTAGATTTACGGTTTAGGTTTTTGAGATCTGTGTGTGTTCGTGTCTTCGTGTCGAGGGACACGAGACACAGGGGGTTCTGAATCTGATTTTAATCCTGTGTCGGGGAACACATGACATGATAGGGATGGGCGACACAGGTGTGTCCGTGTTGGGAGAAAATGTAATTGTAAAAACAGAATTAATGAAATAGACACGGATACAAGTGGAACACGGTCATTAGGACCACTAATTATTAGGAATAATAATCAGTAATTAATGCTGGCTATTTATAGCCTCATTAGGAAACGAGTTATTTGTATTTACCCTCCCCCCCATTGCTACTCATATTTCTAATTCTCCCCCAATTCTATTTTAATTAGTGTAATCCCCCCAATCCTATGGTAAAGTGCAAACAAACCCTCTTTAGATTTTTGTTTTTGCATTTGAAGACCTTTTGGTTAAAAAAAAATTCACATTTTAATTTTTGTTCAGTTTGCACCCATGCCGTTAAAAGTCGTTAAAATACGTCTAAAAATAAGATTTTACCCCTCCTCCCTCTCTCTCCGGTGGTGGGGGGGGTGTCAAGCGGGGCCGACCAGAGGAGAGGGGAGAGTGGCCGGCCAGCGGAGGGAGGAGGGGGGCGGGTCGAGCTAGGAGTGAGCATTCGGTTAATTCGGTTCAAACCGAACCAAAAACCGAATTGAACCGAAAATCGAATAAGCAAAACTGAAACCGAACAGAATTGGCCCATAACCGAATCAAACCGAACCGAATTAAATCCGTTCGATTTTCGGTTTATTCAGTTTATTCATTTTTTGGTTTATTTGCACATTTTTGTTAATATATATAGTATTAAATATACCTAAATTTATTTAATATACATCTGTAGTATATATATATATATATATATATATATATATATATATATATATATATATATATATATAACACTAAGAAGACACTTTATTGAAATAGAAGAGGGAGCTCAAAAAGAGCATTACAGACAGTTGCAGAGCCGAAAAGCACAAAAGGGCACTGAAAAGCTAAGTAGAAAATTCAAAAGTTCGATATTTAAAATTTTGACATTACCCAAATTTTGAATTTTTTTAAAAAAAAGCTAGGGCTCTCGGCCCGAAGAGGGTGTGGGCTCACTGCCCGAATAGCGGGAGCAGTGCCCGAGGGCACGCGTCCCGATTGGGGAGGGGTTGTGGGCACTCATCCCGAAGGGAGTGCTCTGTCCGATGAGGTAGGGCTGGGCGCTCGGCTCGAAGGAGCCTCGGGCCCCCCCTGGTGCGATGCCCGGAGCCAGGGGCTCCGGCGGAAGAGACGTCCCGGACTGGCGCGGAGACGGTAGCCCGGACCCTGGTGGGCTCCGGCGGTGAAGGTCGGCCCGGGAATAAAAAAAAGTATTTTCAAAACCAAAACCGAACCGATTTTTTTTTATATCGAACCGATTCTCTTATTCGATTCGGTTCGATTTTCGGTCAAAAACCGAATAATGCTCACTCCTAGGTCGAGCATGGCCGGCCAGCGGAGGGAGGAGGGGGATTGGGGGGGCTGACCAGCGGAGGGAGGAGGGGGCGGGTCGAGGGGGCCGGATGCTCACACCTAGCTCGACCCGCCCCCTCCTCCCTCACTGGCCGGCTACCCTCTCCTCTCCTCTGGTCGGTCCCGCTTGACAAGCCCCCACCACCGGAGAGAGAGGGAGGATGGGTAAAATCTTATTTTAGACGTATTTTAACGACTTTTAACGGCAGGGGTACAAAGTGAACAAAAATTAAAATGTGGATTTTTTTTTTTAAACAAAAGGTCTTCAAATGCAAAAACAAAAATCTAAAGAGGGTTTGTTTGCACTTTACCATAGGATTGGGGGGGGGGTTACACTAATTAAAATAAAATTGGGGGGGAATTAGAAATATGATTAGCAATTGGGGGGGGGGTAAATACAAATAACTCTTAGGAAACTCCTAGAATCTCTAGGCACATGGGCTGAGGGAATATTCCTAGAATATTCGAGACTAATCCTAATTAGTCAGAATGTTCACTAAGGGGCTGTTTGGTTGCACGAAAGTGTATGAAAGTGTAAAAGTGAAAAAAACGAAACTTGTGCACGCATAAATTTTGAGTTTCCAAAAATTGTTCGGTTGATGGAATTGAAAAATATGAAAGTGGAGGAATTAGGAGTTTCGTTGTTTGGATGGTTGTTGAAAGTGGATGTTGGTTGGAGATATGATAAACCTAGGTATGTTTACCTCTAATTTTTTGTACATAAATAATTTGTATTTAAATTAAATATTGTAATATAAATTATTATTAATATAGTTATTTTATTTATTACTATTACTATCACCTCTCCTTTCCCATTCTCTCGTCAGTTCATTTCCAGATAATTTTCCATTTTCATTACTATTCTCTCTATAGTTCATTTTCCATTATCTTTCATGTCCTCTCTCTAGTTCAGCATCTCCCCAAGCACCCTCCCTCCCGATCTGCCGTCTCCCTCCATCCTTTTGCCGGCCGCCTCCTCGACCGGATCCGGGTCCTAAATCCGTCTCCCTCCTCCATCCCTTTGCCGGCCGCCTCCTCGACCGGATCCGGGTCCTAAATCCGGATTGGATCAACCTCGACTGCCTCATCCCCTGCCAAACTCGAACCACTATATCGACGGCGGAGGTGAGGAAGGTTTTGAGGGCGGCGGAGATGGAGGTGGCGAGGAGCCGGCTGGTGGCGAAGTCGTTCGACGAGTCGGGGGATGGTGTCGAGTTTGGGAACCTCATCTTCCTCTAGGGTGGTGACCGGATCCCTTCTCTCTCTTTCCTTCCAACTTTCAAAGGAGTTTCATCTCAAATTAGCCGGATGTGAAAGTGGATGAATTTGGGGGGGGGGGGGGGGGACAGGAACTGCAACACGTCAATTCAAACTAAATTCTTAGTTTTTCAAGATGACAACCAAACACTTGAACTCAGCTGAGTTCAGCCGAGTTTCACATTTTACACGAAATCCTGGCCACTTTCAGGGAACCAAACAGGCCCTAAGTCATGTCACTAGGCATTCCACAATAAATTTTCTAAAATAATCAGTCCAATCAGAAATAATTACAAATCTGTCATTACCATATTATGAAACTTATAATTAATTAAACTTAAAATAATCTTCCAGCTAATAATAATCAATTAATTTAGAAATACTATTTTAATTAATCAAAAGTAATTAGTCTTAACCAGTGCAATTATAATTAGCTATCAAATAAATTCCATTAAGATATATTACATAAAAAAAACTGTAGCTAATTAATGGAAAATCATAGTCTAGTAAATCCTAAATAAAAAATTTAAATAAAATCTACTAAATAAATTTGAATAAATTATTCTAAGAATCATTAGAAAAATAATAAAATATTAGAAATAATTCTAAATTTCATTTATTTGGGAATAGAGGGGTTACATAAACTATGTTATATCAGCATAATAATCAATGGTAATAAAATATGTCAATGGAGGAATAAGATAAATGCAACTACTAATATACCTCACAATCAATTACCAACTATTCTATAAAGCCAGCTCAGCAAAAACCTGGAGAGATCATCAAGTCCTTAGGGGACAGCAAGGTACATAATATACATGCCAAGTAACAGTAAAAAGAATATTTATAAAATGAAGGATAACTACCATGATCATCTAAGTACAAAATACAATTGAGGACAATCCTAATACCAGGCTCAGCTGTACATGCAATCACCTTAGGCATCGTGATGTGATACCGATGGGCGAATGAGTAAACAACTCCAAGGCTCTGCTATAGAGACCGAGGCACACACAAATAATCAAGTCCCAAATATGGAAGCATGATCACGAGTCTAGACAATCGAATATTTCGGTAGAGTCCTCCCCACCCTATGCTCTAGAACTATCCAGTCACATCAAGTATGAATCATGTACTAGTAAAAAGTTACGCGAGATAGTACTACATTTTATATTCAGAGTCCATAGCCATGAATATCTCATGTTAGACTTCGTATCATATCATTATCATCCATCGTGTCCGTGTCCTGTGGTCCATCGTATCAATGGACACGAATTTAATGTATTGCCATGCCTAGTGTTGATGCTCGATATTTGTAAATAGGCATCGGCACCCGAATACTAATCAGACGCTAAGTACCAACTATTCCTATGTCATGATATATATAAAGATAGAAACAAGAGAACAAAACAAGGAAAGGAACATGTACTAAAAACTTGACAAGGTACACTTGTTTGTCTCCTGAAACTGTGCGTAATGTCGTTCGACTCCAAGATTATCGCTTCCTCCGTCATGTACACTATCATAATAAATCTACTATATATATATATATATATATATATATATATATATATATATATATATATATATATATATATATATATATATATATATATATATATATATAGGGTGCTGCTATTAGCACTCCTAAAATGTCATTCGTCACTCATCTTTAATTTTTTAATATTCAAATTCCAAATTTACCCTTGCATTAATATTATTGGTACTACTAAAATGTCATCCTACACTCCTCCCTCCATACATGCACAAATTAATGCTATATTTAATGCAGGGATAGATTTATAATTTGAATGTTAAAAAAATTAAAGATGAGTGCTGAATGACATTTTAGGACTGCTATAGCAGCACCCTATATATATATATATATATATATATATATATATATATATATATATATATATATATATATATATATATATATATATAGTCACATTAACTACTCGACTCAATCTAACATATATAGCTCTAAATCTACCCAATAAAGTAATACTTTTATACCATAAAAATATGTTATTTATTTCTGGAAAAATATTTAAAAATAATTTATAATAATATATACTCCATTTTATTCATAGAAAAATAGGTATACAAGTCTCATAGTGATCCGACGTCAATAGTCACCAACTTATGTAATAGTTTCGTACCCGAAATAAATAATTTTAAACGAACAAAAAATCAGGAAAACAAATTGTACAAATATATTAGAAAATAAATTTCATAATAAAATATATAAAATATTTAATTTAGAAAAGTTCCATTAAGATTCGAGTCCAAAAAGACATGTAGATCATAGGTTTCTCGGTGATCCAACACAATATGATGAACACAAATTTTATTATAATATGAAACCTCAACCAAGTGACACAAAGTATATGGAATAGAAAGATTTGGATGTCTAAAGTACCAAAAATATTTGAGAGGTCGAAATACTTCGCAAATTGTCGAAAACTCGCCTGCAAAAGAATTTGTTCAGTCTGGACATCCTGTAGTAAAACGGACGCCTCGTACAAACCGTAGAACCACGTGGATTGATAATTGAAGGTGAAAATAGATACGTAGGGCTTCATGTTAGTTCTATTTTGCAAGAAACATGCATCAAAAAGTATGTAAAATCTCGTGTATAAGTCAACATACCTGCTGTGACGAATTCAGCACAAGTTCGATCGACTTCAGGTGCCTTTCACGCCTTATACCGAGCAAATGGAGCTTTGTGGCTCCTCCGGAAGGTGCTGGAATGTTAAGGGTACGTCTTAGGGCCGAGATGAAGGTGGTCAGGAAGTTGGGTTCCTGTCGGGTGGAAAGAAAAGTGCAAAAATAGAAAAGAAAATAGAAGGGACGCTTTGTTTGGATGGGTTTTGGGATGTAGGAGGGGCCGACCACTATATGAAATATAAAGAATTAATTTTTTCAAGATTGAGATTTGGTAGAAATTTGTTTGGTAGGATTTAATTGAGATTTGATAGAGATTTCAAAAGATATACAAGATTATGTATCAAAAGATTTGAATTTTTCCAAAAATAGAAACGAAATATTTGATTGGAGCTTATTTGGATGTACAAATATAAATAAAACCTATCTAAATAAATCCTAACATGTTATGACAACCTAGTGTATGCTTTACCAAGGCTCGTTGGACTAGTTTTGGGCTGGTATGATTTATTGAACCGAGATAGGCTCCAAAAGTCTAATAATTGGGTTTTATGTGCCATTTGAAAATAAATAGCACATGAGAACTCAAATTAGTGAGACACTATTGACATGTGTGTAGTAGGCTCAAAATAGGTTAAAACCATATATTGGATTGAGACGTTTGGATCGGGTTTGGGCCTCAAATCATAATTGGAAAATACATTAAATTTTACGGTAAAGACTAAAATGACTATTTTGATCCTAAAATTGTGCAAAAAAATTGTAGTGCAAAAAAATATGTTTGAGTATGACATGATATACCAAAATGAAGCTGAACTCATCTAGAACATGAATATGGAACTTGTTTTAAGAAATTGGCTAATACTACGTTTCAAAAGTCAAAGTGCCAGTATAGTCACAATTGAAAATAGACCATGTAATATTATTAAATAATCATATAAAAATAATTAAAAATAAAAATACCAAAAATTAGAGAACTTACAACCAAGTAAACTAAATATTTTTAATCAAGTTTTCATTTTTTTAGTTTTCTTGACACGGTTCTACATTAGCCAGACACGATACGGTATGGACACGATGAGATATAGACATAAAGATACTAACAAAATATTCATTGTGTTAAATTTTTTAAGACGTTTTAAGTAACCCGAGGTAAACTAAAATACTTGATACACCCTTGGTCATGAATGTGTGAGGGGGTCCAGCGATTTGTGAAAGCCACACCCCGATTCCGTAGAAACGATAAGCCGTCATCGGGCGTGATGTCGTATAAGCCTAAGATGCACTTGTACAAGGTAGATGCTCGTGTAAATTTGAATATAACGAGGTTCAACAAAAAATTGCAACAGATATTAAGCAGAGGAATTAAATAACACAATTTGGCACAAAATGATAACTGTTCATTGATAATGTGCATTATTACAGAGATTTGGACAGCAGAGTAAAGGGTACACTTTTGCATTACAAAATGAGATACATTGTTCTATACATCATATCATTTTACTAGAAATAAAAAAAAATAAAAACACCTACTATGGTCTTTTTTGTACAACTGGAGCGGGGGTCTTCAAAAGAGTATGACCGAAGCCTTCAGCTACGAGCAAGGCTTCAAAATGGAAAGAAAGCTTCTGAACGTCTAAGCGTCAACTTTAGCTCCTTGATTCATCTCCTTGGTTCGCGGCACTTATAGAGACATGGGTCAGTACATTAGTGTATACTGGTGAGCAGCTATTTAAAATCCCACATCTTTGAGAATTGTTATAAAAATTACGTGAAACATGCAGCATTATAAGTGGTCTTTCTAGCCATTCCTTAGTTTTGTTTATAAATCATATGATAGTAGCATATCAATGTAAATATGATAAAGATTACCCACATAAGAGTCTCCTTCCTTGTAACTGTTAGTCCCTTGGCGAACAATCGATGGAAAAACACGATTTCAGAAACTATTGTAAAGACAATGTTTCCAGCAACAACACCCTAAAGAAGGTGATGTTGTATTACGAGAATCTAAAAAGATTATTTCGTAATATTTCTCGAAGGCAACAGAACCGTATAACTTCTAAAGAGAAGCGACGATATTCTCGAAGGCAACAGAGGAAGAAGAAAGCCTGCTGGGGTGAAAGATCACCGGCGCTCAAAGCTATATCCGCCTTACGGACAAGCCTCCAGGAACCAGCAAGTTCGAAGAGAACTTTAGAACGCTGGCCAAAAATGTCGACGACTCCTCGGAATAGCAGCAGCACTTCTCTCTCTCTCTGGAAATTCTCTGATTATTTTCTGTTACCCTGGAGAGAGGAGATGCTGCTGATATTATAGGCACGAGGTGGGCTTTTCAAATTCTGAACGCACGCCCTGGATTAATGCCAGATCCGAATTTTCTGGATCTGAGCCATTTCCGGATCTGAGCCCACAAGACCCGCGGACGTTACATAATTTGAACGGCCCACTCGACCCGCTCGACCCGTACGACCCGTACGTCCCGTACGCTCCGTACGCTCCGTACGCTCCGTACGCCATGCAGGGCCGCGCAGAGGCTCGCGCACGAGCGCAACTAAAGCGCACAATGCGCCTTGCGACTAGCTGTCGTGCTAAGTGCAAAGTGCCATCAAAAAGCCACAATAAGCCTCAAAAGCCCATTAGTCCAAGCCCAAGCCCGAGTCCGAGCCCGAGTCCGAGCCCGAGCCCGAGTCCGAGTCCGAGTCCGAGTCCGAGTCCGAGTCGCTAAGCCCCTTCGGGGCTTAGCTCCAATAGATTTAAATCTATTTTCATTTGGCCAAAAGTTGGTTTCTTATTCTCACCTCTATGTAAAATCCTCCCACATGGCACCCTCCATTGGGCCTCAACCCATGTGCATCTCTCTATTCCTTCATAAGTAATATATAGAGATACATATTGGTGTAATTTTCCGATGTGGGACTATCTTTTAACAATAGAGTGTTGTGAACACACAACTCATAGAATAAAACACCAACAATCCTCCATATATCTCTATATATATGAGTTAAGCGTTCCACATAATAACTGTCCATTATGCATTAGGATAGATGTCGCTGACGACTTGAATCTTCCCGCATGGATTGAACAACAGTATGATACAAGAATGGACTACGCCTTGAATTCTGTACCACAGCTGTAATTTTTCCCACTCACATAATGTAGTTATCTGTGCTTCTGGCTGCACATTAAAGGCCTTGTGCCAGCCTGGATTTCAATGTATGTATTTTGGGCGTCTACAAATTTACCCTCAAGAGACGGCCTATTTCTCTTTCCATACATTATAGGTGAGTTCTTTATAAAGAGTCATGGCATGAAGCATTGCGCTCCTTTGCGGTGCTACGCCGCTATGACATGGCTCAACGCCGAGGCTTTACCCCACCTGGGTACCTCATCGTAGTGTCATACTACTGTAGCATGAGGTCACAATCCTCTTTGTAGTGCCAAACTACTCAGCATGAAGCCTTGCACTTCCGTGCGGTGTTACGCCGCTATGACATGGCTTGTAAAGTCGAGGATTTACCCTTCCTGGTACCTCTTCGTGGTGTCATGCCACTGTAACATGAGGATACTGTCCTCTTTGTAGTGCTGTCTACCTCTTTATGATTATGCAACATTAGGCTACCTGCCTATACGGTGCTACGCCGCCTGTGACTTGGCTAACAAAGCCGAGGCATTACCCCTACCTTGGAACCTCATGGTGGAGTCACCCCACTGTAGCATGGAGTTGTAACACTCTTTGTGGTTGTTGCGCCACCATGCTTCCTGTAAAGCATAACAGACCTTCACTCAGTCTGAGAACTCATTAAGGCATTATGCCATCCTTCCCACAGGATCAATTTTCCGTAGAAAATTCATAGTAGACAACAGTGGTTCTGGGTCCGAAACCCTTACATGTTCGCAGAACAAGTACCCACTGTTAACTAATATTTTTCCAGTCAATAGTCCTCCTTGAATCAAAAAATTAGATATCTGGTAGATTTCTCTTTGAACCAATAACATAAAATTTATTGATAGGATTATAATGACACAATATTAGAATGCCTTCAAACCCATCTTCCTTGCTGTGTCCTCGACCAGCTGTCGTTTGAGGCCTTTCGTGAACGGATCCGCCAGGTTCTCCTGACTCCGAACATCGATCACTGCAATGACGCCTCGTTTGATGAGATCATTCACTGCTCTGTGCTTTAACCGCATAGTCCTCTTCTTTCCGTTAAAGAGTTCATTTGATGCTACTGCTGCTGCCGCCTGGTTGTCACAGTATATCGGGATTGTCGGTATCTGAGCTCCAACCACTGAAAGATCATACATGAGCTCCCGAAGCCACTCTGCTTCATCTGCAGCAGCATCCAATGCAAGAATTCAGATTCCATGGAGGAGCGAGATAACATTGTCTGCTTCTTCGATTTCTATGATATAGCAGCTCCGCCCAAAGCGAATATGAATCCACCTGTCGAATACTCGCTCTCCACCTCTGAACACCAGCTAGCATCACTGGAGCCTTCCACTACTGACGGATCTCCGCTGTAGTATAGTGCAAATGTCTGAGTCTTTTTTAGATATCTCATAACACGCTTCACAGCGTTCCAGTGCTCAACGCCTGGGTTGCTAGTGAACCGACTCAGCATTCCCACCGCAAAAGCTATGTCAGGCCTTGTGGCAGTAGTAGCGTACATCAAGCTTCCGATGACGCTAGCGTACTCCAACTGCCTGACGCTTTCCTTCGAATTTGGCTCCAGCTTCTGATCACTCCGGTACGGTGTATCAATTATAGGAAGATCTTGATACCTGTAGAGAGTGAGCATCTTCTCAATATAATGAGATTGTGACAACGCTATTCCAGTACCTGTCCGGATGATCTTGAGCCCCAAGATTACGTCGGCATCCCCCAAGTCCTTCATACTGAACTTGGTCGAGAGGAATTTCTTTGTCTCTGTACGCAGTCTAAATCCGTACCTAGGATTAGCATGTCATCCACGTAAAGACAAACGATTACTCCTCTTCCGTCAGCAAACTTCGTATAGACACACTTGTCTGTTTCACTGACCCTGTAGTCATTTGACCTTATCACTTTGTCAAACTTCTCATGTCACATTTTGGGAGCTTGTTTCAAACCATACAGAGACTTCATCAACTTGCAGACTTTGTCTTCCAGACCTCTGACGACAAAACCTTCTGGTTGTTGCATGTAGATCTCTTCGGTCAGCTCGCCATTAAGGAATGCCGTTTTTACATCCATCTGATGTATCACCAGCTTGTGTATTACTGCTAGAGCAATTAACAATCTGATGGTTGTCATCCGAGCTACTGGAGCATAAGTGTCAAAGTAGTCGATCCCCTGCTTCTGAGCAAACCCCTTGGCCACTAGCCTGGCCTTGAACTTGTCAATGGTTCCATCTGCTTTCATCTTCTTCTTGAAGATCCATTTGCATCCGATGGGTCTTGCTCCTTCTGGCAGGTCAACTAACACCCATGTGTTGTTGGAGGTGATTGAGTCAATCTCGTTGTCTATCGCCTCCTTCCAGAAGATAGCATCTTTGGTCTTCATCGCCTCATCATAGGTAAGCGGATCTGCTTCCACATGATAGGTGACAAAGTCATCTCCGAAGTCTTTCGGTCTCCTCGCTCGCTTAGCTGACGGCTCTGCGAGTTCTGGTACAAGATTTGTTTCATCAACAACAGCTTCTTCTTGGACTACTGGCCCATATGAGATTTCAGTCTCATTTGCACCTACATCATTTTTCGGAATGTCCGAAAGAACAATGTTTTTATTTTTTGCAAACTTGTCTTCAAAGTATTCAGCATCGCGAGATTCGATGATATGATTTGACTCAATATTAAGAAATCTCCTAGCATCACTCTTCTCGGCATACCCCAAGAAGATCGCCTTCGTAGTCCTTGTCCCTAGCTTCTGAATCTTCAGATCTAGGAGCTTCACATACGCCAGACACCCCCACACTCGAATGATATTCAAGTTTGGTCTGACTTTGAACCAGAGTTCATGAGGAGTTACGTATGAAGTTGCATATGGCACTCTATTAGAATAAAAGTGGCCGTCAATGCAGCTTCTCCCCAGTAGCATTTAGGAAGACCCGCGGTTAGCAGCATTGAGTTCATCATTTCTGTCAACGTTCTGTTCTTCCTCTCCGCTACTCCATTGGATTGAGGAGAATATGGAGCAGTAGTCTTGCATATGATTCATGTTCTTTGCAGAACGATGTGAATTCATGAGACCTGTAGTCCCCACCTCGATCACTTCTTAGCCTCTTGAGTTGTTGTCCAGTCTGCCGTTCAGGTTCGGTCCTGAACTCTCTGAACTTCTCGAAGGCTTCGTCTTTAGACTTGAGCAAGTAGACGAACGCATATTTGAGAAGTCGTCGATGAAGGTAATGAAATACTTCATCCCGGCCTTCTTGTAGAGAATGTTGAAATCACAGATATCGGAGTGCACCAACTTCAGAAGATCTGTGCTTCGATTGACCCGATGAAAGGGTTTCCTTGTGATCTTCGTCTGAGCACACACTTCACATTTCTCTACCTTACCCCCACACTTGGAGATAAGTCCTAGGCTAGACATTTTGTTAATTCTTTTACAATGAACATGTCCTAGCCTATTATGCCACAACTCAAAAGAATAGTTCAAAGTAGAAATAGCATTAATATCATTTTTCTGGGTTACAACAAGCTGAATTTTGTACATTCCTTCAGTCTGGAAAGCTTTTTCGAAGAATGTACCCTTCTTGGACATCACCATCTGGCCAGCATTGATGTCCATCCTCAAGCCTGCGTTACAAAGCAGGCTCCCAGAGATCAGGTTCTTAGCAATTGCAGGAACATGCTTCACTCCTTGAAGCGTCAGAGTGTTCCCCGATGTGAGTTTCAGCTCCACCGTCCCGATCCCCAGTACTTCAGCTTGTGCCTGGTTTGCCATTAAGACTTTCTCGGAAGTTGGCTCATATGACTCGAACCATTCCTTGTCTGAGCAGACATGACATGTCGCACCAGTGTCTATCCACCAGTCCAAGTCAACTCCCGCATTTGCAACCTGTGCTATCATTGCAACCAGATTAGTAACCAAAGAAACCTTACTAGGCTCACCTTTTTCTGGTTCCTTGCAGTCACTTTTGTAGTGGCCCTTCTTGCCACATTTGAAACAAGTCACATTGGACTTGGATTTCTGATTCTTGAATGAAGGACTCTTCACTTTCAGATTAGTGAAGTCCTTCTTCTTCTTATGTGGAGAAGCCGCCTGCTTCCCCTTGTACTCTCTGGTTTGGACCAGATTTACTTTTGCCAGTTGTTTGGACAGAGAATCCATCTTCTGTTGAGAGCGCATCTCGTCCTCAACATGGATCTCTTGCAGGAGATCTTCCATACATATGTCCAGCTTCTTGCGGTGCATCCTTGCATAGAAGTTGCTCCACCCCGCAGAAAGTTTAGAGACGATTCCTCCAACGACAAACTTGTCGACAAGAGGCATCTTCTCGTCATCTAATTTTTGGCGCAGCTTCAGAAACTCCTTTACTTGGGGCAGCATAGCCTTCTCATCTTCGAAGGTCCACTTGTGGTATCTTTCAACCAAGAAGATCTTGGACCGATTCTCGTCATCTTCGTACAATTTCCCCAAGGAGTCCCAAATTTCTTTGGCAGAATTCTTCTTGGAATAAGACTCTGCCAGAGAGTCTTCCATGCTATTGAGAATCAACAGTTTACAGATACTATTTTCTCTAATCCATTTTGCCTGCTTGGACTTAGCAGCGGCAATAACTTCTGCGGTTCCGGTTGTTGGAACGACCGGTTCTTCCTCATTCAGCACGTGATCAACTTCCACGAGTTGAATGTTTAATGTTACTTTCCGTTTCCAGATTTGGAAATATTCGCCGTCAAATTTCTCCAACTTGTTAAAGTCGGTATTGACGAGCGATGCACGTGAGTTATCCATCTTTTCAATATAGCTTTGAGATTGTTAGTCCCTTGGCGAACAATCGATAGAAAAACACGATTTCAGAAACTATTGTAAAGACAATGTTTCCAGCAACAACACCCTAAAGAAGGTGATGTTGTATTACGAGAATCTAAAAAGATTATTTCGTAATATTTCTCGAAGGCAACAGAACCGTATAACTTCTAAAGAGAAGCGACGATATTCTCGAAGGCAACAGAGGAAGAAGAAAGCCTGCTGGGGTGAAAGATCACCGGCGCTCAAAGCTATATTCGCCTTACGGACAAGCCTCCAGGAACCAGCAAGTTCGAAGAGAACTTTAGAACGCTGGCCAAAAATGTCGACGACTCCTCGGAATAGCAGCAGCACTTCTCTCTCTCTCTGGAAATTCTCTGATTATTTTCTGTTACCCTGGAGAGAGGAGATGCTGCTGATATTATAGGCACGAGGTGGGCTTTTCAAATTCTGAACGCACGCCCTGGATTAATGCCAGATCCGGATTTTCTGGATCTGAGCCATTTCCGGATCTGAGCCCACAAGACCCGCGGACGTTACATAATTTGAACGGCCCACTCGACCCGCTCGACCCGTACGACCCGTACGTCCCGTACGCTCCGTACGCTCCGTATGCTCCGTACGCTCCATACGCCATGCAGGGCCGCGCAGAGGCTCGCGCACGAGCGCAACTAAAGCGTACAATGCGCCTTGCGACGAGCTGTCGTGCTCGCGCACGAGCGCAACTAAAGCGCACAATGCGCCTTGCGACGAGCTGTCGTGCTAAGTGCAAAGTGCCATCAAAAAGCCACAATAAGCCTCAAAAGCCCATTAGCCCAAGCCCAAGCCCGAGTCCGAGCCCGAGTCCGAGCCCGAGTCCGAGTCCGAGTCCGAGTCCGAGTACGAGTCCGAGTCGCTAAGCCCCTTCGGGGCTTAGCTCTAATAGATTTAAATCTATTTTCATTTGGCCAAAAGTTGGTTTCTTATTCTCACCTCTATGTAAAATCCTCCCACATGGCACCCTCCATTGGGCCTCAACCCATGTGCATCTCTCTATTCCTTCATAAGTAATATATAGAGATACATATTGGTATGATTTTCCGATGTGGGACTATCTTTTAACAATAGAGTGTTGTGAACACACAACTCATAGAATAAAACACCAACAGTAACAGAACTGACCATGTTCTTCCTTTTGAACCAAATATTGTTAGCTCAACTGTTTATAAACATGAGGGTCACTAGCATCACAAGCCATCCTGGACTATAGCCTGGTTAGACGGCGATCCTTTCAATACGGGTAGCGAGCCCAACTGAAAGTTTTTGAATCACCCTTGCTAGTAAGTCAGCACCGTTTTCTATGTTCCTCCTAGGTCGAATTGGTCTCGTGCCGTCAACAACCGTTCGAAAAAATAAAATCTTGTACACAAGTTGTCCATGACCATGCAAGGCTAAAAAAAACTTAGTTATTTAAGGCTAGTCTACGAGATTATATAAAACTTGACATTTTTAGTATATTCTACTTATTATTCGAGCTATCGATAGCCATATTCCATATTCAATCACAACATGCATTCATTGATTCAATCTCTACTTAGAACTGTTCTATAACAGACATATCATAAGTAAGCATGCAACATTCTTACGTTTTACAGTTTTATGGAAATAAACATGCGATATTGTGTTTTCACTCCTTATCTAGCATTTCATATAATCGATAACATTGGTTGATTCGAGAGCAAGAGGGTCAAGAAGAGAAGGGTCAAGCCACTCATCGTTGGAGAATTATCGAAAGAAATAGGTCTTCAACACTTCGCTCAAGTTGCGCCTATGTGACCATCTGGAATCGCACCAATAAAGGATCAATACTCTTCTTCTCGCTTTCTTCCAGAATTCGATATAAATGCACAAATTGGTGGATGCAACAATAAAAACCATCAAAAATGTCCAAGAAAACACATTTATAAAACTAACAACAAAAGTACGAGAAAAATCGACATCGAAGATAAACAATAAAAAGATTTGAGTAAGGGACTCTTATATAGAACTATTCTCAGGACCTGATTCGGAAGAGTCAATCCAAATAGAGGAAGCATTTTAATTCAATCTATCACGGATTAACTGATACCAATAGGGTTGTCGATACAACACCTTCGACTAGGGGGCAAGGCACTACAGTGAGGGAAGGAGCTCAAAGATATGGGAGATTTGAGGGAACGATGGGACATTACGAGAGTTGGTCGAGCGATAGCGGCACTACACTGGTCACAAGCAGAAGGCATCAGTCGATGGGAGTTCGACGATGGGTTCGGCTGCGGTGTCTTAGGGACGAAGGTGTGGCAAAGGGACCGGAGGGAACGATCGGTGGCTGGAGAGACCGATGGAGAAGGACAACGATGTGGGTGGCGGGTTGGGATTGATGAATTCATGAGGAGCTCCGGCTCAAGTTGTGCGCAGATTGACAGTACGGGATGGCCGAAGCATTGGAGGTGGAAGGTTGGTGCAAAGATGATCAGAGATCAACGATGGAGATGGACGGAGCTCAGTGGCACTGGAGGAAGGGAGATGTATAGGAGATCAGGACTGATAGAATGGAGTTACTATTGAAAGCACCCTAAAGGGACCAGATAAATAAGGTCAAGCTTACTAATCAATCACAAAACGATTGTTAATGGTCAATTTAAAGACTAAGAGCGCAAGAGAAGAAGCAATAAAAATATCGACACCCGATGTATTCTGGTATTCTCCCTTGGGGCACTCCAGTCCCGAAACTCTCTCCAACTTTAATCCACTATTATCATAAATAGTACAACGTGTGCTTTGATCCAAAGGCTCATCAGCTTCTTACACGAGAGCTTTGATCCGAAGTCCTCTCCGACTTCAATACACAAGAGCTTTGATCCGAAGACTCTCTAACTTCACGAGAGCTTTAATCCAAAGAATTTCCAACTTCAACCTCTTTACAAGATGGTTTTTGATCTTCTTACAATAAAGATGAAGATCTCACTTTTACAACTCAAGAACACTCTAACACGATTTATGGATAGGCAAGTGAAAGCTTTGGCATAGTTGTTTGTGGATAGGCTTTAGTAGATTAGAAATTTTTAGACTCAAAGTAGCAACCTTGAATGAAGGGGTTCAAGGCTATTTATAACCAAAGAAAACGAAAGAGCAAATAGACAAATTTCAGTCCGTGATCAGTATACCGCGGTATACTATAGTATATCGTCGGTATATCGGTCTATTTCTACAACGACTAGAAATATGACCATTGGGATCATTAATGCTCTAGAATCCGAACGTTGGATTGTCTGTGCTTAACCGAGATACCGTTGGTATACAATAGTGTACCGCTGGTATGCCGATCCAGACGACAGAGAGCAAAGTTTACATAAAATTGGTATACTACTATAGTATACCACAGGTATGTCGATTTTCAGTTGAAAATGATCATGGGTTATTTCTGCCCTAGCTTTTAATTTTGTCATCTATTTCTTGTGTTTATAATTATTCCTAAGATCCATTACATAATCTAGATAGACTGTGGCAGGTGTAGGCTTCTTCAGAGTTATGAAATGATGATGGCATGGCTTGACTTCTTTCTTTGTACTGAGATGGCTTTGTTTGACGACAGTTGTCCAAAGATATCCAGATTGTGAAATTTGAATACCTTTCGGGGGCTTCACCCTCGAACCCCACGAGGGCGTTGTCCCTTCGAACCTCTACGTAGGTCGTTGCCCCCTCGCCTCCCATCCGCTGATCGGACAACGGAACCTCCCGAGTGCGTGGCTCCGAAGATGTCGTCGGATGGTTCAGAGTAATCTTGTAGGATACCGTCATCTTTGGCCCATCATAATTTTTTTTATTGTATATGTCCATTTTGATCTTACTTATTGCTCTTTTGCATATACATGTTAGACGAACAAAGTAATATACATAGTAGCAAGTATGATAAAATTAATACACAATAGGACTATGCAAAGTTTAAGTATAAATAATATAGTGATAGTATGAATATTAGCGGTCATAATATTAAACTTAATTGAATAACCGCAATCAAAAGCATAGTTTTGATTATGGCAACTCGGTTAAATTTAGAATATATGTAATAGAAGCTCATATCACTAATATGTAAAACAATAAGCACATATCACTAAAAGGTACAAGTATAAGTATAAGTAAAGATGCTATAGTGATTGCATGAAGATTAGTGTTAATATAATGCTGAACTTAATCGATTATCATATTCAAAAATATGATACAACCATTGGGCCAACAACTACTCTATAATAAGGAGAATGGGAGCTTGATCCCTTGTCAGGGCTTGTCCCCAAGCATATACTTTAGGATTTGCATAAGGGAAAAAGGTAAAGGGTTATGCAATTTTCGAGGTTTTACAAATAATTCCTAGGATTGTTAGTTTATTTAAATAGAAAATAATTCTTAGAAAATTATTGTAGGGTTGTATTATTGTTATTATTAGGTTGTTTTAATGATCTCTCATTTACTTTCCTTTACATAAAGTAGTTAGGAATTAATATTCGTTTTAACTAACTAAAGAGATTAATAATTTAACTAGGATTTGGATTAAGTGACTGCTTGGCAATTATTGGAGTAGCGATGTGTTTTTAGAGTACCGGTCATAAGCGTTTATGAGGTATCCGATTTTTTGTGAATTTAAGTAGCGGCTATTAAAACCAGTCCAACCAATGTTAGGTAATTATAGGCGAGCAGTTCTGAAATTTTTTACAAGAATCAAATTATCTATGTGGCTATGTACAAACAAAAGCTCTTCCAAAATTTCATTTCTGATGCCAAAATATTTTGATATAGGACTCTTGGAGATATCTTCATGGGTGTGTATCATACAGTGTTCGACTTCAACAATTACCAAATAAGATTTATAAGAATGATCGTCTAGATGAAGATAGTCATTAAAGGAATGATCATTTTGATGAGATAGAAGAGAGTATAGAAAAAAAAAGATTCTAAAAACTAACTGGATAGTCATTAAAGGAATGATCATTTTGATGAGATAGAAGAGAGTATAGAAAAAAAAAAGATTCTAAAAACTAACTGGAGGAAGTATTAGTAGTCCTTTGGTGGAAGTAGAAGAGAAACAAATATGAGAGAAAAAAAATAGGGTAAGGTATTAGTAGTTATAATTATATATTTTTTAAGTATGTAATAAAATAAAATAATAATAACCCTCAAAATCCATCTATTTGGGGTGTTTATAAGACATCCAAAATTATACTATACCAATTTTAAGATTTTTGAGCTGACCAAAACTAGTGCCTCAAAAAATTACCAAGCAGTAGTTTTTTAAACACTTCATAAACGGTCGGCTTAAAAATCCTTCAAAATCTGTAAAATACCATTGCAAAGTAGACCCTAAGGAAACTGTTCGAGTTCATAGTTCATAACAGTTACACTATGGTTGAACATTTTAGACACATTTTTCGCTTTCACCTTTTTCATGACTTATGTGAAGCAGAATATAATCACATGAAAGGTTTGAGACATAAGTAATATAAGTCCACTTTATTTAATAGTTATATTTTTCCACTTTTATTTTAGTGGACTAACATTCCTCCAGAATTTTAGTACATAATGTTTTAGTAGTTCTTATCAACCTCTCGAATAAAGGAGGCAAATTCAGAATGATCTATAGGCTTCAGAACATAATCGTTTGCTCCAGCTATCATGAATTCTTGCCTTTCAGCTTCTTGCATATTGTTTGTGTTGCTGAGCCAACCCCCACTATTTTCTTTTGAAAACCGATTGAGCGTAACTTCTCCGTGGCCTATTCAAAAAAGAACATTATACATGTGTATTCGATAATTACATAAAGTGTCATTCTTGTCACAAAATGCTTAAAGTTTCAATTTATTCGATAAATGCTTAAAAGTGGTATTCGTGTCACAAAATGCATGCATCAAAGTCTCAATTTAACTAATTATCACAAAGTTTGGAAACTAATGTCGTCATTTTGTATTTCGTTATATTCATTTTAGCATAACATGTAGGGTTGTCAATGGTTAATGTTATCTTGTAGATACTAACCATGGCTCGAATTATGCTTCATAAGTATGTATCATATTAAAAAACATCTATACTATTTCAAAGGACTAGAATTCATCAAATATATTTTAAACATCTAAAAGTTAACTATACTGAATAATATGTATAATTTACAAATGCACAAGTTTATGAGAACCGAGTACCTCCAGACCGTTCATGACAGGCATGTACCTATCCATGAAATAATGTCAAAGTTTTCCCCAGCGGCAAA
>JANAVB010045020.1:9644190-9806690 GCA_029216955.1 Iris pallida
GAGAGAGAGGAGATGGGTAAAATCTTATTTTAGACGTATTTTATAACAGACTTTTAACGGCAGGGGTACAAAGTGAACAAAAATTAAAATGTGGATTTTTTTTTTTAAACAAAAGGTCTTCAAATGCAAAAACAAAAATTCTAAAGAGGGTTTGTTTGCACTTTACCATAGGATTGGGGGGGGGGTTACACTAATTAAAATAAAATTGGGTGGGGGAATTAGAAATATGATAGCAATTGGGGGGGGGGTAAATACAAATAACTCTAGAACTCCTAGAATCTCTAGGCACATGGGCTGAGGGAATATTCCTAGAATATTCGAGACTAATCCTAATTAGTCAGAATGTTCACTAAGGGCTGTTTGGTTGCACGAAAGTGTATGAAAGTGTAAAAGTGAAAAAAACGAAACTTGTGCACGCATAAATTTTGAGTTTCCAAAAATTGTTCGTTGATGGAATTGAAATATGAAAGTGGAGGAATTAGGAGTTTCGTGTTGTTTGGATGGTTTTGAAAGTGGATGTTGGTTGGAGATATGATAAACCTAGGTATGTTTACCCTCTAATTTTTTGTACATAAATAATTTGTATTTAAATTAAATATTGTAATATAAATTATTAATATATAGTTATTTTTATTTATTACTATTACTATCACCTCTCCTTTCCCATTCTCTCGTCAGTTCATTTCATATAATTTTCCATTTTCATTACTATTCTCTCTATAGTTCATTTTCCATTATCTTTCAGTCCTCTCTCTAGTTCAGCATCTCCCCAAGCACCTCCCTCCCGATCTCTGCCGTCTCCCTCCCCTATCCTTTTGCCGGCCGCCTCCTCGACCGGATCCGGGTCCTAAATCCGTCTCCCTCCTCCATCCCTTTGCCGCCGCCTCCTCGACCGGATCCGGGTCCTAAATCCGGATTGGATCAACCTCGACTGCCTCATCCCCTGCCAAACTCGAACCACTATATCGACGGCGGAGTGAGGAAGGTTTTGAGGGCGGCGGATGGAGGTGGCGAGGAGCCGGCTGGTGCGAAGTCGTTCGACGAGTCGGGGGATGGTGTCGAGTTTGGGAACCTCATCTCTCTCTCTAGGGTGGTGACCGGATCCCTTCTCTCTCTTTCCTTCCAACTTTCAAAGGATTTCATCTCAAATTAGCCGGATGTGAAAGTGGATGAATTTGGGGGGGGGGGGGGACAGGAACTGCAACACGTCAATTCAAACTAAATTCTTAGTTTTTCAAGATGACAACCAAACACTTGAACTCAGCTGAGTTCAGCCGAGCCGTTTCACATTTTACACACGAAATCCTGGCCACTTTCAGGAACCAAACAGCCCTAAGTCATGTCACTAGGCATTCCACAATAATTTCTAAAATAATCAGTCCAATCAGAAATAATTACAATCTGTCATTACCATATATGAAACTTATAATTATTAAACTTAAATAATCTTCCAGCTAATAATAATCAATTAATTTAGAAATACTATTTTAATTAATCAAAGTAATTAGTCTTAACCAGTGCAATTAAATTAGCTATCAATAAATTCCATTAAGATATATTACATAAAAAAAACTGTAGCTAATTAATGGAAAATCATAGTCTAGTAAATCCTAAATAAAAATTTAAATAAAATCTACTAAATAAATTTGAATAAATTATTCTAAGAATCATTAGAAAAATAATAAATATTAGAAATAATTCTAAATTTCATTTATTTGGGAATAGAGGGGTTACATAAACTATGTTATATCAGCATAATAATCAATGGTAATAATATGTCAATGGAGGAATAATATAAATGCAACTACTAATATACCTCACAATCAATTACCAACTATTCTATAAAGCCAGCTCAGCAAAACCTGGAGATCATCAAGTCCTTAGGGGACAGCAAGGTACATAATATACATGCCAAGTAACAGTAAAAAGAATATTTATAAAATGAAGGATAACTACCATGATCATCTAAGTACAAAACAATTGAGGACAATCCTAATACCAGGCTCAGCTGTACATGCAATCACCTTAGGCATCGTGATGTGATACCGATGGGGCAATGAGTAAACAACTCCAAGGCTCTGCTATAGAGACCGAGGCACACACAAATAATCAAGTCCCAATATGGAAGCATGATCACGAGTCTAGACAATCGAATATTCGGTAGAGTCCTCCCCACCCTATGCTCTAGAACTCCAGTCACATCAAGTATGAATCATGTACTAGTAAAAAGTTACGCGAGATAGTACTACATTTTATATTCAGAGTCCATAGCCATGAATATCTCATGTTAGACTTCGTATCATATCATTATCATCCATCGTGTCCGTGTCCTGTGGTCCATCGTATCAATGGACACGAATTTAATGTATTGCCATGCCTAGTGTTGATGCTCGATATTTGTAAATAGGCATCGGCACCCGAATACTAATCAGACGCTAAGTACCAACTATTCCTATGTCATGATATATATAAAGATAGAAACAAGAGAACAAAACAAGGAAAGGACATGTACTAAAAACTTGACAAGGTACACTTGTTTGTCTCCTGAACTGTGCGTAATGTCGTTCGACTCCAAGATTATCGCTTCCTCCGTCATGTACACTATCATAATAAATCTACTATATATATATATATATATATATATATATATATCTATATATATATATAGATATATATATATATATATATATATATATATATATAGGGTGCTGCTATTAGCACTCCTAAAATGTCATTCGTCACTCATCTTTAATTTTTTAATATTCAAATTCCAAATTTACCCTTGCATTAATATTATTGGTACTACTAAATGTCATCCTACACTCCTCCCTCCATACATGCACAATTAATGCTATATTTAATGCAGGGATAGATTTATAATTTGAATGTTAAAAAAATTAAGATGAGTGCTGAATGACATTTTAGGACTGCTATAGCAGCACCCTATATATATATATATATATATATATATATATATATATATATATAATATATATATATATATATATATATATATATATATAGTCACATTAACTACTCGACTCAATCTAACATATATACTCTAAATCTACCCAATAAAGTATACTTTATACCATAAAAATAGTTATTTATTTCTGGAAAATATTTAAAAATAATTTATATAATATATACTCCATTTTATTCATAGAAAATAGGTATACAAGTCTCATAGTGATCCGACGTCAATAGTCACCAACTTATGTAATAGTTTCGTACCCGAAATAAATAATTTTAAACGAACAAAAATCAGGAAAACAATTGACAAATATATTAGAAAATAAATTTCATAATAAATATTAAAATATTTAATTTAGAAAAGTTCCATTAAGATTCGAGTCCAAAAAGACATGTAGATCATAGGTTTTCTCGTGATCCAACACAATATGATGAACACAAATTTTATTATATGAAACCTCAACCAAGTGACACAAGTATGGAATAGAAAGATTTGGATGTCTAAAGTACCAAATATTTGAGAGGTCGAAATACTTCGCAAATTGTCGAAAACTCGCCTGCAAAAGAATTTGTTCAGTCTGGACATCCTGTAGTAAAACGGACGCCTCGTACAAACCGTAGAACCACGTGGATTGATAATTGAAGGTGAAAATAGATACGTAGGGCTTCATGTTAGTTCTATTTTGCAAGAAACATGCATCAAAAAGTATGTAAAATCTCGTGTATAAGTCAACATACCTGCTGTGACGAATTCAGCACAAGTTCGATCGACTTCAGGTGCCTTTCACGCCTTATACCGAGCAAATGGAGCTTTGTGGCTCCTCCGGAAGGTGCTGGAATGTTAAGGGTACGTCTTAGGGCCGAGATGAAGTGGTCAGGAAGTTGGGTTCTGTCGGGTGGAAAGAAAAGTGCAAAAATAGAAAAGAAAAGAAGGGACGCTTTGTTTGGATGGGTTTTGGGATGTAGGAGGGGCCGACCACTATATGAAATATAAAGAATTAATTTTTTCAAGATTGAGATTTGGTAGAAATTTTTTGGTAGGATTTATTGAGATTTGATAGAGATTTCAAAAGATATACAAGATTATGTATCAAAAGATTTGAATTTTTCCAAAATAGAAACGAAATATTTGTTGGAGCTTATTTGGATGTACAAATATAAATAAAACCTATCTAATAAATCCTAACATGTTATGACAACCTAGTGTATGCTTTACCAAGGCTCGTTGGACTAGTTTTGGGCTGGTATGATTTATTGAACCGAGATAGGCTCCAAAAGTCTAATAATTGGGTTTTATGTGCCATTTGAAAATAAATAGCACATGAGAACTCAAATTAGTGAGACACTATTGACATGTGTGTAGTAGGCTCAAAATAGGTTAAAACCATATATTGGATTGAGACGTTTGGATCGGGTTTGGGCCTCAAATCATAATTGGAAAATACATTAAATTTTACGGTAAAGACTAAAATGACTATTTTGATCCTAAAATTGTGCAAAAAAATTGTAGTGCAAAAAATATTTTGAGTATGACATGATATACCAAAATGAAGCTGAACTCATCTAGAACATGAATATGGAACTTGTTTTAAGAAATTGGCTAATACTACGTTTCAAAAGTCAAAGTGCCAGTATAGTCACAATTGAAAATAGACCATGTAATATTATTAAATAATCATATAAAAATAATTAAAAATAAAAATACCAAAATTAGAGAACTTACAACCAAGTAAACTAAATATTTTTAATCAAGTTTTCATTTTTTTAGTTTTCTTGACACGGTTCTACATTAGCCAGACACGATACGGTATGGACACGATGAGATATAGACATAAAGATACTAACAAATATTCATTGTGTTAAATTTTTTTAAGACGTTTTAAGTAACCCGAGGTAAACTAAAATACTTGATACACCCTTGGTCATGAATGTGTGAGGGGGTCCAGCGATTTGTGAAAGCCACACCCCGATTCCGTAGAAACGATAAGCCGTCATCGGCGTGATGTCGTATAAGCCTAAGATGCACTTGTACAAGGTAGATGCTCGTGTAAATTTGAATATAACGAGGTTCAACAAAAATTGCAACAGATATTAAGCAGAGGAATTAAATAACACAATTTGGCACAAAAGATAACTGTTCATGATAATGTGCATTATTACAGAGATTTGGACAGCAGAGTAAAGGGTACACTTTTGCATTACAAAATGAGATACATTGTTCTATACATCATATCATTTTACTAGAAATAAAAAAATAAAACACCTACTATGGTCTTTTTTTGTACAACTGGAGCGGGGGTCTTCAAAAGAGTATGACCGAAGCCTTCAGCTACGAGCAAGGCTTCAAAAGGAAAGAAAGCTTCTGAACGTCTAAGCGTCAACTTTAGCTCCTTGATTCATCTCCTTGGTTCGCGGCACTTATAGAGACATGGGTCAGTACATTAGTGTATACTGGTGAGCAGCTATTTAAATCCCACATCTTTGAGAATTGTTATAAAAATTACGTGAAACATGCAGCTTATAAGTGGTCTTTCTAGCCATTCCTTAGTTTTGTTTATAAATCATATGATAGTAGCATATCAATGTAAATATGATAAAGATTACCACATATCTCCTTCCTTGTAACTGTTAGTCCCTTGGCGAACAATCGATGGAAAAACACGATTTCAGAAACTATTGTAAAGACAATGTTTCCAGCAACAACACCCTAAAGAAGGTGATGTTGTATTACGAGAATCTAAAAGATTATTTCGTAATATTTCTCGAAGGCAACAGAACCGTATAACTTCTAAAGAGCGACGATATTCTCGAAGGCAACAGAGAAGAAGAAAGCCTGCTGGGGTGAAAGATCACCGGCGCTCAAAGCTATATCCGCCTTACGGACAAGCCTCCAGGAACCAGCAAGTTCGAAGAGAACTTTAGAACGCTGGCCAAAATGTCGACGACTCCTCGGAATAGCAGCAGCACTTCTCTCTCTCTCTGGAAATTCTCTGATTATTTTCTGTTACCCTGGAGAGAGGAGATGCTGCTGATATTATAGGCACGAGGTGGGCTTTTCAAATTCTGAACGCACGCCCTGGATTAATGCCAGATCCGAATTTTCTGGATCTGAGCCATTTCCGGATCTGAGCCCACAAGACCCGCGGACGTTACATAATTTGAACGGCCCACTCGACCCGCTCGACCCGTACGACCCGTACGTCCCGTACGCTCCGTACGCTCCGTACGCTCCGTACGCCATGCAGGGCCGCGCAGAGGCTCGCGCACGAGCGCAACTAAGCGCACAATGCGCCTTGCGACTAGCTGTCGTGCTAAGTGCAAAGTGCCATCAAAAAGCCACAATAAGCCTCAAAAGCCCATTAGTCCAAGCCCAAGCCCGAGTCCGAGCCCGAGTCCGAGCCCGAGCCCGAGTCCGAGTCCGAGTCCGAGTCCGAGTCCGAGTCGCTAAGCCCCTTCGGGGCTTAGCTCCAATAGATTTAAATCTATTTTCATTTGGCCAAAAGTTGGTTTCTTATTCTCACCTCTATGTAAAATCCTCCCACATGGCACCCTCCATTGGGCCTCAACCCATGTGCATCTCTCTATTCCTTCATAAGTAATATAGAGATACATATTGGTGTAATTTTCCGATGTGGGACTATCTTTAACAATAGAGTGTTGTGAACACACAACTCATAGAATAAAACACCAACAATCCTCCATATATCTCTATATATATGAGTTAAGCGTTCCACATAATAACTGTCCATTATGCATTAGGATAGATGTCGCTGACGACTTGAATCTTCCCGCATGGATTGAACAACAGTATGATACAAGAATGGACTACGCCTTGAATTCTGTACCACAGCTGTAATTTTTCCCACTCACATAATGTAGTTATCTGTGCTTCTGGCTGCACATTAAAGGCCTTGTGCCAGCCTGGATTTCAATGTATGTATTTTGGGCGTCTACAAATTTACCCTCAAGAGACGGCCTATTTCTCTTTCCATACATTATAGGTGAGTTCTTTATAAAGAGTCATGCATGAAGCATTGCGCTCCTTTGCGGTGCTACGCCGCTATGACATGGCTCAACGCCGAGGCTTTACCCCACCTGGGTACCTCATCGTAGTGTCATACTACTGTAGCATGAGGTCCAATCCTCTTTGTAGTGCCAACTACTCAGCATGAAGCCTTGCACTTCCGTGCGGTGTTACGCCGCTATGACATGGCTTGTAAAGTCGAGGATTTACCCTTCCTGGTACCTCTTCGTGGTGTCATGCCACTGTAACATGAGGATACTGTCCTCTTTGTAGTGCTGTCTACACCTCTTTATGATTATGCAACATTAGACTACCTGCCTATATACGGTGCTACGCCGCCTGTGACTTGGCTAACAAAGCCGAGGCATTACCCCTACCTTGGAACCTCATGGTGGAGTCACCCCACTGTAGCATGGAGTTGTAACACTCTTTTGTGGTTGTTGCGCCACCATGCTTCCTGTAAAGCATAACAGACCTTCACTCAGTCTGAGAACTCATTAAGCATTATGCCATCCTTCCCACAGGATCAATTTTCCGTAGAAAATTCATAGTAGACAACAGTGGTTCTGGGTCCGAAACCCTTACATGTTTCGCAGAACAAGTACCCACTGTTAACTAATATTTTTCCAGTCATAGTCCTCCCTTGAATCAAAAAATTAGATATCTGGTAGATTTCTCTTTGAACCAATAACATAAAATTTATTGATAGGATTATAATGACACAATATTAGAATGCCTTCAAACCCATCTTCCTTGCTGTGTCCTCGACCAGCTGTCGTTTGAGGCCTTTCGTGAACGGATCCGCCAGGTTCTCCTGACTCCGAACATCGATCACTGCAATGACGCCTCGTTTGATGAGATCATTCACTGCTCTGTGCTTTAAACCGCATAGTCCTCTTCTTTCCGTTAAAGAGTTCATTTGATGCTACTGCTGCTGCCGCCTGGTTGTCACAGTATATCGGGATTGTCGGTATCTGAGCTCCAACCACTGAAAGATCATACATGAGCTCCCGAAGCCACTCTGCTTCATCTGCAGCAGCATCCAATGCAAGAATTCAGATTCCATGGAGGAGCGAGATAACATTGTCTGCTTCTTCGATTTCTATGATATAGCAGCTCCGCCCAAAGCGAATATGAATCCACCTGTCGAATACTCGCTCTCCACCTCTGAACACCAGCTAGCATCACTGGAGCCTTCCACTACTGACGGATCTCCGCTGTAGTATATGCAAATGTCTGAGTCTTTTTTAGATATCTCATAACACGCTTCACAGCGTTCCAGTGCTCAACGCCTGGGTTGCTAGTGAACCGACTCAGCATTCCCACCGCAAAGCTATGTCAGGCCTTGTGGCAGTAGTAGCGTACATCAAGCTTCCGATGACGCTAGCGTACTCCAACTGCCTGACGCTTTCCTTCGAATTTGGCTCCAGCTTCTGATCACTCCGGTACGGTGTATCAATTATAGGAAGATCTTGATACCTGTAGAGAGTGAGCATCTTCTCAATATAATGAGATTGTGACAACGCTATTCCAGTACCTGTCCGGATCTTGAGCCCCAAGATTACGTCGGCATCCCCCAAGTCCTTCATACTGAACTTGGTCGAGAGGAATTTCTTTGTCTCTGTACGCAGTCTAAATCCGTACCTAGGATTAGCATGTCATCCACGTAAAGACAAACGATTACTCCTCTTCCGTCAGCAAACTTCGTATAGACACACTTGTCTGTTTCACTGACCCTGTAGTCATTGACCTTATCACTTTGTCAAACTTCTCATGTCACATTTTGGGAGCTTGTTTCAAACCATACAGAGACTTCATCAACTTGCAGACTTTGTCTTCCAGACCTCTGACGACAAAACCTTCTGGTTGTTGCATGTAGATCTCTTCGGTCAGCTCGCCATTAAGGAATGCCGTTTTTACATCCATCTGTATCACCAGCTTGTGTATTACTGCTAGAGCAATTAACAATCGATGGTTGTCATCCGAGCTACTGGAGCATAAGTGTCAAAGTAGTCGATCCCCTGCTTCTGAGCAAACCCCTTGGCCACTAGCCTGGCCTTGAACTTGTCAATGGTTCCATCTGCTTTCATCTTCTTCTTGAAGATCCATTTGCAATCCGATGGGTCTTGCTCCTTCTGGCAGGTCAACTAACACCCATGTGTTGTTGGAGGTGATTGAGTCAATCTCGTTGTCTATCGCCTCCTTCCAGAATACAGCATCTCTGGTCTTCATCGCCTCATCATAGGTAAGCGATCTGCTTCCACATGATAGGTGACGAAGTTATCTCCGAAGTCTTTCGGCCTCCTTACTCGCTTAGTTGACGGCTCAGCGAGTTCTGGTTCAATTGGTGTCTCTTCGACAATAGCTTCTCTTCTTGGACTATGGTTCGATAAGAACTTCTGTCTGCTTTGCACTCTCATCATTCTCCGGAAGATCCGTGAGAACAATATTTTTGTGCCTTGTAAACTTGTCTTCAAAATATTCAGCATCGCGAGATTCAATATGATTTGATTCTATATCAAGGAATCTCCGAGCGTCACTCTTCTCGGCATAACCCAAGAAGATAGCCTTAGTAGTCCTAGTCCCCAGCTTCTGAATCTTCAGATCTGGGAGCTTCACATAAGCCAGACACCCCCACACTCGAATGACATTCAAGTTAGGTCTGACTTTGAACCAGAGTTCATGAGGGGTTATATCCGAAGTTGCATACGGTACTCTATTGAGAATGAAAGTAGCCGTTAATGCAGCTTCTCCCCGAAGCTCTTTGGAAGACCCGCAGTCAACAGCATAGAGTTCATCTCTGTCAACGTTCTATTCTTCCTTTCTGCTACTCCGTTGGATTGAGGAGAGTACGGAGCCGTCGTCTCATTTATGATTCCATGTTCTTTACAGAATGATGAGAAATCATGAGACCGATACTCCCCGCCTCGATCACTCCTTAGCCTTTTGAGTTGTTGTCCAGTTTGCCGTTCAGCCTCGGCCCTGAACTCCTTGAACTTCTCGAATGCTTCGTCTTTAGACTTGAGCAAGTAGACAAAAGCATACTTGAGAAGTCGTCGATGAAAGTAATAAAATACTTCATCCCGGCTTTTGTAGAGAATTGCTTGAAATCACAGATATCTGAGTGAACCAACTCCAGAAGATCTGTGCTTCGATGGACCCTGTGAAAGGGTTTCCTTGATCTTCGTCTGAGCACACACTTCACATTTCTCTACCTTACCCCCACACTTGGAGATAAGTCCTAGGCTAGACATTTTGTTAATTCTTTACAATGAACATGTCCTAGCCTATTATGCCACAACTCAAAAGAATAGTTCAAAGTAGAAATAGCATTAATATCATTTTTCTGGGTTACAACAAGCTGAATTTTGTACATTCCTTCAGTCTGGAAAGCTTTTTCGAAGAATGTACCCTTCTTGGACATCACCATCTGGCCAGCATTGATGTCCATCCTCAAGCCTGCGTTACAAAGCAGGCTCCCAGAGATCAGGTTCTTAGCAATTGCAGGAACATGCTTCACTCCTTGAAGCGTCAGAGTGTTCCCCGATGTGAGTTTCAGCTCCACCGTCCCGATCCCCAGTACTTCAGCTTGTGCCTGGTTTGCCATTAAGACTTTCTCGGAAGTTGGCTCATATGACTCGAACCATTCCTTGTCTGAGCAGACATGACATGTCGCACCAGTGTCTATCCACCAGTCCAAGTCAACTCCCGCATTTGCAACCTGTGCTATCATTGCAACCAGATTAGTAACCAAAGAAACCTTACTAGGCTCACCTTTTCTGGTTCCTTGCAGTCACTTTTGTAGTGGCCCTTCTTGCCACATTTGAAACAAGTCACATTGGACTTGGATTTCTGATTCTTGAATGAAGGACTCTTCACTTTCAGATTAGTGAAGTCCTTCTTCTTCTTATGTGGAGAAGCCGCCTGCTTCCCCTTGTACTCTCTGGTTTGGACCAGATTTACTTTTGCCAGTTGTTTGGACAGAGAATCCATCTTCTGTTGAGAGCGCATCTCGTCCTCAACATGGATCTCTTGCAGGAGATCTTCCATACATATGTCCAGCTTCTTGCGGTGCATCCTTGCATAGAAGTTGCTCCACCCCGCAGAAAGTTTAGAGACGATTCCTCCAACGACAAACTTGTCGACAAGAGGCATCTTCTCGTCATCTAATTTTTGGCGCAGCTTCAGAAACTCCTTTACTTGGGGCAGCATAGCCTTCTCATCTTCGAAGGTCCACTTGTGGTATCTTTCAACCAGAAGATCTTGGACCGATTCTCGTCATCTCGTACAATTTCCCCAAGGAGTCCCAAATTTCTTTGGCAGAATTCTTCTTGGAATAAGACTCTGCCAGAGAGTCTTCCATGCTATTGAGAATCAACAGTTTACAGATACTATTTTCTCTAATCCATTTTGCCTGCTTGGACTTAGCAGCGGCAATAACTTCTGCGGTTCCGGTTGTTGGAACGACCGGTTCTTCCTCATTCAGCACGTGATCAACTTCCACGAGTTGAATGTTTAATGTTACTTTCCGTTTCCAGATTTGGAAATATTCGCCGTCAAATTTCTCCAACTTGTTAAAGTCGGTATTGACGAGCGATGCACGTGAGTTATCCATCTTTTCAATATAGCTTTGAGATTGTTAGTCCCTTGGCGAACAATCGATAGAAAAACACGATTTCAGAAACTATTGTAAAGACAATGTTTCCAGCAACAACCCCAAAGAAGGTGATGTTGTATTACGAGAATCTAAAAAGATTATTTCGTAATATTTCTCGAAGGCAACAGAACCGTATAACTTCTAAAGAGAAGCGACGATATTCTCGAAGGCAACAGAGGAAGAAGAAAGCCTGCTGGGGTGAAAGATCACCGGCGCTCAAAGCTATATTCGCCTTACGGACAAGCCTCCAGGAACCAGCAAGTTCGAAGAGAACTTTAGAACGCTGGCCAAAATGTCGACGACTCCTCGGAATAGCAGCAGCACTTCTCTCTCTCTCTGGAAATTCTCTGATTATTTTCTGTTACCCTGGAGAGAGGAGATGCTTGCTATTATAGGCACGAGGTGGGCTTTTCAAATTCTGAACGCACGCCCTGGATTAATGCCAGATCCGGATTTTCTGGATCTGAGCCATTTCCGGATCTGAGCCCACAAGACCCGCGGACGTTACATAATTTGAACGGCCCACTCGACCCGCTCGACCCGTACGACCCGTACGTCCCGTACGCTCCGTACGCTCCGTATGCTCCGTACGCTCCATACGCCATGCAGGGCCGCGCAGAGGCTCGCGCACGAGCGCAACTAAAGCGTACAATGCGCCTTGCGACGAGCTGTCGTGCTCGCGCACGAGCGCAACTAAAGCGCACAATGCGCCTTGCGACGAGCTGTCGTGCTAAGTGCAAAGTGCCATCAAAAAGCCACAATAAGCTCAAAGCCCATTAGCCCAAGCCCAAGCCCGAGTCCGAGCCCGAGTCCGAGCCCGAGTCCGAGTCCGAGTCCGAGTCCGAGTACGAGTCCGAGTCGCTAAGCCCCTTCGGGGCTTAGCTCTAATAGATTTAAATCTATTTTCATTTGGCCAAAGTTGGTTTCTCTTTTCTCACCTCTATGTAAAATCCTCCCACATGGCACCCTCCATTGGGCCTCAACCATGTGCATCTCTCTATTCCTTCATAAGTAATATATAGAGAACATATTGGTATGATTTTCCGATGTGGGACTATCTTTTAACAATAGAGTGTTGTGAACACACAACTCATAGAATAAAACACCAACAGTAACAGAACTGACCATGTTCTTCCTTTTGAACCAAATATTGTTAGCTCAACTGTTTATAAACATGAGGGTCACTAGCATCACAAGCCATCCTGGACTATAGCCTGGTTAGACGGCGATCCTTTCAATACGGGTAGCGAGCCCAACTGAAAGTTTTTGAATCACCCTTGCTAGTAAGTCAGCACCGTTTTCTATGTTCCTCCTAGGTCGAATTGGTCTCGTGCCGTCAACAACCGTTCGAAAAAATAAAATCTTGTACACAAGTTGTCCATGACCATGCAAGGCTAAAAAAACTTAGTTATTTAAGGCTAGTCTACGAGATTATATCTTGACATTTTTAGTATATTCTACTTATTATTCGAGCTATCGATAGCCATATTCCATATTCAATCACAACATGCATTCATTGATTCAATCTCTACTTAGAACTGTTCTATAACAGACATATCATAAGTAAGCATGCAACATTCTTACGTTTTACAGTTTTATGGAAATAAACATGCGATATTGTGTTTTCACTCCTTATCTAGCATTTCATATAATCGATAACATTGGTTGATTCGAGAGCAAGAGGGTCAAGAAGAGAAGGGTCAAGCCACTCATCGTTGGAGAATTATCGAAAGAATAGGTCTTCAACACTTCGCTCAAGTTGCGCCTATGTGACCATCTGGAATCGCACCATAAAGGATCAATACTCTTCTTCTCGCTTTCTTCCAGAATTCGATATAAATGCACAATTGGTGGATGCAACAATAAAACCATCAAAATGTCCAAGAAAACACATTTATAAAACTAACAACAAAGCACGAGAAAAATCGACATCGAAGATAAACAATAAAAAGATTTGAGTAAGGGACTCTTATATAGAACTATTCTCAGGACCTGATTCGGAAGAGTCAATCCAAATAGAGGAAGCGTCTTAATTCAATCTATCACGGATTAACCGATACCAATAGGGTCGTCGATACAGCACCTCCGACTAGGGGGCAAGGCACTACAGTGAGGGAAGGAGCTCGAAGATATGGGAGATTTGAGGGAACGATGGGACATTACGAGAGTTGGTCGAGCGATAGCGGCACTACACTGGTCACAAGCAGAAGGCATCAGTCGATGGGAGTTCGACGATGGGTTCGGCTGCGGTGTCTTAGGGACGAAGGTGTGGCAAAGGGACCGGAGGGAACGATCGGTGGCTGGAGAGACCGATGGAGAAGGACAACGATGTGGGTGGCGGGTTGGGATTGATGAATTCATGAGGAGCTCCGGCTCAAGTTGTGCGCAGATTGACAGTACGGGATGGCCGAAGCATTGGAGGTGGAAGGTTGGTACAAAGATGATCAGAGATCAACGATGGAGATGGACGGAGCTCAGTGGCACTGGAGGAAGGGAGATGTATAGGAGATCAGGACTGATAGAATAGTTACTATTGAAAGCACCCTAAAGGGACCAGATAAATAAGGTCAAGCTTACTAATCAATCACAAAACGATTGTTAATGGTCAATTTAAAGACTAAGAGCGCAAGAGAAGAAGAAATAAAATATCGACACCGATGTATTCTGGTATCCTCCCTTGGGGCACTCCAGTCCCGAAACTCTCTCCAACTTTAATCCACTATTATCATAAATAGTACAACGTGTGCTTTGATCCAAAGGCTCATCAGCTTCTTACACGAGAGCTTTGATCCGAAGTCCTCTCCGACTTCAATACACAAGAGCTTTGATCCGAAGACTCTCTAACTTCACGAGAGCTTTGATCCAAAGAATTTCCAACTTCAACCTCTTTACAAGATGGTTTTTGATCTTCTTACAATAAAGATGAAGATCTCACTTTTACAACTCAAGAACACTGTAACACGATTTGTAGGCAAGTGAAAGCTTTGGCATAGTTGTTTGTGGATAGGCTTTAGTAGATTAGAAATTTTTAGACTCAAAGTAGCAACCTTGAATGAAGGGATTCAAGGCTATTTATAACCAAAGAAAACGAAAGAGCAATATACAAATTTCAGTCCGTGATCAGTATACCGCGGTATACTATAGTATATCGTCGGTATATCGGTCTATTTCTACAACGACTAGAAATATGACCATTGGGATCATTAATGCTCTAGAATCCGAACGTTGGATTGTCTGTGCTTAACCGAGATACCGTTGGTATACAATAGTGTACCGCTGGTATGCCGATCCAGACGACAGAGAGCAAAGTTTACATAAAATTGGTATACTACTATAGTATACCACAGGTATGTCGATTTTCAGTTGAAAATGATCATGGGTTATTTCTGCCCTAGCTTTTAATTTTGTCATCTATTTCTTGTGTTTATAATTATTCCTAAGATCCATTACATAATCTAGATAGACTGTGGCAGGTGCAGGCTTCTTCAGAGTTATGAAATGATGGCATGGCTTGACTTCTTTTTTTGTACTGAGATGGCTTTGTTTGACGACAGTTGTCCAAAGATATCCAGATTGTGAAATTTGAATACCTTTCGGGGGCTTCACCCTCGAACCCCACGAGGGCGTTGTCCCTTCGAACCTCTACGTAGGTCGTTGCCCCCTCGCCTCCCATCCGCTGATCGGACAACGGAACCTCCCGAGTGCGTGGCTCCGAAGATGTCGTCGGATGGTTCAGAGTAATCTTGTAGGATACCGTCATCTTTGGCCCATCATAATTTTTTTTATTGTATATGTCCATTTTGATCTTACTTATTGCTCTTTTGCATATACATGTTAGACGAACAAAGTAATATACATAGTAGCAAGTATGATAAATTAATACACAATAGGACTATGCAAAGTTTAAGTATAATAATATAGTGATAGTATGAATATTAGCGGTCATAATATTAAACTTAATTGAATAACCGCAATCAAAAGCATAGTTTTGATTATGGCAACTCGGTTAAATTTAGAATATATGTAATAGAAGCTCATATCACTAATATGTAAAACAATAAGCACATATCACTAAAAGGTATAAGTATAAGTATAAGTAAAGATGCTATAGTGATTGCATGAAGATTAGTGTTAATATAATGCTGAACTTAATCGATTATCATATTCAAAAATATGATACAACCATTGGGCCAACAACTACTCTATAATAAGGAGAATGGGAGCTTGATCCCTTGTCAGGGCTTGTCCCCAAGCATATACTTTAGAATTTGCATAAGGGAAAAAGGTAAAGGGTTATGCAATTTTCGGGGTTTTACAAATAATTCCTAGGATTGTTAGTTTATTTAAATAGAAAATAATTCTTAGAAAATTATTGTAGGGTTGTATTATTGTTATTATTAGGTTGTTTTAATGATCTCTCATTTACTTTCCTTTACATAAAGTAGTTAGGAATTAATATTCGTTTTAACTAACTAAAGAGATTAATAATTTAACTAGGATTTGGATTAAGTGACTGCTTGGCAATTATTGGAGTAGCGATGTGTTTTTAGAGTACCGGTCATAAGCGTTTATGAGGTATCCGATTTTTTGTGAATTTAAGTAGCGGCTATTAAAACCAGTCCAACCAATGTTAGGTAATTATAGGCGAGCAGTTCTGAAATTTTTACAAGAATCAAATTATCTATATGGCTATGTACAAACAAAAGCTCTTCCAAAATTTCATTTCTGATGCCAAAATATTTTTGATATAGGACTCTTGGAGATATCTTCATGGGTGTGTATCATACAGTGTTCGACTTCAACAATTACCAAATAAGATTTATAAGAATGATCGTCTAGATGAAGATAGTCATTAAAGGAATGATCATTTTGATGAGATAGAAGAGAGTATAGAAAAAAAAAGATTCTAAAAACTAACTGGATAGTCATTAAAGGAATGATCATTTTGATGAGATAGAAGAGAGTATAGAAAAAAAAGATTCTAAAAACTAACTGGAGGAAGTATTAGTAGTCCTTTGGTGGAAGTAGAAGAGAAACAAATATGAGAAAAAAAAAATAGGGTAAGGTAAGTATTTAATATATATATTTTTTAAGTATGTAAATAAAATAAAATAATAATAACCCTCAAAATCCATCTATTTGGGGTGTTTATAAAGACATCCAAATTATACTATACCAATTTTAAGAGATTTTTGAGCTGACCAAAACTAGTGCCTCAAAAAAATTACCAAGCAGTAGTTTTTTTAAACACTTCATAAACGGTCGGCTTAAAAATCCTTCAAAATCTGTAAAATACCATTGCAAAGTAGACCCTAAGGAAACTGTTCGAGTTCATAGTTCATAACAGTTACACTATGGTTGAACATTTTAGACACATTTTTCGCTTTCACCTTTTTCATGACTTATGTGAAGCAGAATATAATCACATGAAAGGTTGAGACATAAGTAATATAGTCCACTTTATTTAATAGTTATATTTTTCCACTTTTATTTTAGTGGACTAACATTCCTCCAGAATTTTAGTACATTAATGTTTTAGTAGTTCTCATCAACCTCTCGAATAAAGGAGGCAAATTCAGAATGATCTATAGGCTTCAGAACATAATCGTTTGCTCCAGCTATCATGAATTCTTGCCTTTCAGCTTCTTGCATATTGGTTGTTGCTGAGCCAACCCCCACTATTTTCTTTTGAAAACCGATTGAGCGTAACTTCTCCGTGGCCTATTTCAAAAACATTATACATGTGTATTCGATAATTACATAAAGTGTCATTCTTGTCACAAAATGCTTAAAGTTTCAATTTATTCGATAAATGCTTAAAAGTGGTATTCGTGTCACAAAATGCATGCATCAAAGTCTCAATTTAACTAATTATCACAAAGTTTTGGAAACTAATGTCGTCATTTTGTATTTCGTTATATTCATTTTAGCATAACATGTAGGGTTGTCAATGGTTAATGTTATCTTGTAGATACTAACCATGGCTCGAATTATGCTTCATAAGTATGTATCATATTAAAAAATATCTATACTATTTCAAAGGAGTTCATCAAAATATGATTTTAAACATCTAAAAGTTAACTATACTGAATAATATGGTATAATTTACAAATGCACAAGTTTATGAGAACCGAGTACCTCCAGACCGTTCATGACAGGCATGTACCTATCCATGAAAATAATGTTAAAGTTTTCCCCAGCGGCAAAAAGCTCAACAGCTTCCATTCCATTAATTGCCACGAGTCCACACTCCAAATGTTTCAAGCATTAATGGCCAAAGACGTTGCTCAACAATACTGTCATCTACAATCAGGACTTTCAGCTGATTCTTGCACAAATACTTTTCCCAGTTCAAAAAGCCATTATCATTATCGATGTTGCCATTGGAAAACATCTCGGAGCTTGGGTTAATAAACTCGATAGGCATGGCTAGGATACCTACATAACAATGATAACATACATAATATTGTATCAAACTAATGTGGTTTCATTCAAGGTTGAGACATTGATTTAAATATTTTACCAAAAGTAAGTTAAATAATCATTTTGCATCAGCCTATATATAATAGGTACAATATGAGAAAGGAGGGAGAAAATATCCTAGTTGGAAAACATGCATAATTAAATAAAAGTCGTGCAAAAGTTCCAAAATCTAGCAAATTTGGCATTATTTCACTTCGTGTGCAGTGAGAATTAAGAAATATATACTATGGATTATATACAAACTCTCTCTTTCTCTCTCTCTCTCTCTCTCTCTCTCTAACTAATCTTGCGATTCACACATACTTAATAGCGGTTCAAAAAAAACATATCCAACGGCTGCTATTCGGGATCATTCGTGATATCGATCCCATATATATATTATATATTATATATATATATATTTATATATATATATATATATATATATATATATATTTTAAAGCATATATAATAATTATATATATTATATTTTATATTATATATATATTATATATTATAATATATAATATTATATATAATATAATATAATAATAATAAAATAAATATAATAATAATATAATATAATAATAATAATAATAATAATAATAATATAATCGGTTAAAGTGAACACCAAACAAGAAAAGTTAAACTAATACTAAACTAAAAGTACTAAAAATAGAAACAACAAATCAAGAATTAAAAGGAATTGAGTCTAAGCAATTTAAATACTTTGTTATCTTTTAAAGCAAGTAAGAGAAGTCCTACCCAAATTAACAAGTCATATAAGAGTTAACAAGATATAAGTGAAGACGTTATTATTTTTTCCTTCCATGCTATATCTACTACAAAATTATGATATGTTGAATTCATAATGGTGAATAATTTAACAAGTCACGTCACTATTCAAATAACAGTTTTTATACATATGAACTTTAAATCACCATTATAGATATTTAGAACAGTCATATCCCATACACTCTATGAATGCCCTTAAATATATTTTATACACTTTGCGAATGTGCAAAATAATCCTTAAAAAAATTTGTGGAAGGATTCTATTATTATTATTGTAAATTATATTTAATTACAAATAAGATATAAAAACCATATAGCTTGTACTCGGATACTCATCTTCAACCATAAGTGGAATCTATCTATGAATATAAGTGTATAAGTTAGACTTATAAATGTCGATTACACAAAAAGATCAAGTTCATAAAAAACACTCCAAATAAAATTATCTCAATTTAAATCTATTCACATAATATATAGTTAATAAAATCAAGTATAATGAAAAAACTACTATTAATTGCATAAACATCACTCAAAATGATCCTTAATGAAAAAAATGATTGTGTCCTCTCTTATATTAGGCTTGTAGTAGTTATATAAAAATAATATATTATATGTTTATAGTTGTCGTATTTTCCAATAAAAGAAACCTATTCTAGATATTAATCCAAGATTAGCTTACGCTACATTTTGTTGCTAATGTCAATATTGGATACTATGTTACATGAATAATTGGAATCAATTTATTTTAAACATATTAAAGATTTTTTAGGAAAGCAAGAACTAGATCATACAAATAAATCTAGCAATTTGAACATATATATAATGGGCCTTTAGGAGGAACAACTTGATAACACAATATAATCTACTATGTAACTACTATAATGATTAATTTTATTTAAATTAAACAATTACAAAAAAATGCAGAGTAAAGAAATTCTACCTTAGTGTATGTTTTATGTTGGTGTGAGGGATCCAAAACCCAAAAATGACATGGTCTCTACCAGGGTGAGGACTAGTTATATAGGTGAAGAGAATGTCGTTTTCTTTCTACTATCCTACTCAAAGGTGTAGTGCGTTAATGAAACCAAATCAGTGGATAATTTCCAAAATCTTATCAAACTAAAGTGGAATGTTCTGTACAGATACATTAGACAATATTTATTTTTGGTGATATATGTAAGTGTATGATATCCGCATATCATATCATTAACGTTGTAATATGACATGTCTATAAAGTATGTTGAGACAAATTCAAGGATTTGGATACCCTAGTGCCAATATCTCATTATGTCCCATAATGCAATGCAAATAAAGAGGAATAATATATCAGATATTGAGACATCCGCATGATATATTAGCCATGAAAAATTGTGAGCATTTCATATGACACTTTGGATTGGCATTACGTGGCATTACGAGATATCACGAGATATTAGAATTATGGGATCTAAATCTAAATTTCAAATTCTTCTTTACTTTTTAACTTTGTTGTAGATATGATGAAGAACTAGTTTGGTTCCCATTTGAAATAGAAAATATTCAATTTAAAAATAAAAATATGACAATTATACCTCCTTCAAGGTATGGCGTTTGAAGTTCAGACCATTTTTTTTTGTCAAAATGGCAAACTCTAGGAACCAAATGATAATGATGTAGTGCCCCGCTCCGTAACGGTACTAGATGAACAGAGAAATCGGTGCTGGCTCGAGAGAAAGCCTTTACGAAGACGATTAATCTGGGTGAGAGGACAAGGACTCCATTTTTTGATTCTTTCATGCCGAATAAGAATCAGTGTTTTGAATGAATGCTTATTGCTAATAACAAGTTTATAATAATTGAGAATGCTAGTACAGCGAATCAGTTTGCTTATAAGAGAACTTACATTTGCTTTGCTAAGACAAGATAAGATGCTGCCATGCTAAAGTTAGATTATTGCTGCAATATATGAAACCTTGTCATGCATAATAAGAAAGGATAAGAAAATTCTTACATGTTTCGAATGTGTATGCTATCACAGAATAGATTGACATGCTTAATCTTAATAGATCTGTTATCAAGTTTGTAAGAGATGAATGATTACGTGTTTCCTAGTATGCTATAAATGTTAGACATGTACAGACGAACTTGTACATGTTGCAATGGAAAAGAAGTAAATGCGATATGAAAGGAGTTATGGCTCTGTCCGAACAAGAAGGGGGAAAGGCACACAAAAAATGTGTCGTATATCTATTAAGGCATGAAAAGGACGTGTCTTATATCTGTTAAGGCACGAAGGAATGCGTCATCTATCTGTTATTCTGTTAAGAATTGTCTGATAGAAGCTGTATTCATGCATTGGTCTCGGACAACTTGTGCACAAGTTAATCATCTCTCAGGTTGATTCTTGGGGCACTGGAACCACTCGACCTAGGAGAGATTAAGATACCATGAGATAAAAGAGACCTCGTATTCATGAGTGTTTTGTCTATTAGCGTCGAGTTGAACCAAAGAGTCCCAACGACTAATCATGGGAATAGACCCATGGACCATCATATAGATAGAATATCGGTTGTGAAGAGCTGAACCCTGATCCACAGTCGCTAGTATGTTTGTATAATAGTGCAGACATGAACCTTAAGTCACAGCTGCTGGTATGCGCATGCATTAGTACAGAGATGAACCTTGAGTCACAGTTGCTAATCTGCTGGTGCATGCATATGTAAAGATTTTTATAAGCTAACAATGCAAAGACAGACAGAGAATATGTATACACTTGGTTTATTATAAGCCTTGTCTTGTGCAGGAATGGGTCATCGGATTTGGGTAAGAATTACCGAATGGTGGTGTCCGTTTTATAATCTATGTTCCCTAGTCTGATCAGCTCATATGGATAGTTTGGTTCGCCTGAATTGCTCATGTGAATAATATATGCAAATGAAGTGCTAATGTTCCAATGATAGAACAAGAAGTATGTTACTTAGAATGTTGCTATCTATTTAAAATAAGTTATATTATGCTATTGCTAAAGACCCTAGGACTTGAATATGACTCATGAAATAAGTTGTGCTTGTCAATAAGAATGAACTGATAATGTGCATTGAAATGACCCACTTGTAAACTCGATAGAAATATGGAAATGAAATGTGGCTTTCAAAATGGTTTTCAAAAAAAGTAGTTTGACTATGTACTGCATGAAATGAACATAGGTAAAAGTAGCAAGATCATTATCATAGAAAATAGAAATATTTTTTTTACTAATCTACTTAGTGATTGTTTCAGATGGTGTAGCCTTTGTTCTATCACCAGTACATTAATAAACTGACCACCACCAGTTCGCCCGCAGGTGCAAGATGTTCAAAATGGAAAGTTCGAAGCGATAGCCAGGGCCTCATCCTTGGGAGCCGAAAATCAGAAGATGAATATGTAAAAGTGAGAGTTTTCTATATAAAGGGATATAATGTATGGAACGGGATCATTGTAATTTTGTATGTTTCAAGAGAGATTGTAAGCCAAGTATGACATGTATCGTAGAGACAATGATTGTAATCAGTTCAAAAGATATCAATAAATAGAATTTATTTCTGTTATCATTTTTGTTAAACTCTATTTTTTGCAATATTTTCTGCTACTGCTTCAATTTTTGCATATATGTTTCGCTGCGCTATTGTCAACTCGGTCTATTTTGTTATTGTATAGGTCATGGCCTTGTGCAAGCACAACTTAGGCTTATACGTCATCAGGCCCAACCGAGGAATATCAGTTCCACAGAGATCAAAGTGAGGACGAACGATCCTGCGAGATCGGGACGTGACAAGTGATATATCCTAGTAACCAATTTGAAGGTGTGCCAGTTGCAAATATAACTAGATGTAATAAACAATTTGATTATTAGTTCAATAACATCATATTTATCATA
Source organism: Iris pallida (assembly GCA_029216955.1). Lineage (NCBI taxonomy): Eukaryota > Viridiplantae > Streptophyta > Magnoliopsida > Asparagales > Iridaceae > Iris > Iris pallida. The sequence continues at coordinate 9,666,997 of JANAVB010045020.1, forward strand.
TTTTGACCATATAATTGATGATGCTGTGATAAAGTTTTAAGAGTAATCGCAATACATTTCATACTGTCTTGTGATGACTTCAATGAGATATGAGTGCCTTAATCTGATTCTAAATATATGTTCCTAGCCATAAGTTCTCCAAATGAGACATTAATAAAATTAGATAGGTTGGTGTGCTATGGTTTGAACTTATATGATGAGTGCAACTGGTCTCAAAAGTTGTTAGTGTACTTGACATTATAGCGAGCGTGCAAGTGCTTAGTTAGTTGAATGAATTCACTAAACAAAACCAACAAAGAATTCCTAATAGATTAATAATGCTAATTTCAATAGGGAAGTCCTCGTGTTAGTGGTGAAACTGGTCTTTAGACTTGAGGTGATTATGATATATATCTTATGATTGTGTATGCACACATTGACTATATACCTTTAGCGAACCCAATGGTTAAAGTGGTCGTTAGTTGGGGGTGAGGATCTGTCACTCTTAGAATATGATGAAGAGACTAACAACATATGTGGTCTGATGTGTTACACTCAAGAAATCCTCATGCAAGGAGATGTGTGATAGAGAACAGAAGAGAGAGACATATATTTACTATGACGAATACAAATTGACATATAATCCAAGTCGTAACGTTTAGTCGGAACACAATATGATAAAAATGATAAACTATACGACAATTATCATATCCCGGTTTTACAAAACCAAAATTCGTCATTGGGTGTCATGTCGTACAAGTCTAAATTGCACGTATATAAGGAATACACATACACGGTCGATAAAACATCTCAGAAATAAATTCGTTATAGTAGAAATAAGCAAAAAATTGATAAAAAATAAAATATAAAAACAATTTTTTATTAGTAATTTGCATTGGAATACAAAGATGCTCCATGGCTGTCACGACCCGCACCCGGTATAAGGGTATGAGTGCGTGGGTACGTCTAGCCTACACCACAGCATCGGCGATAGAACGCTATCTAGGTCAACAATGCTAACTATCACATATCATGAATATATATATATGTCATAACATGTCAATGATATCTCATCTCCAAAAGGAGGACAATATAATGATAATATCCATACTCAATCATAATACTATAAGGAAGATAAATGGCACGATAATTATATATAATATATGAAATGAGAATCCAAGAGTAGTCTAAAAATATATATCTCAAATCAACATCAAAAGTCTAAGAGTCTAGTTATATCTACATCAATGTAAGTCTCAAAATAACATATCAATGTCTCAAAAGCTGAAAATAGATCTAGTAACAATAGCTAACTAGCTAGGCCACTATTAATGGTGCCTCTTCTACGGTACTGACTCATCTGGAGGCTCCTGGATATACCCATCATCTACTCCCGGTCCATAATATGTGGGACAAAAGTCCTCGGGATTCTTTGAAAAAATGTTATCCAGTTAGAAATGGAGTGAAGCACATTTCTAATAGCAGTTCCAATACATGATAAAGACTATAAAATAATAAATAGTAACGAGATACATTATAAAACGGAAAAATAGAACCATAGTACAGAACATATAGTTAAATAGATAAAATAAGACAATAAAGAGAGCCATGTAACGAAAACCATTAAAGAATAGGCTAATCATGTATTCAGCAAGTATGAAAATATCTAACACATAAAGAGTGCAATAATGTGAAGTGAGACCAGAAAGACTACTCACATCTAGTATTTTTTGAAATACCACTTTCGAACGTAAACGGCTAGGGGTAATGTACGACATCTAGTACATGCTCTACATGTGAGTGTTATCTGTTAGTCCCGAGGCTTGATCAAAGATGGTAGACTCGATGTCGAGATCAGAGGTTCAACAAACGTTCACCTTCTGATTATTCTTGAGATCCAGGAGGAGCACTATAATATAAGTCTGATTATAAAAGCAACAATAATCAGAAAGAAAATCTCATGTTCTTCCTCGCAATCGCAGTTGCTGACGGACAGAACTGAGTTCAGAAAATAAATCTCACGTTCTTCCTCGCAATCGCAGTTGCTGACGGACAGAACTGAGTTCAGAAAATAAATCTCACGTTCTTCCTTGCAATCGCAGTTGCAGACGGACAGAACTGAGTTACAACTCAGATGAAGGAGAAGAAAGAAGAAAGAAGAAAGAAGAAGAGGAAAGGTTCTTGCTGGGGTGATTAAGATCATCGTTGCTCAAAGCAAGATTCGCCCCAACACGATCTGCTCCCAGGAACCAGCAAGTTCACGAAGAACTTCTGGAACGCTCGTAAGTCAATATTTGAGACTTGAACGGGCTTCCTGGACTTTACAGACTCCCTTAACTCTCTTCTTGGTGCCTCTTTCAAAGGAGGCCAAGGGGCTCTATTTATAGAGTGGAGTTGAGACTTCACCTCTTCTCCTATCCGATGTGGGACTAAAATACCAATACTCAAAAATAGAGTTTGATATTTTAGATCATCCCACAATCAGCATAGAAGTGTGCCAGTCCACGCCTACCCCCCGAACACTTCCGTGCATGCACGAGACATCCTGGAGTCCGTGTCCGAGTCCGAGTCCGCACAACAAAAATCAACTTGCATCCTTGTTGGATTTAATCCTTTTTCCTTCTAGGAAAATACTCCCACATGGCACAAACTTGTGCCCCACTACACCTCATGTGCACATCTCAACACAAGCAATGCATTATATTGAGATACTCACCATTTGGTGTAGCCGATGTGGGACTATCTTTTCTAGTCCAAAGGCAAAAAATACCAACAATCCTCCATATATCTCAATATATGGGTTGAGCGTTCTCCACAGTGACTGTCCATCATGCATTAGGAGAGATGTCGCTACGACTTGAATCTTCCCGCATAGGTTAAATAACAGTATGATACAAGAATGGACTAAGCCTTGAATTCTGTACCATAACTGCAATTCTTCCTACTCACATAATGACATCAACTGTGCTTCTGGCTGTACATTGAAGGCCTTGTGCCAGCCTGGTTTCAGTATATAATTTTGGGCGTCTACAAGTTTACCCTCAAGAGACGGCCTGATATCTCTTTCCATACACTATAGGTGAGTTCTTTATTAAAGAGATATGGCATGAAGCCTTGCGCTTCCTTGCGGTGCTACGTCGCTATGACATGGCCTGAAGTCAAGGCATTACCCCTACCTGGGAACCTCATCGTAGTGTCATACTACTGTAGCATGAGGTCACAAGCCTCTTTGTAATGCCAAACTACCCAGCATGAAGCCTAAGGCTTCCTTGCGGTGTTACGCCGCAACGACATGGCTTGCAATGCCGAGGCTTTACCCCTACATGGGTACCTCATCGTGGTGTCGTGCCACTGTAACATGGGGCCATCCTCCCCTTTGTAGTGCTGTCTACAACTCTTTAATTACGTCATACAGCATTAGGCTACCTGCCTATTTGCGGTGCTACGCCGCTGTGACTTGGCTTGCAAAGCCGAGGCATTACCCCTACCTGGAAACCTCATGGTGGAGTCACCCCACTGTAGCATGGAGTTACACTCCTTGTAGTGCTGCTGTCACGCCCCAGAACCAGAATACTGGAGAGCGGGGGCAGACATAGCCAGCTACGTATATTGAAATAGAATACATCTCAACTATACGGTCACGGCTGTCTAGATATGAGGGTTTACTACAAGCCAGCAGTCTCTTAAGGTCAAGCCAATTGTCTCAATCTCAAGCAATTAACAGAGTTACAAGATATTAGAGCATCAAATATATATATAAGGCGTCCCAAATATTACATATTGGATGATCATGAAGCTAGTCGTACAAAATGATAGGACTAGCAAGAGTTCAGTCATACATGATCAACCCTAGGATTTGTTAATCATGTCTACAGCCCGTAGGCAGACAGTAAGTAAATGTGCATCGAGCTAACAGGTGCTCGTCGGCTAAATGCCTCAAAAGAATAAATTTACATATAAGTGGGTGAAACAAAAAGGAAAACCCACTCTTGGCCCGGGTTCCGTCTAGTTGTCACCATTGGGCTGGAAGCTCGGTAGATCCTCGGGAGCTGCTCCGAAATCTGGCCACACAAAACCAGCTGGGTCAAACCCAGAAAGAGCAAGTGCCACAAGGAGGCCACAAATAAGAACAAAAGCCAGCATATCAGAACATAAAGAATAAAAGGAAAGTACAAGTAGTAAAGTACACAGGGCGATAAACGACTAGGGACGTGGAACCATTCCGGGAGCCAGGTTACAATCCTTAAACCAAACAAGGACCGGGATTGTACCCCTTCGCCTGAATAGCTCACTGTCTCTACCCATTTATCGTTAGAGATAAGTAAAACAATCATGATCAAGAGTTCCAGGTACAGGGGCTAGACAAGACTTAGACAGAGCTGGACACCATTCATTCACAATCGGCCAAACAAATACTACGGCTTACTACTTTAACTAACTAGGGTTATCACAAACCTAATTACTAACAAGATGCAAGTGAGAATTCCAGTCCCAAGCCCTGCAGACCATCCAGTTATCCTTCCGCGGGTTGAGAGTTATAGGTGGGTACATTGCCCGGGAGACAAATGTACCCTTAGGTGACTTAGAGGGTGCAACACATGACAGTGTGCTGGAAATGTGCTCTACTCGTCGGCAAGCTACAAGTCCATTAAAGCGCCCAGATAACGAGATTGCCTGTGACTGGGAATTTTCCATGTTCTAGTTTGATCTAATCATTAGCCTAATCCAATTTAGCGCGAGTCCCTGGCCGTGGTACCCAGGAAGTCACGTCCTAGACATGATGCAAGACAAGACAAGTGGATTGTACAAACAAGCAAGCAGGAACACCCACGGTGTCAAGTTGATTATACAAGTCAAGTTATCAAGTTACAAGTCAAGTCAGGAGTGCGCTGCCACGGGCCACTATCAAGTTATCAAGATAAATCATGTCAGGGTACTGTCAGGAGTGCGCCACTACGGGCCACTATCAAGTCAGGTTGGTCATGTCAGGAGTGCACCACTACGGGTCACTGTCGTGTTATGCTAGTTCCTTGTCATACCATGCCGTGTACAATAGTCATTCCAAACATATTAAGTAAAATCAAGTTCATGACAAAAGGCGTAAGGATATAAAATGGACGTAAAATATCTAATAAAATACCAATATATATAGGACTATAGAAGAGTCAAGCTTAAAGAAATAACCAAAACTCCAAAAGCTAATGGATTGCGCAAGGGGTCAGGGAGTTGGATTGCGCAGGTGTCAGTTGCGCAGGGTGCCAAGTACGCAGGGGCACAGGACACAGGGACAGATTGCGCATGAACATACTGCACAGAAGTGAACTGCGCATGGGTGGATTGCGCAGGAACAGACTGCACAGAAGTCAACTGCGCATGGGTGGATTGCGCAGGGGTTACTTTGCGCATGGCTGGCTTGCGCATGGATGGCTTGCGCCAGCGCAATCCAGCGCAGCGCAAAGCACTGGCTGAGGTCATGCGCAATCGGCCCTGCGCTAAAGAACACAGGCCGGGGGTGCGCAATCGGCCATGCGCTAAAGAGCGCAAGGCAGAGGGATGTTCTTCCTGGCCGAGAGCAGGTCCAAGAACACCAAGAACTTCAATTCTTCATAACTTTGTCAAATCAAAACCAAATCTAGATTTTCAAAGTTCTAACTTGAGTAAAATCGAATTCTCTTCCACATGGAAGCATCAAAACATGCAAAAATCGAAGTTTAATAGATCAAAACCAAGGATTTTCGAAAATGGTTAAAACCTAGATCTAGAAGAATGAAAGCTCCAAATCACAAAATGTCAAGTTCTAATGTTGATCTACATGTCCTAATCTATCAAATGGACAAATAAAATTGGGTACTTATTTGTTGGCAAGGTGCACTTGCCTATGGTGTGGTGTTGTGTGGAAGAAGGAAGAAGAAGAAGTTAATGGAGAATAAAGAGGAGAGAGAAAGGTTGGTGGTGATATAATGAGGGTGGGTGTGTTGGAATGGAGGGTAGAGTGTAGGTTAAAGTGTACCGATTCATATTAAACCAAACCTAATCAAACCAAACCAATTCCACAAAATAAACCAAGCCATGGTCCAAACCCATTTACGAGAAACCAAAATCCGCAAGTCGAGAAAATAAAATACGTGCCAAAATCAAATTACGAGTACAAATACGAAATACAGAAAATAGGGGTGACAGCTGCGCTACCGTGCTTCCTGTAAAGCACTCTAGGCATTCACTCTGCCTGAGAACTCATTAAGGCATTTAAGCCAACCTTCCCACAGGATCCGTTTTCCGCAGAAAACAACAGTAGATAACAGTAGTTGTAGGTCCGTAACCTCTTCATGTCATATAGGACAAGTACCCACCGTTCCTGATATTCTTCTGGTTAATAGTCCTCCCTTGAACCAAAAGCTAGATGCCTAGTAGATTTTTCTTTGAACTAATAGCATAAAACTTTATGGTAGGAATGTAATAACACAATATCAGAATGCCTTCAAGCCCATTTTACAAGCTGTGTCATCGACCAGCTGACGCTTGAGGCCCTTGGTGAACGGATCCGCCAGGTTCTCCTGACTCCGAACATCAATCACTGCAATGACACCTCTCTTGATGAGATCGTTCATTGCCCTGTGCTTCAACCGCACAGTTCTCTTCTTTCCGTTGAAGAGATCATTCGATGCCACCGCTGCAGTCGCCTGGTTGTCGCAGTATATCGAAATTGCCGGTATCTGCGCCCCAACCACTGGAAGATCATACATGACCTCCTGAAGCTACTCTGCTTCATCTGCTGCGGTATCAAGTGTAAAGAACTCAGATTTCATAGATGTTCGCGAGAGCATAGTCTGCTTCTTCGACTTTCACGATATTGCAGCTCCACCCATTGTGAATATGAATCCACCTGTGGACCTCTCGCTCTCTAATTCTGAGCACCAACTGGCATTACTGAAGCCTTCCACTACCGACGGATCTCCGCTGTAGTGCAGTGCATATGTCTGAGTCTTCTTGAGATATCTCATAACCCGTTTCACAGCTTTCTAGTACTCAATGCCTGGGTTGCTCGTGAAACAACTCAGCATTCCCACAGTGAAAGCTATGTCAGGCCTTGTGGCAGTAGTAGCATACATCAAACTCCCGATTACGCTTGCATACTCCAGCTACCTGACGCTTTCCCTTGAATTAGGCTTCAGTTTCATATCACACTTGTACGGCATATCGATCCCTGGAAGATCCTGATACCCGTAACGAGTGATCATCTTCTCAACATAATGAGACTGTGACAGCGCTAGTCCAGTGTCTGTCTGGATGATCTTGAGTCCCAAGATAACATCAGCATCCCCCAAGTCCTTTATACTGAACTTGGTTGAGAGGAACTTCTTTGTCTCCGTGACACAGCCTATATCCGTCCCTAGGATTAGCATGTCGTCCACGTACAGACAAACGATGACTCCTCTTCCATCAGCGAACTTTGTGTAAACACATTTATCCGTCTCGTTGACTTTGTAGCCGTTTGACCTAATAACTTTGTCAAACTTCTCATGCCACATCTTGGGAGCTTGCTTCAAACCATACAATGATTTTACCAACTTGCAGACTTTGTCATCACGACCTTTGACGACAAATCCATCTGACTGTTGCATATAAATTTCTTCGGTCAGCTCGCCATTCAGGAATGCCGTTTTTATATCCATCTGATGTATCACCATCTTATGTATCGCTGCGAGAGCAATCAATATTCTGATGGTGGTCATCCGGGTTACTGGAGCATACGTGTCAAAGTAGTCGATCCCCTGCTTCTGAGAAAACCTCTTGGCCACCAACCTGGCCTTGAACTTGTCAATAGTTTCATCTGCTTTCATCTTCTTCTTGAAGATCCATTTGCATCCGATGGGTTTTGCTCCTTCAGGAAGATCAACCAACACCCAATTGTTATTTTGAGGTGATGGAATCAATTTCATTGTCAATCGTCTCCTTCCAGAAAATATCATCTCTGGTCTTCATCGCCTCATCATAGGTAAGCGGATCTGCTTCCACATGATAGGTGATGAAGTCATCTCCGAAGTTCTTCGGCCTTCTCGCTCGCTTCGACGACGGCTCAGCGAGTTCTGGCTCAACCGTTGTTTCAACAACAACATCTTCTTGGACTACTTCTTTATTGAAAACTTCAGTTTCTTGCGCACCCTTATTGTTCTCCGGTTTATCCGTAAGAACAATATTCTTGTGCCTTGCAAATTGTCTTCACGAGATTCGATGATATAATTTGACTCAATATCAAGAAATCTCCGAGCATCACTCTTCTCGGCATACCCCAAGAAGATCATCTTCGTAGTCCTAGTCCCCAGCTTCTGAATCTTCAGATCTGGGAGCTTCACATAAGCCAGAGACCCCCACACTCGAATGACATTCAAGTTAGGTCTGACTTTGAACCAGTGTTCATGAGAAGTTACGTCCGAAGTTTCATACGGCACTCTATTTAGAATAAAAGTGGTCGTCCATGCAGCTTCTTCCCATTAGCATTTAAGAAGACCCATAGTTAGCAGCATTGAGTTCATCATTTCTGTCAACGTTCTGTTCTTCCTCTCCGCTATCCTGTTAGATTGAGGAGAATACGGAGCAGTAGTCTCATTGATGATTCCATGTTCTTTGCAGAACGATGCAAATTTATGAGACCTCTACTCTATATCTCGATCACTTCTGAGTAGTTGTAGATCGGTTTAACGTTCAGCTTCAGCCCTGAAGTCTCTGAACTACTCGAATGCTGCATCCTTCTACTTGAGAAGTCATACGAACGTGCACTTCGAGAAACACTTCGAACCGGCCTCTGTGGAGAATTGATAAAAGTCACAGATATCTGAGTGTACTAACTCCAGATGATCAGTACTTTAGTTCAATCGTCTGAGCAGCTTCCCAACAGTCTTATATCTGTACAGACCTTAAACTCCTCCACCTCCTTACCCCCACATTCCGAAGATAAGCTTCCGGTAGGACAGCTTGAGTCTGCTTCTGTCATAGAACAACTCTCAGTCCACTCAATGAAGTAACTTCATCACCATCAGCAGAAGTTCGAACATTCCTTCAGCACCGAACATCTTTTCGAAGCATGTTCCTCGCCAAGAAATTACCATCTGGCTAGTACGAATGTCCATCTTTCAAGTCTGTATCAGATAACAGACTTTCCGAGATCAGATCGCCAAAAAATCTCTGGTACGTACAATACGCATTCCAGTGTCCTTGTCGGTGGTTAATAACCACTGTCTCGATCTTTAGAACTTCTGCAAGATATATGTTCGCCATCGAGACCTTCGTCATAACATGACTCGTCCTTGGTGAACAGCTAGCTCCTTTGAGAGCATACGTGGTCAGATACACTTGTGTCAGACCACTAGTCAGCTACCACGCTAGATAACTCAACCTGTGCAACAATAGCAACCAAGTTAAGTAATCAAAATAACCAAGTTTAGCTATACCTGCTATTTTGGTTTGTGCTTGGATTTGTATTCACTCATGTAGTTACCATTCTTGTCACAGTTGAAGCAAGTCACGTGGGACTTGGACTTCTGTTGCTTGAACGAAGGACCGTTCACTTTTAGATTAGTGGAGCCCTTCTTCTTGTGATGAGAAGCCACCTGCTTCCCCTTGAACTCTCTTGTCTGCATCAAGTTGGCCTTAGCCATTTGTTTGGACAGAGAGTCCATCTTCTGTTGAGATCACATTTCGTCCTCAACGTGGATCTCTTGTAGAAGATCTTCCAAGCTAATGTCCAGCTTCTTTCGATGCATTCTAGCATAGAAGTTGCTCCAACCGGCAGGAAGTTTCGAGACAATCCCTCCAACGACAAACTTGTCGACGAGGGACATTATCTCGTCATCTAACTTCTGGCTCAACTTCAGGAATTTCTTTGCTTGAGGTAGCATCGTCATCTCGTCTTCGAAGAGCCACTTGTGGTACTTCTCGACGATGAAGTTTTTGGACTTGTTCTCATCATCTTTATATAGCTTATCCAAAGAATTCCATATCTCTTTGGCATTCTCCTTCTTGGAATATGACCTGCCAGAGAGTCTTCCATAGAATTGAGAATCAGCAGTTTACAGATGCTGTTTTCTCTCTTCTATTTGCTCTGCTTGACGAGTGCAGCAGTAATAGCATCGGCAGTTCCTCCTTCTGGAATCGTCGGTTCATCCTCAATCAACACATGGTCTATGTCCACGAGTTGAAGATTAAGGGTAACCTTCCTCTTCCAAATTTAGAAATGTTCTCCGTCGAATTTCTCCAACTTGTTAAGGCTGGTATCGATGAGAGAAGCACGAGAGTTCTCCATCTACAAGGATCTTGCTTTGAGATTGTTAGTCCCGGGGCTTGATCAAAGATGGTAGACTCGATGTCGAGATCAGAGGTTCAACAAACGTTCACCTTCTGATTATTCTCGAGATCCAGGAGGAACACTATAATATAAGTCTGATTACAAAAGCAACAATAATCAGAAAGAAAATCTCATGTTCTTTCTCGCAATCGCAGTTGCTGACGGACAGAACTGAGTTCAGAAAATAAATCTCACGTTCTTCCTCGCAATCGCAGTTGCTGACGGACAGAACTGAGTTCAGAAAATAAATCTCACGTTCTTCCTTGCAATCGCAGTTGCAGACGGACAGAACTGAGTTACAACTTAGATGAAGGAGAAGAAAGAAGAAAGAAGAAAGAAGAAAGAAGAAGAGGAAAGGTTCTTGCTGGGGTGATTAAGATCGCCGTTGCTCAAAGCAAGATTCGCCCCAACACGATCTGCTCCCAGGAACCAGCAAGTTCACGAAGAACTTCTGGAATGCTCGTAAGTCAATATTTGAGACTTGAACGGGCTTCCTGGACTTTACAGACTCCCTTAACTCTCTTCTTGGTGCCACTTTCAAAGGAGGCCAAGGGGCTCTATTTATAGAGTGGAGTTGAGACTTCACCTCTTCTCCTATCCGATGTGGGACTAAAATACCAATACTAAAAAATAGAGTTTGATATTTTAGATCATCCCACAATCAGCATAGAAGTGTGCCAGTCCACGCCTACCCCCCGAACACTTCCGTGCATGCACGAGACATCCTGGAGTCCGTGTCCGAGTCCGAGTCCGTACAACAAAAATCAACTTGCATCCTTGTTGGATTTAATCCTTTTTCCTTCTAGGAAAATACTCCCACATGGCACAAACTTGTGCCCCACTACACCTCATGTGCACACCTCAACACAAGCAATGCATTATATTGAGATACTCACCATTTGGTGTAGCCGATGTGGGACTATCTTTTCTAGTCCAAAGGCAAAAAACACCAACATTATCTTTCCTGATTAGACCAGAGAGGGTGATTCCATCACGAGTGATTCCAGATTTTGGGTATGTTTACATGTCTACTCAGATATTTTCCCGTCCGACAAGTACTAAATGGATTCCAGATCCAGACACGTAGCAAGATATAAGACCAGCCAGAAATACAAGTGATGCCAGTAAGAGTGTCATGATATAAGTGATGCCAGCAAGTAAGGTGATGTATGTTAAAGAGTCATGATATACTGGTCCAGCACGAGGCAACGTATCCAAGATGAATCCATGTAATACTACGCCGTGTATCCACCGTAGCGAGAATTAATGACAAGAGATCAAGTAAAACAATACTATAAACATGAATCATAGAAGCTATTAGTATGGAAACTATCAGAGAATGTACTCGCCTGTAATCCTGAACTGTAAACACGAACCAGTATTCTAGTCCAAATCCACTGAATCTATATGCAAGAATCAATAAATCAATATTTGAATTTAAAGTGAGCCATCTAGTCTATTTACTAGGCTTTATGGATTTTCTAGGTCTTGTCAAATCTTTCTATAGGCCCATACCCATACTCAAATCCCTATGACTTACGCTGGCTCTAAAATATTATCTTAGTGTATAGGCATTACCTTTACCCTTTATTCATATACATATACCATACCCATACCCATGTATCATATTCCTACACTTATAGGTGTATATATATATATACAACTATATACTATACTATGGGATTATCTTAATTCTTACACACATATATAGGTACGCAGGGTTAACGTTACTATGCTCTACCTATACCTTGGCATACCCTCACATATCAAGATTACATATCATGATTACCTTAGCATATCATAACATATCTACCAAAATATACCTATCACATATATTCACCTTACCCTAACCATGCCATGCCATAACAAAACATTATCTACCCACACCCTCACCCTAATTTACCTACACCATAGCACACTTCCAATGCCTACACACAGGCATCCTACTACCTGTACATACTCATACTCCCACATATTTAGGACTGAACACTCACTGTTTCTCAAGACTCCCCATGGCTGATACACACACATAGGTTAGCAATTCTGTTGCTAACAAAATATAAACATAGGTCCTCATAAGCACACCTATATGCAGCTAATCTAATTAATGCTACACCCTTGCACTAGTTCATACTGCACCTATACACCTATGCACACACATTTCTAACCCTATATTACTAACACATATTTAACTCACCCACACTAATACATTGTTGCATGTCTTCTTCCCTCTACCTAGTAGATTCCTAACCTATAGTATTTCATGACTACACCTGCAGTCCTAGCTACATGCACTCAACCAATGGCTCTCTTGCACACACATTTGTGTAGACATAAATGTAGCCTACCTCCTGCACAGGTAAGTTGCTACTACTGTAGGCCCATTTTGTGCTATAGTTGCACACATGTGTGCAGGATATAGTCCTCTGCATTACCTACATCAAATCTTTGTTCATAGGTTTCCTTGCAACCTGTTAACACTGCCTAAACATCTGCATTGCACACACTACCAGCTGGACACAAACCACTCACAGGTCCTCCCACACTGATATGTTCTGCCTAAATACACACACCTAACTACCTGCAGACTGATTGCACTCACTACCTGTTATAGGGCCGCCACACTACACTCTGGTCAGTCTACCCCTTCTGCATAATCCCACAGCCTAGTTTATTACCTAGCCTAACTTCTATAGTTTTCCCCTCTAGTTCCTTCCTGCACACCCTTCAGTCCATTACATACCTTACACATACTCACACACATATGCATAGAAAACACACACACACTAGCCTCTACTATAACACAAACCTGCACATACTAGTGCAACACACACACACACACACACACACACACACACACACACACACACACACACACACACACACTTTTCAACTGTTATCCCATTTTCTATTGGATACCTATGACACTATCTAATACACATGCCTAAGGCTATAACTACTATATATAGACTGTTGCACTTTCTATAACCTGTTGCTGCTACTCCTTCTTGCATACTGCAACTGCTGGATGCTTGCTAACTCCTAATGCTACTACACTTGCTGCACAAGTAGCAGTTAATCTCTTATTACATGCTGCTACAGATTTTCTAAATCCTACACTCTCACACACATACAAGGTTTCCAATTCCTGCACACAACATTCACTGCACAGGGCCCTAATTGCAACTGAATAGCCCACCTATCAAACTGCAAGACAGGTACTCCTTCTCCAAAAGCACATACCTATACATACATACCATCATCTATTACAAGTCCCATACTTATATAACAGTTACTTATCATACAAGCTCATATTGAGTATGTTCATATGTGAACATAAATGTATATATAAATATATATATATATATATATATATATATATATATATATATATATATATATATATATATATATATATATATATATATATATATAGCCTAGTGATTAAGAGAGATGCATGCGGCCCGAGTGGTCCATAGTTCGAGCCCCAGTGGAGGTTGTGGCGAACTCGCCTCCACTGGGGCTCGAACTCCGGACCACTCGGGCCGCATGCATCTCTCTTAATCACTAGGCTATATATATATATATATATATATATATATATATATATATATATATATATATATATATATATATGACACATGCCAAAACCAAATTTAGGCTATTAGACACATGCAATGCGCTCAATGACACATGTCGATGGACATGTATCGCTAAATTATCCTTTTATTCACAAATTGACCGTACGTATTACAATTTTTTATGATACGGTGCCACGTATCTTAATTCGGACACATAGAGATCAATTTGCACCAAAATTGGTCTCCAAAACCATGTTTAGCCATGGATCGAACACTTGGTAGACACGAATGGCGTCCCTAAGCTAGATCTCCAATTCTAGCCACTTGATCTAATAAAATTGGGTCTCCTACTCATCTAATCCAAGCCTAATAAAACATATCTAGGAATTTGAGGTTCCTAGGGGATTTTCTACGAATTTGCATGAAGGAAATTAAGGAGAAGAGTTGTTACCAATTAGGAAGAGGTTTCCAATACAAAACTACGGTGTCATGCACGAAGACGCCACTCCAACATGATCCTTCTCGGGGCTAGCACCTCCTAGACTCCGCTAGAGCTCTCCATGCCAAGAATCTCCATGAAGGGATTGAGAATGGAGTGGGAATGGAGAGGAAGAGATAATTTGGGGGTGGGTGCTCCAATGGAGAATTAGAGAGAATCTTGGAGAAGAAGAAGTAAAGTGTGGAAAATGAAAGGAAGGGGACTATATGGCGGGACACATGAAGGTTGCATTGGGCTTAATTAAAATCTAATTAGTCTCTAACTAAGCTCAATTCGAAATGGTTAATAAAAGGCTCTAATAAAAAACAGATGAGTTGGGCTTGGATGAGCTACTTGGGCTCTAAATTAATTCTATGAGTCTAGTTACGTCATGACTAATAGGTCTAGTCTAAATTCTAAGCTCCTAGTCAATGAATCAAAATAATGACATTCTAATGGCTTACTAATAAAAAGAATTTTAATTTGGTCAAAAATAATCCTACATGGAATTGTGGTTGTGACAATTGCCAACTGAAATATGCCCAATTGGCTTACAATTATGAAACTAGTATAATGAACAATGTTTCATACATTATATGTTTCAGAACAATAAATAACATCCTCGAAAAGAAAGCTTTACTTGTCGAAGAGCTCCAAAAGTCTCAGATTATCCTACTGAACTGTACACATGCAGGGACGAGGGTCGTCATATTGGAGAATGCACTGGTGAAAAAAAATAATCTTACTCGCCTAAATCAACATAGTAATCGTGTGGCAGTAGGTAAAGTTATTATGTGATCTTTCTACTTCTTATAGGACCGGTTAAAAAAAATTTAAACATAAATATACAACTAACATAGTGTTAGATTATATTTGCAATATAAATATGGCCCATAAGCCCAAATGTAGACACTATATATATTGTAACAAACCCTAGCAATGTGAACAAGGCATTATTATTTCCAACATGGTATCAGAGCCTCCAGAAAACCCTAGCCGTCCTCAAACTCTAAAATATTCCCATCTTACGCGCGCGCCGATCCGCCGATCTGCCTGAACGCGCTGACCATGCCGACGCCTGACCGTGCCGATGCCTGACCACCCGCGCCTGACCGCGCAGGTTCGCCGTGATGTCATAGTTGAAGGAGGCATCCGCAGACCGCTCCTCGAGGAGGCAGGACTTGATCAGGGTCTCGATCGGCGATCCCTTGAGCGCGTTGCTGATCTCCTTGCAAGTTTAGAGGATCAGACCTCCTCTCATGAAGATCAGGAGTTGATCCAGCATCTTTTTCTATTTGTTTTCTTTTTATTTTTTCCCCTCGTGAAGATCAGGAGTTGCTCCAGCATCTTTTCTCTTAGGCGCTGGTTCGCCGTCGCCGGCCCCTTCACGCGGCCCTCCGTGCCTGATCATGCACCGGCCGGCCCCTTCACGCGGATCCAGCGCCTGACCGATCCTGGCGTCCGACTGCACCGGACGTCCCCTACGCGCCTGACTGCGGCAGACCCGTCGCTCGCCTCTCCGCGCCAGATCCGGCGCCCCTGACCGCGGCCGATTTGCCGTCGACCCCGTCCATTAGCGACAGATTCGTCGGAGTTGTATAAAATTTTGTACACCTGACATCCACTCGCCCCTATGTGCCAGATCCGGCGCCCCTGATCGCGGCCGATTCGCCGCCAACCCCGTCCATCAGCGACCGATTCGTCGAAGTTGTACACAATTTTTTGTACACCCGACATCCGCGATGGCAGATGATGCTGCGTCCAGCTACTCCGTCGCGACTGGCGGTGGCGGTGCACACAACCCAAATTATCCTAATCTGAAGGATTCATATTTTCTGAGTTCTGCTGATCAACCAGGAAATATCATTACTCCTATTGTTTTCCGTGGACCGAACTATGCTGAGTGGTCTCGGTCGATACGTCTCTCCCTAATTTCTAGGCAAAAGATCACTTTTCTGGAAGGTACTGAAGTCAAACCTGTTAATGATGCTAGTAAATTGCTTGATTGGAGATGCGTGCAAGCGCTATTGGTTCAATGGGTTCTTAATACCATTGATTCGTCCCTGAAGAAATCTTTGTCGTACTTTGAGGAGGTTTATTCATTATGGAACTTGTTGGAGAAAAGATTTGTTGTTAGCAATGGCACTCAGAAGCAACAAATTAAGGTGGCTTTGGCTGAGTGCAAACAAACGGCTTCGATGTCTGTGAAAACCTACTTTGGAAATTTACAGTCTTTGTGGGATGAACAAGCTGCTTATTTCCTATTGCCTACTTGTACCTGTGGTGAACTTGCTGCAAAGCTACAGGCTATGAGGGATGAAGACCACTTTCAGGACTTTATGTATGGGTTGAATGCTGAGTTATATTGTCATACCCGATCTAATCTTCTGGCTCAGGATCCTCAGCCAAGTTTAGATCGGGCATACCAGGCAGTCCGTGAGGAGGAGGATATGCAAAAATCTTAGGTCCAATCCGCTACTGAGGAGGTGTTGGCGCTGGCTATCAAGACTTCACCTCGTCTTTCTACTGCTTCTAATAGTAGAACCTCAGATTCCAGGGACAAATCAGGTATGATCTGTACTCATTGCAAGAAAACAGGTCATGATGTTGCAACTTGCTTTGCCAAGATTGGCTATCCAGAGTGGTGGGAGACTCGTCCTCGGCGTGAGGGCGGACGTGGTGCTGGTGGTGGCAGAGGTCCGGTACCACAGCAGAGACGTGATGGGGGACACGGTGCTGGTGGCGCAGGGGTTGTTCATCATGTCGTCGCTGCTGGTCATGGTATCCCTACTGGTCTTGCTGGGAGTTCGACGGATATGATGCATGGAGGGTATCCTTCACCACTCTCAGGTAAACAATGGCAGAAACTGACGAGCTTGCTGGGTAACGACAATTCTTCCAATCCTGGTTCTTCAAACTCTGATCGTCTGATGGGTAAGAATTCTTCTGTCACTTGGATATTCGATACTGGGGTACTCTTCATGCGACAGGTTCTCGTGACTGTTTAGTTGATTGCTTTGAGGGCCCTGTCTGTCCTGTGATTTTGCCTGATGGGAGCACTATTGAGGCTGTTCTGAGAGGCAAAGTATTTTTGACTGCTTCGTTGGTGTTGACGGATGTTCTTTATGTTCCGACATTGACTTGCAATTTGATCTCTGTCTCTCAGTTGATTGGTGCCAGAAATTTGATATGTTATTTACTCTTGATTTGTGTTTTGTTCAGGACCGAAGTACGAGGATGGTGATTGGCGCAGGTGAACAAAGGGCTGGACTTTACTTCTTGGGGGAGGTTCCAGCTTCTTTGGCTTACGTGATCCTGGCATACAAAGAGAGTGATTCCGAGGTTTGGCATAGTAGACTGGGGCATCCTTCAGATAAAGTAATGCAGACTTTACCTTTTCTCTCTGGTAGTAGTGTATTTTCTCATGAGGCTTGTGATATTTGTCATCAAGCTAAACAAACTCGTGATGCATTTTCTGATAGTAGTAGTCGTGCTTTGAGATGCTTTGAACTTATACACTGTGATCTGTGGGGACCATATCGTGTTCCGTCATCTAATGGGGCACGATATTTTTTGACTTTGGTGGATGATTTTTCTAGAGCTGTTTGGTTATTTTATTGACGGATAAGTGTGTGTTTATTCTATGTTTCTTAAATTCATTGCTATGGTGAAGCGTCAGTTTGGGGCTGATATACGTCGTATGCGGAGTGACAATGACACTGAATTTAATTGTTTACGAGATTATTTTTCATCTCAAGGTATATTGTTCCAAACATCCTGTGTTGGGACACCTCAACAGAATAGAAAGGTGGAAAGAAAATATCGACATATTTTAAATATAGCCAGGGCATTGAGATTTCAGGGTTCTCTTTCCATAGATTTTTGGGGGGAATGTGTTCTGGGTGCATGTCATTTGATAAATAGAACTCCTTCCAGTATCTTGCATTTTAAGTCTCCTTATGAAGTTTTATATGGTTCGGCTCCTTCGTATGATCATCTACGTATTTTTGGTTGTCTGTGCTATGCGTATGATTTGAAATCTCGACATGATAAATTTGCTAGCAGGAGCAGAAAATATATCTTTGTTGGGTATCTACTTGATAAAAAGGGATGGAAATTGTATGATTTGGAGACTGGTGAATTTTTTGTGTCCAGTGATGTTACTTTTTATGAAAAAGAATTTCCTGGGTGTGTCTCTGCTAGCGAGATGTCTTCTGCGATATGCCATACATCTGTTGAGGTACCGGGAGATGATATAGAGGCTTTTGGGATGGTGCCGGCTACGGTTGCTGAGGCCGGAGTAGTTGCTGGTGGCTCGGCATCGAGTGGCGAGGATGCACAGATAGATGTAGAAGTATTGACAGAAGAGTTCGCTGGGGGTGATGCGGATACTACTGATGATACAGGGAATACAGTGTTGCCAGAGGTGCCCGACGAGGTAGTATTGGGAAGAAGAATGAGAAAGAAATCACAGCCAGTACGATTACAGGATTTTGTGACGAATGTTGTTCGAAGTAAAAGTCCCCCCTTCACCATAGTTCATCTGTTCCCGTCACTTCCTCAGATAATTCGTATCCTCTAACACAATTTCTAAGTTATGACATATTTACTGCTGGACACAGAGATTTTCTTGCAGCTATCACTGCAGGTGTTGAGCCTACTTCATATCGCCAGGCCTCGCGAGATTCGGGATGGAGCGCGGCTATGCAAACTGAAATACAGGCTCTGAAAGATAATGGGACATGGAGTCTTGTCGATTTGCCTCCTGGGAAGAAAGCATTGGGAAGTAGATGGGTGTACAAAATAAAGTACAAATCTGACGGAAGTGTTGAGCGCTTAAAGGCACGGCTGGTTGTGTTCGGTAATCATCAGGTTGAGGGGATCGACTATTCAGAGACATTTGCCCCGGTAGCTAAAATGCCTACAGTTCGGGCGTTCTTGGCTGTTGCAGCTGTGAGAGGCTGGACTTTGTACCAGATGGATGTGCACAATACTTTTTTTCATAGAGATCTGACAGAAAAAGTGTATATAAAGTTGCCGCCAGGTTTTTCGCATAGTGAACCCAACAAAGTGTGTCGCCTGCGTAAGTCACTATATGGATTGAAACAGGCACCACGTTGTTGGTTTGCTAAGCTTACTGCTTCTCTGATATCCTATGGATTTATTCAATCTCATTTCGATTATTCCCTTTTCTCTCTTTTTAAAGGGAAGGTAGAGTTGCATGTTTTGATCTATGTAGATGACATGATTGTGTCTGGTAATGACACAGGTGCTTTAGATGCTTTCAAAAAGTACCTTAGTTCTTTCTTTCACATGAAGGACCTTCGTGTGTTGAAGTACTTTCTTGGCATAGAGGTGGCTCGGAGTGCAGAAGGAATTTCCTTGTGTCAAAGGAAGTATACTTTGGACATCATTTCAGAATGCGGCTTGATGGGATCTCGACCTGCTGGCTTTTCCATTGAGCCCAATTACAAGCTGGCAGAATCGACTAGTCCAAAGCTGGCGGATACAGAGACTTATCGGAGGCTGGTTGGGAGGTTGATTTATCTATCGTTTACTCGCCCTGACTTAGCCTATGCTGTGCATATCTTGTCTCAATTCTTACAGGAGCCTCGACAAGATCATTGGCATGCTGCTTTGCGAGTGGTCAGATATCTCAAACATGCACCGGGACAGGGTATTCTTTTGGAAGCTGATTATGATCTCCGTCTTTCTGGTTGGTGTGATTCCAACTGGGCCAGTTGTCCCTTGACTCGCCGCTCTGTTACAGGCTGGTTGGTGTTTCTGGGGGGAGGGGTCTCCTATTTCTTGGAAGACCAAGAAGCAATCAACTGTTTCCCGATCTTCCGCTGAAGCTGAATACCGATCTCTTGCTGCGCTTGTTTGTGAGTTGAAATGGTTGAAGGAGTTATTGGTGTGTTTGGGCGTTCGCCAGGAGTCTGCTATGTCGGTGTATTGTGACAGTCAGTCAGCCCTGCACCTAGCACAGAACCCGGTATTTCATGAGCGCAGTAAGCATATTGAGGTAGATTTGTATTTTGTTCGTGATGCTATTCGAGATGGCACCGTAATAGCCTCGCATGTTCCTACTTCTTATCAACTGGCTGACATCTTCACCAAGTCCCTTGGAAAGCATGTGTTTGATTCTTTACTTTCCAAGTTGGGCATTTGTGACTTGCATGCTCCAACTTGAGGGGGGGGTGTTAGATTATATTTGCAATGTAAATATGGCCCATAAGCCCAAATGTAGACACTATATATATTGTAACAAACCCTAGCAATGTGAACAAGGTATTATTATTTCCTACACATAGTAAGTCTTACCCAATGCCACCATCCTCCCTAACAAAACAAAGATCAACATACCAAACTTTAATTTCATATTCTTTTGTCTCTGTAAAACAATATTAGAGATAACAATATAGGTGTCACGAGTCCGTCCGTACATCAACCGATTAGGCCTACAAAATAGTTGTTATTAGGATACAATTTAACTATATGATGGTCATGGATGACACACCATTCTGGACTATTCATAGTAAAAAATGGTGATCCTTCTAGTGCAGATAGCAAGCCCCACTAAAGATCTCATAATCCATTTTTCTTTTACGTCAGCACCAATTATCCATGTTCATCTTAGAATGAATCTATTTCGTAGCCATGAATACCATTTGATAAGCTAATACCTTGTGCACAAATTGTCCATGACCATGCATGAATATGCAACTTAGCTATAAAACATGATATGCATGATAATAGACACTTGAAATAGTCTTTGTATTACACATTCTCATTTCATATTATAGCCATAGCTCGCAAACCACCTTCACATTCCAGGTTTATTACAACTAGCGA
Source organism: Iris pallida (assembly GCA_029216955.1). NCBI lineage: Eukaryota > Viridiplantae > Streptophyta > Magnoliopsida > Asparagales > Iridaceae > Iris > Iris pallida. Next base: position 9,688,232 of record JANAVB010045020.1, read on the forward strand.
CTCACCGGTCCCAAATTATTATTAGCGACCTAATGGTCCCAAATTGACCCAACTGTCCCAGAACAATCCATTTCCATAGAACAACCAGTTCAATGTATATTATATATACAAATTCCCTTATTTAACAATAACTTCATCACTTGCTTATAAACGTACATGAAATAAAGCATACATATGATCTCTTTTATTTCTATCATTTATTTTAGCACCATAAATCTTATAGGAATATAGCAATAAAGATAAATAAGAATAGTTCTTTTTATTACGGAGTGGAGCTAAATGAAAACATGACAAAACTACTAATATTTGATGAATTGTCTTTCTGTTCCGATCATATAAATTTTTAAAATAATTCCCTCGCATGAATCCAAGTCAAACTAGGCAAGCCAACAACACAACACAATGCCACCGCACAGCGTGGGGCATTAAATATGTTGGTGCTTTCTTTACATGGAGAGAGCTAGCTCTCAACATGCCTTGTAAAATTTTAGTCCCACACCGAAAATGCACCATGAGTTATCTCAACATATATACTTGGGTGTGTTGTTGAGAGATGCACATGGGGTGGTGACCCTAAGGAGGGAACCATGTGGGTGATTTTACTAGGAGGTAAGAATAAGGCTCCAAGGATTAAGCATTAATGCTTTTGTCATTCTCTTGGATTAATTCCATTTGGAGCTAAGGGGCTTAGCGACTCGGACTCGGACTCGGACTCGGGCTCATGGGCTCATGAGGCATAATGTGGCATTTTGTTGGCGCACTTTGCACTTAGCACGTCAGCAGTCATACGGCCATGCGGTCTTATGCGGCATGCGGCTCATGCGGCTCATGCGGTCCATGCGGCTCATACGGTCCATACGGCTCATGCGGTCCATGCGGTCCATGCGGCTCATGCGGTCCATGCGGCTCATGCGGTCCATGCGGTCCATGCGGCTCATGCGGCTCATGCGGTCCATGCGGCTCATGCGGCCAGGACTGCTACTGCCGCATGAAGGGTTCCGCTGACTGTACAGACTACAAGTCAGTTATGGAAAGACTGATTTAATGCGATTAATTCAGATCCTATCTTTATGGGATTTGAATTAATTTTGTTGCTATCTTTGTGGGATTTGAATTAATCTCGTTGCTATCTTTTTGGGATTTGATTCAATCTTTCCATAACTGAAGAGGCGGCTAGGGTTTCCACCCTCTCTCTATAAATACTCTCTTCTGGCCTCCTTTGTGGTGACTACGAAAAATATAAGTTAGAAAAGGAGAAAGAGAGAGAGAGTTGCTGCCGCCATTGCAAGTCCATCCGAGGAGTCAGAACAGAGGTGACTTCGAGCGTTCCACAAGTTCTTCAAACTTGCTGGTTCCTAGAAGCAGATCGTGTGGGGCGAATCTTGCTTTGAGCAACGGTGTTTTGACACCCCAGCATTGTTCTTCTTCTCATCTCTCTCTAGATTATTGTAACTTGTTCTGTCCCAATTGCAACACGTTTGCAAGGAAGAACGAGAGATCTTCTCTTCTCTATTTTTCTCTTCCATATTATAATCGGGTTATTTGGTTTTTGTATCATCGTAGATCTTTGTTGCATCTGTTTTACCATCTTTGATCAAGTCCCGGGACTAACAATCTCAAAGCAAGATCCGTGTAGATGGAAAACATTAATGCTTCGCTCCTCCAATCGGACTTCTGCAAGTTGGAAAAGTTCGATGGAGAGCACTATCAAGTCTGGAAGAGAAAGGTTTACCTAACTCTTCAATTAAAAGATGTTGATCATGTTCTGTTGGAGGAAGAACCCTCTGTTCCAGACACTGGATCTACTGCCGCTATCAACGCGGCTACCAAACTCCAGGCCAAGTGGAGAAGAGAAAATAGCATCTGCAGGCTTCTCATCCTGAATGCTATGGAGGATTCCCTGGCAGAATCCTACTCGAAGAAGGAACTTGCCAGAGACATATGGGAGTCTGTGGAAAATCTGTATGAAGAAGACAGGAACAGGAGCAAGATGTTTGTGGTTGAAAAATATCACAAATTGCTCTTTGAGGACGAGAAGTCCATGTTGCCACAGGTGAAGGAATTTCTGAAGCTGCGTCAGAAACTGGAAGACGAAGAGATGCCCCTTCCCGACAAGTTTGTCGTTGGAGGGATCGTCTCAAAACTTCCTGCTGGATGGAGTACCTTCTATGCAAGGATGCACAGAAAGAAGTTAGACATTAGCTTGGGAGATCTACTTCAAGAGATCCATGTTGAGGACGAGATGCGTTCCCAACAGAAGGTGGACACTCTGTCCAAACAGTTTGCTAAAGCCAATCTAGTGCAGACGAGAGTTCCCAAGGGGAAGCAGGCGGCTTCTCATCCCAAGAAGAAGGACTTCACTAATCTAAAAGTGAAGGGTCCTTCTTTCAAGCAACAGAAGACTAAGTCCTACGTGACTTGTTACAATTGTGGCAAGAAAGGCCACTACAAGAGTGAATGCAGATCTAAGCCTAAATAATCAGAGAAAGGTAAGCCTAATAAGGTTTCATTGGTTTCTAACTTTGTTGCTATGATCGGACAGGTCACATCTGTAGGGGTTAACTCTGACTGGTGGATAGACACTGGTGCGACTTGCCATGTCTGTTCTGGCAAAGAATAGTTTGTCACGTACCAGCCGATATCTGAAAAGGTTGTCATGGCGAACCAGGCCCAAGATGAAGTTCTAGGGATCGGGACCGTGGAACTAAAACTCACTTCTGGAAACACTCTGACGCTTCAAGGTGTGAAACATGTTCCGGCGATTGCCAAGAACCTGATCTCTGGCAGCCTGCTCTGCAATGCAGGCTTGAGGATGGACATCAATGCTAGTCAGATGGTGATTTCCAAGAAAGGAACATACTTCGGGAAGGCTTATCAAACCGAAGGAATGTTTAAAATTCAGCTTGTCAACCAGTTTGAAGACATTAATGCAGTTGCATTTTCTGATTATTCTCTTGAGTTGTGGCATAATAGACTAGGACATGTTCATTGTAAAAGAATTAACAAAATGTCTAGTCTAGGACTTATCTCCAAATGTGGGGGTAATGTGGAGAAGTGTGAAGTGTGTGCTCAGACGAAGATCACAAGAAAACCCTTTCATCGGGTCAATCGAAGCACAGATCTTCTGGAGTTGGTGCACTCCGATATCTGTGACTTCAAACATTTCTCCACGAAGGCCGGGATAAAGTATTTCATAACCTTCATCAATGAATTCTCAAAATACGCGTTCGTCTACTTGCTCAAGTCTAAAGACGAAGCCTTCGAGAAGTTCAGAGAGTTCAGGGCCGAAGCTGAACGGCAGACTGAACAACAACTCAATAGGTTAAGAAGTGATCGAGGTGGGGAGTACAGGTCTCATGAATTCGTATCGTTCTGCAAAGAACATGGAATCTATGTGAGACTACTGCTCCATATTCTCCTCAATCCAATGGAGTAGCGGAGAGGAAGAACAGAACGTTGACAGAAATGATGAACTCAATGCTGCTAACCGCGGGTCTTCCTAAATGCTACTGGGGAGAAGCTGCATTGACGGCCACTTTTATTCTAAATAGAGTGCCCTATGCAACTTCGGACGTAACTCCTCATGAACTCTGGTTCAAAGTCAGACCTAACTTGAATGTCATTCGAGTGTGGGGGTGTTTGGCGTATGTGAAGCTCCCAGATCTGAAGATTCAGAAGCTAGGGACAAGGACTACGAAGGCGATCTTCTTGGGGTATGCCGAGAAGAGTGATGCTAGGAGATTTCTTGATATTGAGTCAAATCATATCATCGAATCTCACGATGTTGAATACTTTGAAGACAAGTTTGCAAAGGATAAAAACATTGTTCTTTCGGACATTTCGGAAAATAATGTAGGTGCAAATGAGACTGAAATCTCATGTAGGCCAGTAGTCCAAGAAGAAGCTGTTGTTAATGAAACAACTCTTGTACCAGAACTCGTAGAGCCGTCATCTAAGCAAGCGAGGAGACCGAAAGACTTCGGAAATGACTTTGTCACCTATCATGTGGAAGCAGATCCGCTTACCTATGATGAGGCGATGAAGACCAGAGATGCTATATTCTGGAAGGAGGCAGTGAATGACGAGTTTGACTCTATCACCTCCAATAACACATGGGTGTTGGTAGATCTACCTGAAGGAGAAAAGCCTATCGGATGTAAATGGATCTTCAAGAAGAAGATGAAGGCAGATGGAACTATTGACAAGTTCAAGGCCAGGCTAGTAGCTAAGGAATTTTCTCAGAAACAGGGGATAGACTACTTTGACACGTACGCTCCAGTAGCTCGGATGACCACCATCAGGATATTAATCGCTCTAACAGCTATACATAAGTTGGTGATACATCAGATGGATGTAAAGACAGCATTCCTGAATGGGGAGCTGACCGAAGAAATTTACATGCAACAGCCAAACGAATTTGTCGTCAAAGGTCTTGAAGACAAAGTCTGCAAGTTGGTGAAATCATTGTATGGTTTAAAGCAAGCTCCCAAGATGTGGCATGAGAAGTTTGACAAAGTTATTAGGTCAACGGCTACAGAGTCAGCGAGACGGACAAATGTGTTTACACAAAGTTCGCTGATGGAAGAGGAGTCATCGTTTGTCTGTATGCGGACGACATGCTAATCCTAGGTACGGATACAGGCTGTGTCACAGAGACAAAGAAGTTCCTCTCAACCAAGTTCAGTATGAAGGACTTGGGGGATGCAGATGTCATCTTGGGCATAAAGATCATCCGGACAGACACTGGAGTAGCGATGTCACAATCTCACTACATTGAGAAGATGCTCACACGCTATGGGTATAAGGATCTTCCAGAGATCGATACGCCATACAGGTGTAATCAGAAGCTGAAGCCAAACTCAAGGGAAAGCGTCAGGCAGCTGGAGTATTCTAGCGTTATCGAAAGTTTGATGTACGCAACCACTGCCACAAGGCCTGACATAGCTTTCGCCGTGGGAATGCTGAGTCGGTTCACAAGCAACCCAGGGGTTGAGCACTGGAAAGTTGTGAAGCGGGTGATGAGATATCTCAAGAAGACTCAGACATATGCACTGCACTACAACGGGTATCCGACAGTAGTGGAAGGCTTCAGTGATGCTAGCTGGTGTTCAGAGGTGGAAAGCGAGAGATCCACAGGTGGATATGTCTTTTCCTTAGGTGGAGCTGCTATATCGTGGAAGTCAAAGAAACAGACTATACTCTCTCGTTCTTCTATGGAATCTGAATTCTATGCACTTGAAACTGCAGCAGATGAAGCAAAATGGCTTCGAGAGCTCATGTATGATCTTCCAGTGGTTGGGGCTCAGATATCGGTAATACCGATATACTGTGACAACCAGGCGACGACGGCGGTGGCATCAAATGACCTCTTCAACGGAAAGAAGAGGACTGTGCGGTTAAAGCACAGGGCAGTACACGATCTTATCAAAAGAGGTGTAATTGCAGTGGTTGATGTTCGAAGTCAGGAGAACCTGGCAGATCCGTTCACAAAGGATCTCAAGCGCCAGTTGGTCGATGACACAACTTGTAAAATGGGCTTGAAGGCATTCTGATAATGTGTCTTTGTAATCCTACCATAAAATTTTATGCTATTAGTTCAAAGAGAAATCTACTAGGCATCTAACTTTTGGTTCAAAGGAGGATCACTGACTGGGAAACTATCAGGTAACAGTGGGTACTTGTTCTCTGGAACATGGAAGGGATACGGACCCATAACCACTGTTGTCTACTATGTATTTTTCTGCAAAAAAAACAGATCCTGTGGAAGGTTAGCTTAAACGCCTTAATGAGTTCTCAGGCAGAGTGAATGCCTGGTGTGCTTTACAGGAAGCAACGTAGAGCAGCACTACAAGGAGTGAAACTCTATGCTATAGTGGGATGACTCCACCATGAGGTTCCCAGGTAGGGATAATGCCTCGGCTTTGCAAGCCAAGTCATAGCGACGTAGCACCGCAAATAGGTAGGTAGCCTAATGCTGTATGACAAAATTAAAGAGTTGTAGACAGCACTACAAAGGGGAGGATGGCACCATGTTACAGTGGCACGACACCACGATGAGGTACCCAGGTAGGGGTAAAGCCTCGGCATTGCAAGCCATGTCGTTGCGGCATAACACCGCAAGGAAGCCTTAGGCTTCATGCTGAGTAGATTGGCACTATAAAGAGGCTGAGACCTCATGCTACAGTAGTATGACACTACGATGAGGTTCCCAGGTAGGGGTAATGCCTCGGCTTCAGGCCATGTCATAGCGGCGTAGCACCGCAAGGAAGCGCAAGGCTTCATGCCATATCTCTTTAATAAAGAACTCACCTATAGTGTATGGAAAGAAATATCAGGCCGTCTCTTGAGGGTAAACTTGTAGACGTCCAAAATTATACACTGAAACCAGGCTGGCACAGGGCCTTTAATGTGCAGCCAGAAGCACACGTAACTACACTTTGTGAGTGGGAAGAATTACAATTGTGGTGCAGAATTCAAGGCGTAGTCCATTCTTGTATCATATTGTTATTTAACCCATGCGGGAAGATTCAAGTCGTCAGCGACATCTATCCTAATGCAAAATGGACAGTTACTGTGGGGAACGCTCCACCCTGGACACATATATATGTTGTGATATGTGGGAGATTGTTGGTGCTTTCTTTACATGGAGAGAGCTAGCTCTCAACATGTCGTGTAAAATTTTAGTCCCACATCGGAAATGCACCATGAGTTATCTCAACATATATACTTGGGTGTGTTGTTGAGAGATGCATATGGGGTGGTGACCCTAAGGAGGGAACCATGTGGGTGATTTTACTAGGAGGTAAGAATAAGGCTCCAAGGATTAAACATTAATGCTTTTGTCATTCTCTTGGATTAATTCTATTTGGAGCTAAACCCCAAAGGGGCTTAGCGACTCGGACTCGAACTCGGACTCGGACTCGGGCTCATGGGCTCATGAGGCATAATGTGGCATTTTGTTGGCGCACTTTGCACTTAGCACGTCAGCAGTCATACGGTCTTTATGCGGCTCATATGCGGCCATGCGGTCTTATGCGGCATGCGGCTCATATGCGGCCTCATGCGGCCATGCGGCTCATGCGGCTCATGCGGTCCATGCGGTCTATGCGGTTCATGCGGTCCATGCGGTCCATGCGGCTCATACGGTCCATGCGGCTCATGCGGTCCATGTGGTCCATGCGGCTCATGCGGTCTATACGGCCATGAGGCCATGCGTCTCGTGCGGCCAGGACTGCTATTGCCACATGAAGGGTTCCGCTGACTGTGCAGACTACAAGTCAGTTATGGAAAGACTAATTTAATGCGATTAATTCAGATCCTATCTTTGTGGGATTTGAATTAATTTCGTTGCTATCTTTGTGGGATTTGAATTAATCTCGTTGCTATCTTTTTGGGATTTGATTCAATCTTTCCATAACTGAAGAGGCGGCTAGGATTTCCACCCTCTCTCTATAAATACTCTCTTCTGGCCTCCTTTGTTCTCTAGATTATTGTAACTTGTTCTATCCCAATTGCAACACGTTTGCAAGAAAGAACGAGAGATCTTCTCTTCTCTATTTTCCTCCTCCATATTATAATCGGCTTATTTGGTTTTTGTATCATCGTATATCTTTGTTGCATCTGTTTTACCCTCTTCGATCAAGCCCCGGGACTAACAAAATATACACCAGTAAAAAGTTTCGTCATATAAACTTAAAATAATAAACTCATCCCTCTACATCAATTGACTGATGAAGAAAATTTTCTTATCTAATCATGATTCAAATTCCCACGTCAATTCCTAAACTGAAAGACCACCTGTAGATTTTTTTTGAGAGAGTTGCATATGTATCATATTAGATCGCATTACAACTGGCATTAGCTAGAGTGCATGATATGTTTCATGTCACTCGACTCTGAAAGTATGCCCACGATCCATGTCAAGTGGTGGGTTTTGAACAAATGAAGCTACAAGCGGATTATTGTGTGCCTAATGACTTGTTCAAGTACTAGGAAGAAATTGGAAGGTGTTTCATAATCATTTTGTAGGTGATTTGTGTGCTTGGTGGTCTTTCAGTCGAAGAATCGACATAGGAATTTTTATCAGGTTTGAGTAAGAAAATTAATTTATTTTGTCAATTGTTGTAGAGGGATAAGTCGATTATTTTAAGTTTCGATGATAAAACTTTTTTGAGTGGCGTATTATATAATGCTACGCTCCGTGTTGTGGCATTGTGTTAGCTTGTTGGCTAGAATAACCTAGTTGGACTATATGATTGGGACGTAAAGACAATTGCTCATAAGTGAGTGTTTTTGAACTTGCTTTCCTTTATCTTCACTTTTTAACAATAAAAAAAACTCTTCTTAGTCTTTTTATTCCTATAACTTTGATGATATTGTTAAAAATCGAGATAAAATAGATCACGGGTATGCTTAAAATTATGTTTTTATCAATAAGAACAAATGAATAAATTTACTTAAAATATGGGAATAAAAATGAGTAAATTTACTTAAAATACGGAATTATGAGCGATGACTCAAGAAATGTAGGAATACAAATGAGAATGTGTTGCATGGTTATTTGGTCAAGTTTTATTATCGTGTATGTTATATTTTATAACTAATTTGCATATGCATGCATGGTCATGGACAACTTGTGCACAAGATTTAGTTCCTCGAACGATATCCGCGACCACGAAATCAATTCGCATAGGAGGAACATGGATAATTGGTATTATTGACGTACAACCATTGAGATTACAAGACCTTAAGTGGGGCTTGTTACCTACACTAAAGGGATCGTCGTAATTCCCAATGAATAGTCCAAAATGGTGGGTCACTATTGACCGTCATATAGTTAGGTTGCATGCTATAACTGTTGGGAACGAAGTGCGAAAACCGTTCCCTCAAACCAGAAAGTCCTACAAGAGAACTGTAATTACTTATTTTATTTTATTTTATAATTGAAGATTTTATAATTGATTGTGCTTAAATATAATTCTTATTAAATTTAACTACGACTTATTATTATTATATAAGATTTAAATTAAATAGAATTTAATATAAAAATAGTTTAATTGTTAATAAGTTAATAAATGTAAATGTTGTGATTAAATACAAAATATTGTTGGTGAATAATAATTAGGTATTGGTAAATAATAGTTAGTAATAAATAGGAATTAAGAAGTTAATTAAAATATTGCAAAAAGTTGCATTAAGAGTAAGGATTTTTTTTTTTTGGGGGGGGGGGGGGGCTTATATGGAAATTGTCTTATTGGGAATTTAAAGCCAAAAATGAATGGCTGGACATTGAATAGAAATATAATGGGTGTGAATGAGAGAGTAAACCATTATTGAGAGAGGCCATTTCTCTTTCCATTCCATAACGTTTCTCTTCCCACTCTATATATAGATCCCATCGCATTCCAAATTCTTCTCATCTCAACGTTAGCGGACCCCTTCCCATTCCCTCCTCATTTCCGAGCAGCCGCACGATGAATCGACGCGGCAACACCTTCTTCCCCGGTAAGATTTCTAGTCCATGTTATACTTTATTTATACGAGAAACCCTTTAGAAACATCAACAGAGCCTGGCCAAGCGGCCAGCGGCCCATCTCTTAGTCTTTGTCCCCGCGGACCAGGGTTCGAGCCCCTCTCTTTGCATATTTTGTTTATGTATATACAGATATAATGTCTCGGATGAAATATAATTATTGGGTTCTGTTTCTAACACAGAACCAAATCTGACCTATTGGTCAGAGCAGCTATGTTAAGACCCCCTGCCTATTGGTCAGAGCAGCTATGATAAGACCCCTTGCCTATTGGTCAGAGTAGCTATGTTAAGACCCCCAAAAGCCCCCCTAGTGCATCGTTGGATCGAGCGGACTGCATGGGGCCCACGGGCGCGTCCTCTCGATGCAACGGTGCAGTAAGAAGGGGGCTTTTGGGGGGCTCCCGATCCGGACTCTATAAGAATTCAGATCAAGAGCCCCCCAAAACCCCCTCTAGAAGGATCGAACGGGCTGCATGGGGCTCGCAGACGCGTCCTGTAATGCTCCAGTCCCAAAATACTTAGGACCAAGTACGTAGACATGCCACCTGTATACATACGAAGCATAGTCCAATATACAGAAACCTCGTATGTATATGTAAGATGTAAAATACAGTAACCATGAAACTAATCTCATCCACAAACTAATATATCATAAAATCAACTTATAAATGTCATTCATACAAAATGTTGGGCGGAGACAAATCCACTATCAACAAAAAGAGAGAAATACATAGTGACGATGGAAGAGTTGAGCAAAGCGAAAGACGATCCAAAAGCTAGCATCGCGAAGGTAGATTGTAAACTATGTCCTTGGCTAGAGCATCTACGAAAATCCCAACACACCTAGAGAAATTGCCATGTCCTCAGAGGGACGTAATAAGATACAGAAAGAACATGCTAATATGAACTGTCAGAATAATAAAAAATATGCAAAAGACTAACCTTGACGCAAATATGTAAAGGGGATTCTAACCGTCTAATGTACAATTTAGAGGACAACGTTCATTGCACATGGGTGGGATTTAGGCTATAAGTACGTAACTGGCATCCAGTCATACGTATCCGGCCGTAACATCCAAAACGTAAAAGGGTATCTGCAAATATATCACGCCATAGTTCCTTTCAAAAACTATGGTTTACCTGTTTGGCTTCCCATACGCACTAGTGACTGTCCTCCTCCAATATTTTCCATACTGACCAAGTCATGTCCATGACCTGTCCAGTTTTGTAACTGCTCGAGTCTCTATATCTTAATCGTAGCAGTTACGATCATCTATCCGACACACGACTATAGAGATGGCCAATCAATATGCAAGTCATGCCCCGAGCAAACTGTCTCAAACCGTGTAGTGTGTATGTCATGGCCAAGGGAGATATAAGAATATCCCACAATAAGAAGGTAGTCTACTAAAACTAAGTCAACATGCATCAAATAAAGTAAAATAACAAAAAATGACTAATAGAGTCGCTTGTACCCAAGTGTGGCCTGGACGCGTAGCTTATAACAAATAAAACTAACAAATATGAAATAAAGTAAATAATGCTAAAAATAAATAATATGACAGTAAATTATAGCAAGGAATACTTGCCTGTTGTAACGCCTGGTGAGCTGCCTGGTGTGGTACAATAAAGGTGGCACAAGATCAACTTTGGTATTATAACTATGCAAAACAGCCTCCAATGATGGCACGGGCTGTTCCATCGGGTTCAGAACGGTCATATTAGTTAGGGGTGACATAAGGTAGTCCAATATTGGCAAAGGGAATAAGAATGATGGGATGATGATAATCGAAGGAATTTAGAGTACATGATAGTTATACTATTTTTTTTGAAAGATATTTATAATACTTAAAATTAGATTTTATTACACAAAATATTTTTCATAAATACAAACTGGGAAAATTCTAGTAAATTATTTTATAATTTGAAATCTACCTTTTTATTAGTAAAATATGTTTGTAGATAAATATTTGAAAATCCAAAAATCTGTTTAGGCAAAAAAAAAAAAACAACTCTAGGTTTGTGAAAATAATTTTGTTAGTAGACAACTATACTTTTATTAGTCAAGAATATAAAATATAAAAACCAAAGAAAATGTTTTGGGGCTAAAACCCAAAATTTAAAATTATATAGACAGCTCTAACCCGTATAGTTTTACATATTGTTTAAAAAGTAATATACAATTCTTAAAATAAATACTAATAATCATGATAACAATTATAATAACCTAATAATAAAAATGATAATAACAAGTATAGTAAACTTAAATACAATAATAATACTGATAAAAGTAACATTAATAATAATAATAATAATAATAATAATAATAATAATAATAATAATAATAATAATAATAATAATAATTACAAGATATTTGTACAACAGCAGTACCTCTGCTTCTCTTCTAAACGAGGAGAATAGAGAGGAAAGAGAAATTGATCCGGAGGGGGAGATAAAGGAAGGTCGAGGGAGAAGTGAGAGGAGGGAGAGAACTAGGAAGTGAGGAGAGAGGAAAGAGCGGAGGGATGGGATTGGTGGAGGGGAGTGAACGTGCTGCGGGCGGCGGATGGTGAGCACCGCACGGCGAAGCTGATGGGGGCAATCGCGATGGCGGAGGACTCGACAGGCTTCGCCGGCCAAGAGGGCGACGACGGTGGAAGACCAGGTTGGAAATGTGAGATCTGGTATGGTGACGGGTGCCAGGGTCGGGGTCGGGGCGGATCTGGCCGTGGTTGAGGCCAGTGAAGTGGGCATTGTGGGGGAAATCAGGTGGCGGCGGTGGCCGAATTTCGCCGATCAAAATCTTGGCGGCGCAAGAGGGGATCTGGAGGTTTGCGAAGGACGACGCCGGTGGCTGGACGCCGGCGCGGGCATGGCAGTAATCTGAGGTGCTGCGGTGCGGCAGATGCTCAGGTGAGGGTTTAACCTATCTGGGTGTTTGGGTTTTTTTATTGGTGATGGTGATGAGATTCTGGCAGGGGCGGTTGTGTGTTCGATGGTGGAAGTTTGGGTGGACGGGAGGTGGTCGTCCGGGGATTGGCCGAAGGTTGCGGGTGTAGCGTTGGTGATGCGGTGGCCAGTGAATTGGCTGAGTTGCACCGGTAGGCGGGGGTGACATCCGGATGCGGTGGCGAGGTGAAGGGGGGCGGGCTGTGGCAGTTCGGAAGGCAGGGCGTGGTGAAGGTGAAGGTGATAGTGTAGGCGTGGCGGTCCGACGATGGTGGCGGAGTTGGTGGAGGCACCTGTAGACTAGGTTTATATTAGATTTTGTTGTCGGGTTGATTGTGTCGGGTTGTATCCGACACAGTGATGGGGACGATGTAATGTGTCCGGGTGTGTCGGACATGATGACTGGAACATGTAAATGTAATATAAAGCTATAGTGGATTGGATGGGAGCACGAACACGATGCACAACACATTTGTGGAGAAACTTGTGGAAGAATTGAGAAGAAAAATAATATGGAGGCTCAGGGTTGAGGAATTCTTGATAGATAAAGATTAGGATTAATTTAAAACTCCCGTAGATAAATTATAATTTATTTCAAATCAATTTAATACCAATCAAATCAAAATCCGATCCAATTTGAATCTATATATAGATATAACATATATATAAATCAAATACATTCAATAAATCAAATCTTAATTTAAATTACCACAAATGGTTAAGCATTAAATCCACAAATTTTAAAATATCTTTGTAATAAATAATAATCATAATTAATTTTGAAAATCCAAACAATTATTCAATTATTTGAAATACCTTTTAAAAATAAATAAATACAATTAGCTTTTGAAAATAAAAATATACGCGAATTAAAAATAAATAAATACAATTAGCTTTCGAAAAATAAAAATATACGCGAATTAAATTTCACGTACTTCGTATACGATAGAACATTATTTTAAAAAGGAGAATATGATTACTTAAGTTAAAAACCTTTTTATAATGATAAAATTAAATAAATTATTTTTGAAATTTTGATGCGACGCTTTTCACAACTTTAAGTAAATAAAAATAATTATCATATATTATTTTGTAACTACAAAAATCCATAATCAAAACGTTTTTCTAAAAATATGTACTTCGCACATATTCGCACTCGACGAGCAAATACAAAAAAAATGTTTAGTACCAAATTAAAAAAAATATATCGTAGTGAAAATTTAGGGGGTTTACACGTCCCCTCGATCCAACGGTGCAGTAAGAGGGGGGCTTTTGGGGGGCTCCCGATCCGGACTCATATAGAGTCCGGATTGGGAGCCCCCCCAGCGGGAGCCCCCCGCGGGCGCGTCCCCTCGATCCAACGGTATAGTAAGAGGGGGGCTTTTGGGGGGCTCCCGCTGGGAGGCTCCCAATCCGGACTATATATATATATATATATATATATATATATATATATATATATATATATATATATATATATATATATATATATATATATTATGGGAGCGGATCAAAAGCCCCTCTTAGAAAACCCCCTAAAAACCCCCCTCACTCTAATTCGTAATATTAATGTTAATATTAATGTTAATGTTAATTTTAATTTTATTTTTATTTTTTTTATATTAATGTTAATGTTAATGTTAATATTAATGTTAATATTAATTTTAATGTTAAGTTTAATGTTAATTTTAGTATTTAATGCTAATATTAACATTAACATTAACATTAACATTAATATTAATATTAATATTAACATTAAATTACGGATTAGAGTGAGGGTTTTTTTAGGGGGTTTTCTAAGGGGGGCTTTTGATCCGCTTTATATATATATATATATATATATATATATATATATATATATATATATATATATATATATATATATATATATATATATATATATATCTGTGTGTGTGTGTACTATTAATAATACAAAAATTGTATTATTTTATCACATGTTCTGAATTTTGCATTTTTATCAATACTTTTATACCGTGTAATTTATGTGAAATGTTGATAAATAGTAATTTTAATTTTAGTATTATTTTTTTATTTTTACAGAATTATTTATTCTTTAAAATATTATTTAATAATTAAAAATAGTAATTACAAAATTGTGAAAACTGTGTATTCTAATTTTTTTTGCATATTTAATCATGTTAATAAATGTTGGAAAAATACTGGTAATTAGATTTTTCCTATGTAGTATTTATTTATAAATTTTCTAGCATTAGATATTATTATTTATATTTCTATTGATTAAAAACTAAAATTACTATTTAATGTATTTTATGTATATTGATTTTTAGTAAATATTAAACAGTACTGTAAAATTAAATAAAATTCAGAATGAAATACTAGATTTTCTGTAGATCATTTTCATTTATTTACATGTTAATTTTAGGTTAGTTCTGATATGTTAAAATTAGTTCGGTTAACAATTAATTATAAATATTTGTTTTAAAAATAGTTTCTGATTCAAATAATTCTATAAATAGTAATTTATGTCCAAAAATTCTACAAACTTAATACCTTCATTATTCTGCCTAACTTGACCAATGAAAAAATATTAGCATGTTAGTTTGAGACGTCTAACTATTTAAATGAACGTTGTCACACCCCTTTTCATAATACTTTATTTATTTAGTAATTAAAATAAAATATTTTTAATTATTATTAAATTTCTGTAAAATATAAGTAATCCATGACTTATGATTTTAACTTAGTAAAGCCTAATTTTTTATGTGTATTAAATATTGTGTTAGTCTTAATGTTCAATATTAAGGCTAGTATGTCATATCTAGCACAACATGATCCCGTAAGTAGCACAACACATAGATAACACTTAACCCTTAAATTAAAAGAACATTATACCTTGTTATAGCTTGAGGACTTTGGACATCAACATTAACAACAATCATTATCAGTAAAACAAGGCAAGTACACTATAACTTTACGTTTCTGTTCATGAGTCCTATTTCGTATTTTGGACTTTCGTTACATATTTCTTACTTTTCCTATAAGTTATTCTTTACAAGTATCTCAAGTTGCATTTAGCGTTTCTCAAGTTGTACTTTCCTTACATGTTTCAAGTTGTATTCTTCTTACACATGTCTTACACTTGCATGGGTTGGAAAAATGTCTAGTTAACATGTGATCAAAGCCCGTAGTGTAGTACACGTATCCAAGCTTGACTACACATCGTGCACGTGTAGTCAATGTTGTACCCCCATGTTGTCTTTATTTACATATTACAAGTTCTCCTATTATAGCCGATCACATGTCTACTAGCTTTTCAAAATCACTTTACATAGTCATATCTCTTGTCATATTGCAACTGTTATTTCTTGTTGCCATTACAAATTCTAGTTATCATTTCCTTATTTACATGTCTTTCCATATTTGTCATTTCCATGTTTCAGTAACTGTATGTTTCAGTATATGCTATGGATCTGCTACTGAGACGCTAGCCCACATCCCAGAGGATGTTCCTGCTGGGGAATACCATATAGCTTAGCTTACATTTCGTTTTTGAACTTGGTTTGTAATAAATAGTTACCATTCATTTTGCTGGATTTGCTTCCAGTTTACTATTTCTTTGGGAATGTAACTAAATGATATCTTTGGATTTATTTCTATTTTATCTCGATATAGATATTGTGATTAATCTGATTCAATATAAGTTTGAAGATAATTAAAGGTTTAGAACAGCTTACTACGCTGTGACTCATAGCGTAGGCTGGATGTGTCCGACACGTATTTGAATATTCAGGAGCGGGTCGTGATAAGAACTGAGCAAAAGCAGACAAACCAAAAATGCCAAACACAATCGCATACACAAAGATTTTTGACGTGAAAAACCCTTGCGGGAAAAACTACGGGACGATCGGAGTCCAACCATGAAGAACCTCTACTAATAGAATAAAGAGAATACACCCTCTACAAGCTCCTCCCGATCTAACACGGATCACCACAACTCACTTGAAAGATGAAAATTTGATTGCGGACTCCGAAGAACAAGATGTAATGCCCCGCTCTGCACGAGGCATTTGGTTGGCTTGTTGGATGGGATCAGAATGTTGGACCGTGACTTATGTTGGAGATCAGGAGAATTGAGACTGATGCAGTCTTTCTTAGCTGGCTAGATGGAATGGGTATTGGAATGTGGCTCGCTGGTGGAGCTACACTTGATGAGATTGAAGCAGGAAGACCGTTATATAAGGCAAGTGAAACTGTCCTCCTTCCTCCTTATTCCTGCATGCTTAAAAAATAGAATAATATGATGCTATGAATATGTCCCTAATGTCTCTTACCTTGAATGTTGAATAATTGTGATGCGATGCTTTAGTTGCTAATTCGATAGAGATTCATATGCTGGGAATCATTGAATGAATAACACATGAACTTGAATTGCTGAACGAATCACACTCGAACCACTAATGTAACATGATGCCTGAGATTTAATCGATAATGTCCCTGATGCTTAAGATTGATGAAATGAATGAATCACTTGAATAATGAGATGCTGCGTGAATGATACATGAGAAAAGAATTGAATGTGCTATTGTCCCTATAAAATGAATGAAATGCTACAGGTTCCTTTGAAATGAATAAATGCTGTTGTTCCTCCTCAGAAGGAACATAAAGAGAAATGTTGTAATGAAGCAATGAATGAGAATTTATAAGACTTGGGATCATTGAGATCACCAAATGAAATGATGGTAATATTGGGAATGAATAAGTCATTGAACATGACTTGAATGAGATGAATGATGATGCACTGTTGTCTTTACTTCAATATTTCACCATGTATTTTATGTTCATGATTGAGTCGGACACGCATTCGCATGGTCATAGGACAACTTATGCATAAGTGATGGGGATATGTTTTCTCGGACGGTACCCCGGGACGTTAGGGTGACCGATCCGGCCTAGGAGAAAACATTGGCGTGCCAGTAGGGGCACGGGTTCTGCGAGGCATCCTTTGGGGCTAGCTACCTTCTCTGGAGTCATCGTATTACCAATGAAGACCTATATGGCAACGTCCGTATGGTTAAACACCAGTGACCATGTAGTCAGGATGCATGCTAATAAATGTCTTATACAGACAGAGTAAGTATATCTGCTAACCTGTATTTGATGCATGTATGAGGGAGTCGGCTATCGGTAAAAAATTACTTAAATATGATAATTCAATATATGTGTTGGTTTAACTTGCATGCTTACGTTCCAAATAAGTTTGATGATGCTGTATATAGCCCTTCAGTATGAGATCCTGCTTAACCTGTTAAGTTCAGTATGCTAAGAAAGATGCCTTGCTAAATATTGCTCAAACACAACATACAAGCTAAGTGATGCTTGAAGTGAGAACTGCTATAACATGTTTAAGATGTTAATGTTAACGATACCTCAATGATGCCTTTTCATGATAATACTTAGTATGCCTCAATGATGCCTTTGCATGATAACACTAAGAATGCTAAAATGATATGTCCACTTGAATGCTACTGAGAATATGTTTACATGCTTCACTCTGATTATTGCCCATGAACTGTAAACTGATGCTAGGCCCCAAATAGAAAGATCATTCTAATAAATGCTTGCTTAAATGATCACTTTAATGTTGGTTTATGCGAGTGGGTTGGATTCTGCTTGCCAGTACATAGATGATGTGCTGACCCACGTTTTGTGGGCAGGTGCTTGTGCTTGGGATATGCTACGCACGAAGATTGGCTTGATTGGTTTCGCGGCATCGAAGATTTGTTGGGCATACAGAAGCTCTCCTTGTACAAGATGATGTCTTCTATTTATAAAGGGCATAATGTATGGAACATTTGTAATCAGTTGTACCAGTGAGTTGTAAGCCAAGTTGTTGTATCGAGTTGTATTCCAATGTATCCAAGTACCAAATGTAAGCTGTACAGCATTGTTCAGTTGGCTTCCATTGTAAAGTGAAATATGTTGTAAGCATTGTACTTCAATACAAGTCTTGTACTCTTCTTCAATTATCAATAAAGAGAATAAAGTTCTATATGTCTCTGTGTGACTTCAAGTTATCCTTTTATCTTCGCTGCTATAAAGAAGTGATGTACTTCTATTCAATAAGAAAGACTGTCCTCATTAACTTCAATTGGTCTGTTTCTGTCACTGTGATGTGTTTCTATTTGAAGATTATCGCTTATGTACTATCTTTGCCTTGTACAAGTGCAAGACCAGACTTGTACGGCATCACGCCCAAGCGAGGACGATCGATTCCAAGAGATAAAATATGTAAATAAATGACTCTATAAATCGGGGCATGACAAATTGGTATCAGAGCACGGCTTTACGTCCTTGGTCTCTTCTTTGATTCATTTCAAATCAAAGTTGCATCGATGATTAACTAAAGTTGCTTCCGCAATCACTCAACGTTGCTTCCGTGATTAAATCAAAGATTGCTTCCGCGATTATGCTATTGTTGTCCGGTAATCATCCTTATGTTATCTATGCTTGAAAGTTTGTTGACCCTCTTGGCTGCTCACTGGATGTTCCATACAATAAGTCTATATACATTGTGATGCCCCTAAATGAATGATTGTTATTGGTTTGGACACAAATAACCCAACAATGACTCGATGCCATAGTATGCTATATTGTGAATGTTGTTTGGAATGCGGAAATAAAAGAAAGGTGGCTATGTATGCTGTGACAAGATAAGAATTGCATGTGATGTTAGAAAAGAATTGTGAATGAAATAATTGATGGATGAGTTTGACAGAACTGGTGAATTGACTCATGTGTGTTGTTAAGTGCTTTCGAGACCCTAAGAATGTTGGCTTATACTATTGAGACCCCAAGATGTTAGCTAAGTGTTATGATCATCATAGATCACGAATGTCTGGAATAGAATTGAGTTGGTATTGTTTAAGGATGGCTTCATTTCTGAGTGGTATATTGCCTCTACCACCTCAGAACGAGATGTATGTTGACCCTTTCCATAGGATAGCAGTGAGACTATCTGTGAGTACTGGGTAGTGCCGAGACTTAGCTGGGAGTCATGTATTGTGGCTAGATGACTCGAGTGTCCCTTGACGGTGATGTTATGTTGGATAGCGAGATTGTCGGAAATTGTAATCGG
Organism: Iris pallida; assembly: GCA_029216955.1. NCBI lineage: Eukaryota > Viridiplantae > Streptophyta > Magnoliopsida > Asparagales > Iridaceae > Iris > Iris pallida. The sequence goes on from JANAVB010045020.1 coordinate 9,707,830, forward strand.
TGGCATAGTTAGAAATTGTTTAGTCGAGTGCTGACTCAGACTAGTAAGACCGTTAGTATGCTATGAGTAAATGGATTTGGCTAGAGAATGTTGTGGCTTATAATATCTGAATGTTGATTTCGATTGGTTGGATGCAAATTATTTGTGGCTAATACAATATTGATTGCTAAGCTGAAAGTTTTGGAAAAAGTTGTCGGTGACCAAAGAAATATTAGAGATTTGTGCCTTGACCCTAAGGTGTAATAGATGTTAACCCATCTAGATCACTAAAGGATATTCGTTGCTTATGTGCATATATGCTCAAGAATTGAATTGTACCAGAAAAGTGACAAGTAGCAACCCTGAATCCTTGTGTTGCATAGAGGATGGTTAATTGATACATGAATTATCAGATTGAATGGAATGAACTACTCGACCTTTGAGGTAGAGAATTTTAAGAATGTCCATATAAGATTTTGACGGCTGGAAAAGGAACAAAATTTAAGAATGCCCGTAAGAGAGTTTGATGATTGAGAAACGAATGGGAATAAGAAATTCCAAACGTGTTGGATAATGTCGGTATAGGTGATTGTTGGTTGGGATATAGATTGTTGGCTTATGACTTAGTGGTGCAACCTTGTCATACATATCGAATAGTATGATTCTATAGTTATGTTAAAACTATCGGAATCGATGACCCTTGAATAGTTAACCTTGGTTATGGGTTTATGTGGGTACGAAGGAATTGGACCAGAAATTGAATCATTGGAAATTTACTTGATGGATTATTAGAACGATGAAGATCGTATGTCGGATTTGGAATTGACCGTAATGTTGATAGATCGATCTTAGTCGATTATTGGGTAAGTCTAGAATGAGCCTCTGTGGGAATTATTTCCTTGAGGAAGACCCTGAATAGATAGACTTGACCCTAGCGACCAGTTGATGAATTACCAATTGCTGGCTTAGCCCAATTGGCGATTCATTATTCAGACTGAATTGATACCCATAGGTTTGGGTAGAGTTCCTTAGAATTGTCGGTTGCTTGTTGGCCCTAAGAAACAGAAACTAGTATAACCCTAGTAGCCGTCCACTCTAGGGGAGTCACCTGAATGATTAGGTATAGCTGTCGGTATAGCTAACCATTGAGACTGGACCGAATAATAGTGGTCGTTGGCGACCCATAGAATGACCTTGTGGCATTGAACGAGAGATGGTGATGAGTATGATCTAAGAATAATAAGTTGTAAGTATATGCTCCAATATGAACCTTAGAGATGTTTGACCCTTGAGGATTATGTGTCGACCGATAGCGGGATTGGAATCGTGGGATGAGACTTGATTTGTATGTATCGAATAGTGAATTATTATATGAGATGGAATTGACTGCTCATGGCGGAAATGTTGGATAGGTATCTATAGTCGGGTAGCTGGATTAACCTTGACTGTTGCATAGAATTATACCCTGACTCGGATAATCGATAGTTGGTGATGTCGGATTGTATCTTTTAGAAAAGATGAATTGCCTCGGTAAGAAATATTATTGAATTTGGAAAGGAATATGATTGTATGTTGTGGACTCTTGATATGATTGGATGTAAGATTAGACCCTTGATCGAATGCTAGAAGTATTATGCCCGGATAGAGAGCTTAACCAAGCTGTCCCGGATGTTAAGTGTTGTGGACTGGAAGATAGTGATTGTAACAAGTGAATAAAGTTATAAGTCAATTGAAAGGATACTAAGTCTGATTTGGAAAAGAGAGTTATATCGTGGCTGATCGAATTATACTATCATGGAAGTTGGTTGAAGTACATTGTTTTGGGGACGCCTGAAATATGTGTATGGATCCAAATGAAGTGATGTGTTGCGACCAAGATAGAATGCAAGAAAAATGTTGGTGAATCAATGAGAAGTTGCAAGTATTTGGAAAAAGAGAAAGATGGATTGAATCGTTGATTGATTAAAATGATACTGTTGGACAGCTATTTTGAAATGACCGAGTGGGCTGAAATGAATATTGAATTGAAGCTGAATGAGTAACTCATTATGATTAAGTGAATCTAGTAGATGAGTTGTTTTCTTAAGTTTCGAGGACGAAACTTTTTCTGAGTGGTATATTATGTAATGCTCCGCTCTGCACGAGGTATTTGGTTGGCTTGTTGGATGGGATCAGAATGTTGGACCGTGACTTATGTTGGAGATCAGGAGAATTGAGACTGATGCAGTCTTTCTTAGCTGGCTAGATGGAAAGGGTATTGGAATGTGGCTCGCTGGTGGAGCTACGCTTGATGAGATTGGAGCAGGAAGACCGTTATATAAGACAAGTGGAACTGTCCTCCTTCCTTCTTATTCCTGCATGCTTAATAAATGGAATAATATGATGCTATGAATATGTCCCTAATGTCTCTTACCTTGAATGTTAAATAATTGTGATGCGATGCTTTAGTTGCTAATTCGATAGAGATTCATATGCTGGGAATCATTGAATGAATAACACATGAACTTGAATTGCTGAACGAATCACACTCGAACCACTAATGTAACATGATGCCTGAGATTTAATCGATAATGTCCCTGATGCTTAAGATTGATGAAATGAATGAATTACTTGAATAATGAGATGCTGCGTGAATGATACATGAGAAAAGAATTGAATGTGCTATTGTTCCTATAAAATGAATGAAATGCTACAGGTCCCTTTGAAATGAATAAATGCTGTTGTTCCTCCTCAGAAGGAACATAAAGAGAAATGTTGTAATGAAGCAATGAATGAGAATTGATGAGGCTTGGGATCATTGAGATCACCAAATGAAATGATGGTAATGTTGGGAATGAATAAGTCATTGAACATGACTTGAATGAGATGAATGATGATGCACTGTTGTCTTTACTTCAATATTTCACCATGCATTTTATGTTCACGATTGAGTCGGACACACATTCGCATGGTCATACGACAACTTATGCATAAGTGATGGGGATATGTTTTCTCGGACGGTATCCCGGGATGTTAGGGCGACCGATCCGGCCTAGGAGAAAACATTGGCATGCCAGTAGGGGCACGGGTTCTGCGAGGCATCCTTTGGGGCTAGCTACCTTCTCTGGAGTCATCGCATTACCAATGAAGACCTATATGGCAACGTCCGTATGGTTAAACACCAGTGACCATGTAGTCAGGATGCATGCTAATGAATGTCTTATGCAGACAGAGTAAGTATATCTGCTAACCTGTATTTGATGCAGGTATGAGGGAGTCGGCTATCGGTAAGAAATCACTTAAATGTGATAATTCAATATATGTGTTGGTTTAACTTGCATGCTTACGTTCCAAATAAGTTTGATGATGCTGTATATAGCCCTTCAGTATGAGATCCTGCTTAACCTGTTAAGTTCAGTATGCTAAGAAAGATGCCTTGCTAAATATTGCTCAAACACAACATACAAGCTAAGTGATGCTTGAAGTGAGAACTGCTATAACATGTTTAAGATGTTAATGTTAACGATGCCTCAATGATGCCTTTTCATGATAATACTTAGTATGCCTCAATGATGCCTTTGCATGATAACACCAAGAATGCTAAAATGATATGTCCACATGAATGCTACTGAGAATATGTTTACATGCTTCACTCTGATTATTGCCCATGAACTGTAAACTGATGCTAGGCCCCAAATAGAAAGATTATTCTAATAAATGCTTGCTTAAATGATCACTTTAATGTTGGTTTATGCGAGTGGGTTGGATTCTGCTTGCCAGTACATAGATGATGTGCTGACCCACGTTTTGTGGGCAGGTGCTTGTGCTTGGGATATGCTACGCACGAAGATTGGCTTGATTGGTTCCGCGGCATCGAAGATTTGTTGGGCATACAGAAGCTCTCCTTGTACAAGATGATGTCTTCTGTTTATAAAGGGCATAATATATGGAACATTTGTAATCAGTTGTACCAGTGACTTGTAAGCCAAGTTGTTGTATCGAGTTGTATTCCAATGTATCCAAGTACCAAATGTAAGCTGTACAGCATTGTTCAGTTGGCTTCCATTGTAAAGTAAAATATGTTGTAAGCATTGTACTTCAATACAAGTCTTGTACTCTTCTTCAATTATCAATAAAGAGAATAAAGTTCTATATGTCTCTGTGTGACTTCAAGTTATCCTTTTATCTTCGCTGCTATAAAGAAGTGATGTACTTCTATTCAATAAGAAAGACTGTCCTTATTAACTTCAATTGGTCTGTTTCTGCCGCTGTGATGTGTTTCTATTTGAAGATTATCGCTTATGTACTATCTTTGCCTTGTACAAGTGCAAGACCAGACTTGTACGGCATCACGCCCAAGCGAGGACGATCGATTCCAAGAGATAAAATATGTGAATAAATGACTCTATGAATCGGGGCGTGACACAAGAGATGTCAAAAAATTATTCAAAGTGGTCTCTCCTTCACAATAGTCCTCAATCGTCTCTCTCTCTCTCTCTCTCTCTCTCAAATATTGTAAAACACTCTTATTTTCTTTTTGAGATATTTTCAACTTGCATGCATCAACCTTTTATAAGCCCTTGGTAATCTATACATGGAAGGTCAATATATATGAAAACTTCCAATATGCATCAATTATATATTTAATGTAAATCCAATCATAATTGGCTTGCCATAATTGAAAGTCCAATTATATGGAAAGTCAATATATGAAAGATCCAATCATAAATATATGATCACAGTAAATATGGAATCTAATCATATATTTGCTTACCATATATGTTCTAAAATAGGATCGATGCACTCCCCGAGCTTCTCCGACACACAGATGGCGCTCGTCGTACTTCGGGATATTCTCCATATAGGTTGGAAACCCCACCCACTCCAACAAATCTCCTCCTTCACAACTAGGTGGAGAAACTCGTCATCCCGACGATCCGTCTGCAGTACTCAAACTTCCTCCTTGGTAGAACCTTCGTGAGCATGTCCGCTCCATTGTCATCAGTATGGACCTTCTTAAGCATCGCGTCCTTCTTATCAACCACATCCCGTATACAATGATACCGAGTCTCAATGTGCTTGGACCGACTTTGAAATGTCTGGTTCTTCACAAGGTGAATGGCACTCTGGCTATCACAAAGCAAAGTATACTTCTCTTGTTTTAGCCCCACTTCATGTAGCAACTTCTTTATCCACAGCAACACCTTGCAAGCCTCCATCGCTATAATGTACTTTGCCTCTGTCATCGACAAGGCAACACACTTCTGCAACCGCGACTGCCACCATACTGCTTCACCAGCAAATATCAATATATCATTACATAGCCCGAAGTCGATCGCCTCATGTTTACATCTCCAGCCATATCAGCGTCAGTATACCCGACCAATTTTGGCTCGTCACTACCAAAGGAAAGTCTTCAGTCGGCAGTGCCCTGAAGGTACCATAGAATCCACTTGACCGCACTCCAATGTATCCTTCCAAGATTGAAAAGATACCTGCTAACTGTGCCAACTGCATGGATGATGTCTGGCCTCGTACACACCATAGCATACATGAGATTCCCCACGGCTGAAGCATATGGAACCCGCTCCATATCTTCCTTCTCATCCTCGGTATATGGACACTACTCCTCAATGAACTTAAAGTGAGCCGCAAGGGGGTTACTCACTTTCTTCGATCTGTCCATCCCGAAACACTGAAGTATCCGATAAATATACTTATTTTGGGACAAATATAGCATCTTGGACTCTCTCTCTCGGTTGATCTCCATCTCAAGAATAGTCTCAGCTGCACCCAAATCCTTTATAGAGAAATCCATGTCCAATTGGCGCTTCAACTCCACTATCCTAGTGGCATTCCGATCCACTAGTAGCATATCATCAACATCGAGCAATAAAATAGTAAAATCATCCTCGGCAAAGTACCTGACAAATATATAGTGATTTTACGTCGTCCGTGCATAACCATGCTCCCCTATAAACGACTCAAACTTTCTGCACCACTGCCTCGGAGCTTGCTTTAGACTATATAAGCTCTTCCTCAACCGACAAACCAAGTGTGACTTGCCCTTCTCACAGAATCTCTTTAGCTCCTCCATGTATAACTCCTCCTCAAGATCACCGTAGAGGAATGTCGTCTTCACGTCCATTTGCTCCTCCAAGTCAAAACTGGCTGCCAATGCTAGCACCACCTGAATAGACGACTGTTTGACGAATGGCAAAAATATATCATCATAATCTATGTCCTTTCGCTGACCGTAGCCTTTAACTACCAGCCTCGCTTTGTATTGAGGGAGAGTAGCATCATCTGTCTGCTTCACTCTGAACACCCATCGATTTTTTAAAGCCTTTTTTTTCTTTGGCAACCTCACCAGATCATAAGTAGAGTTGGCTTGTAAAGAACTCATATCCCCCTACATGGCCTCCATCTACTCCTGCTTATGTTCTTTGTCTATAGCCTCTGCAAAACATTCAGGCTCTCCCCCGTCAGTCAGCAGCATATACTCACCCGATGAGTATTTCGTAAATGGTTGACGCTCTCTGCCACTCCTCCTTAATGGAACCACTGGTGATGGCTTATATCAACAACCTCCTCCCCTTCAGGAACTACCTTCTCGGTATGCTCATCCTCCTGAGGGTTAACTTGACCACCATCCGTAAGTTGATGATCAAGGTTGGGAGCAACTCCATGTACTGGCTCCCCCATAACTGGATCCTCTACGATGTCCTCTGGGAACTGCTCAAAGCGAAATAACTCTAACTCAGGCAATTCCTCAGCCTCAGAAGGCATCTCGGAATCTTGAGTGTTGGTCAAGGTTTGATCCTCGACGAATACCACATCCCTGCTTCTGTAAAGCTTTCTTCCTACGGGGTCGTAAAGTTTATAGCCAAACTCATCCTGATCGTAGCTGACAAAGATGCATCGCCTCGTCTTTGGCTCAAGTTTGGATCTCTCATCCTTCGGTACATGTACGAAGGCCTTACAAACAAACACTCACAGGTGGTTGTATGATGGCTCTTTGTCGTACCATACTTTATCAGGTACATTATCCTGCAAAGGAGCACTAGAAGATAAATTAATAGTATAAGCAGCTGTGTAAAGTGCCTTACCCTAATAGTTGTCCGGCAAGTTTGCTTCTGATAGCAAATACCGTACCCTCTCCATCAGTGTCATATTCATGCGCTCCGCTATACCGTTGAGTTGCGGCGTCTTTAGTGGAGTATTCTGGTGTCGTATCCCTTGCTCTATGCAATAAGCATCAAATGGACCAATATACTCGCTTCTATTGTCGAACCGAACACATAGCAGCTTCTTGTTTGTCTCTCTTTCAACAGAGGCCTGAAACTCTTTGAAAATAGGCAACACCTAATCATTGGTCTTTAAGGCATAGACCCAAACCTTCCTGGAACAATCATCAATAAACATTACAAAATAAGAAGCATCACCAATGGATTTTACCTTCATAGGACCGCAGACATCCGAGTAAATCAACTCGAGCAATGCCAACTTTCTCGAACTTTGGTGACTTTGAAAAGACACCCTATTTTTCTTTTCCACCAAACAGTGCGTGCATCTCTCCAATTTTGTAGACTTTAGCCCTGGAATCACCTTCTTGTTCAGCAAGTAGCTCATCCCCTTCTCGCTGATATGGCTAAGCCTCCTGTGCCATAACTAGATAGACGCATCACTGACTGCGTTCACCTCATGTGCTCCCTGTGTGCACCCCTCCATATAGTAGAGTTCGGACTTCTTGCTTCCTCTGAAAATCATCATCGAACTTCTGGAAAGCTTCCACTGACAGTTTTCGAATAGATTGAAGAAACCCTCGTCATCTAACCTTCCAACCGACACCAGGTTGAAATGGATATCAGGGACATGACAGACATCTTTGAGAACAAGAACTGCACCCGTCTTCGTCCTCAAATGCACATCTATAATGGCAACCGCCTTCGACACATCTCCATTGCCCATCTTCAATACTCCATACTTGCATATCGTGTAAGTGGCAAATAGTGCCCTATTGTCAGATATGTGCGCTGAAGCAACAGAGTCCACCAGCCAAGAATTATCATTGCAGATGACGTTCATGACAACCTCATCACCTACGATGATTAGATCACCTACATGTGTCGAGGCCGTCGCTGTAGTGTCACTTTGCTTCCCCTTGACGCCCTTCTTCTCTCTCTCTCTCTCTCTTCCAAGAAAAATAGTTCAGCTTAATGTGGCCCTTCTTGCCACAATGGTAACACTCTAAGTCCTCGTACCGACCCTTGGACTTGTTCCTGCTCATGTCTCTGCCACTACCTGGACCCCTGCTTTTGTCCCTTCCGCGGCTCTCTAAAACTAGCTCCTCTGAATGGTAGGATGTGGATAAAGTGCCCTGAGAACGTCTCCGTATCTCTTCATTCAGCACCCCTCTCTTGGCAAACTCCAGACTAACAACGCCTTCAGGAGTAGAAGCGATCATAGATACTCGTACGGTCTTCCACGAGTCTGGTAATGTACATAGCAACCAAAGTCCCTGAACCTCGTCGTCGAACTTGACTCCCATCGAGGATAGCTAGTCCACCACGCCCTGGAACTCACTTACGTGATCCGTAATGGATGCACAATCTTTGTACCGCAGATCCACCATCATTCGGATAAGGAATAATTTGTTTATACTGGACTTTTTTGCGCACAAAGATTCCATCTTCTCTTACAGCGTCTTTGCATGCTCAATATTAGCAGCGTGGTTGTACACATTCTCGTTAACGAACTGCCACATGTACCTACACACCTGTATATGCTTGAAGTTCCAGTCCTTATCGGATTTGTCACTGGACTTCTCGGACGCAAATACTAGAAGATGCAACTTCTTGATGAACAACAAATCTTTCATCTTGCCCCGACAATAATGATAGTTGGTACCGTTCAGGTTTACCATGCGCACTGGCTTCACGTCCATCCCTACTTTCTGATTTGACTGTCAACTTCTGACACCTCTCCGGAACCTGATTCCGATACCACTCTGTCGGAAATGAAGTACAGAAACTGTTCCCCCCAACCAGAAAGTCCTGCGAGAGAATCGAGCAAAAGCACGCAAACCAAAAATACCAAACATAATCGCAGATATAAAGATTTTTGACGTGGAAAACTCTTGCAGAAAAAACCACGGAACGATCGAAGTCCAACCCTGAAGAACCTCTACTAATGGAATAAAGAAATTACACCCTCTACAAGCTCCTCCTGATCCAACATGGATCACCACAACTCACTTGATAGAAAAAAAATTGATTGCGGACTCCGAAAAACAAGATACATCAAAAAATTATTCAAAGCGATCTCTCCTTCACAATAGTCCTCAATCCTCTCTCTCTCTCTCTCTCTCACTCAAATATTGTAAAACACTCTTATTTTTTTGAGATATTTTTCAACTTGCATGCATCAACCTTTTATAAGCTCTTGATAATCTATACATGGAAGGTCAATATATATATGGAAACTTCTAATATGCATCAATCATATATTTAATGGAAATCCAATCATAATTGGCTTGCCATAATTGGAAGTCCAATTATATGGAAAGTCGATATATAAAAGATCCAATTATAAATATATGATCAAAGTAAATATGGAAATCCAATCATATATTTACTTACCATATATGTTCTAAAATAGGATCGATGTACTCCCCGAGCTCGTCGCACTTTGGGATATTCTCCACGTAGGTTGGGAACCCCACCCACTCCAACAATAACATCTGTTTTATAGGCCTAACAATTGATGTAGGGATAGACTCGTGACATATATATATATATATATATATATATATATATATATATATATATATATAATGAGGCTTTAAAACGGCTCAAAAGTGAGCCGTATATGTATATCATGGTCCATTTTATTTTAAAAAAATTACGTAAAAAATTGTTGAAAAAAGTTTAAACTTGTTATATACATTCAACATAAAAAATTGAACTCAACCAAACAAAAAAATATCTCCCACCTTAACCACATGAGTTAGAAAAAAATTATATATAAAGAAAGAAAGCTTCTGCTATGTGATGTTATTTTACGAAAAAGTACGAGATTCTCTCTTTCTATACCAAAGATGGTAACAAAACAAAAAGAAAAGAAAAAGAACATAAGAAGGATGGCTCTACCAAAGTTTAATTCCAACATGTTCATTGCTTGCTACTTCTGACAAACGTCTGATTAGTCACCATGCCAGCCCCCTGATACACTACAAAAATTTATCGATTTAGCGATGGCTACATCCGTCAACAATCCGTCGATAAATATAATTATCGACGGATAGTCGACAGATGTTGGTTAAAAAAGGTCGTCGAGAAAAGCCTCGTCGCTAACTACAATCCGTCGGCAAGTTGTCGTCCGGCGACGAATTAGCGACGGACTGCTGTCAACCATACTTGTGCAGTTTGCGACGACTCGCCGACGGATTATCGTCAAATCACGTATCAAAAGAAGTAATGACGTATAACTTATCGACGGACATATCCATCTCTATTTGGCCGGTAAATGCGTATTAGGGAGTTTCTGATACGCAAATTCCGTCGCCATTCAGTCGCAAATGGTCGCTAAGTTTTGACGGATTCGCGACGGAATACCGACGGCATATCCGTCGACCCGGTTCGGTGAATTATTCATATTTTTAGAACATTGGCGACGGATGATCCATCGTTATTCCGTCGTGAGTCGTCGCTAAACCGTCGCCACTCGGTCGGTTTTATAGCGACGGATTATCTGTCGCCAATATCCGACGAAACATTGTGTGTTTTACTGACTACTAGCGACGGCGTACCGACGTATTGTCCGTCGACTCTATATATCCTGTAAATCTTTCATAATTCCAGAACCTTGGCAACAGATAACCCGTCGGCGTTTAGTCGCGCATCCGTCGCTAACTGGAAATCCTTCAGTTAGCGACGACGATTCCGTCGACAAAGGGTCGCCAGTCCGTCGGTAGTTGGGAATTTTTTGAAAAAAATAGCATAAAACTGGGCATTCCCAATATACACAATTCCAATATACGAAACACACAAATAATTCCAAGCATTCCAAATATACACAATTCTAATATACACAATTCTAATATACAAAACACAAGAAATTCCAACACACAAATATCCCAAGCATTCAAATTGTTCACACAAAACACATAAATATTCAATATTTAAACACAAATATTCAATATTCAATAAAAAAGAAAAATCGACTTCGGCCTTAGCAAAGACCGCAAGTCAGACAATGAATCCTCACAGCCAGGGATCATAGTTGCGTTGAGGCATGTACTATTCTATCAGCCAGTTTGCATACGAAGACTCAATCTGGTTGAGGTCTTCTGTATGGACAGGAGGGTCAGTCCCGATGCTACTACTCTCTGACGGTGGCTCCTCATTAACTTCAACATTGGGAGCAATCTCTTCTCTGATGGTCATCAATTCTTCCTCGACCTCGACCTTTGGTAACACCTCCTCATTAACAGTCACCGGCTCTTGTTTGACGAACGGAGACAGTATCTCTTCCTTCACGAGAGCCTCCGCCTTCGGCATGGGTACTGCAACAGAGTCAAAGAAAAGTTAGCAACAGAGTCAAAGAAAAGTTATCAAAAAGGACTTAGAAGCCCAACATGAGCATCTGAGCCGCATCAGAATCTCTGGCGCATCAACTGGGATGAAACCCATGCGCGTCAGCCTAAGCACATCTACATGAGGTGGCTCATCTACAGTTGGGTCACCCCAACATCACTGCAACAAAGACCAAGGCAAGAGAATATCCACCAAGCACTTCCGGGTGAACGTCGGCGTGGGTCGCCCTAACGACGGGGACTTCCTCCGTGTCGACCTTCAAGGGTTCCTTGCCTCGGCCCCTTCCTCGGCTAGAAGCACCGTCTCGAGGAGTCTTGGGAGCCATCTCTCTAACAAAGAAAAGAAGGATATAATTAGTTCAATCTGTATCGTAAGACAACTAAACATAATTAGAAGAAAATCTATTAGCCAGGGAGCCGACTCTGTAAGACAAACTAAACATAATTAGTTCAATCTGTATTATAAGACAAACAAACATAATTATGTATGTGTGTGTGTATGTGTGTGTGTGTGTTCCGACCCCCGCGGCCAGACCCTAACCCCCCCCCCCCCCCGGCCCCTCGCAGCCCACCCCCAAATAAACACACAAAACACACAAATAATCCCAGGCATTTAAATTGTTCACACAAAACACACAAATATTCAATATTTAAACACAAATATTCAAACTCCAAGTAAAACCCACAAATAAGTCTACCGAAAACAAATTCGGTCAAAAATTATATCATATATATATATATATATATATATATATATATATATATATATATATATATATATATATATATATTATTTTTATTTTATATATATATATATTGTCCTCTACGTAGGCGCAGAGAGATCTCCCTCCTCAGCCTCTGTGCATAAGTATGATCCACGCCAGCAAGATCAATATCCAGAGGAGGTGGATGACTGGAACTTTTGGTGCAACTGCCCTCTGGTGCTACCTCCTCAGCAGCAGGAGGTGGCACTACCTCCTCAGCAGCAGGAGGTGGCACTACCGACTCAGCAGCAGGTGGCACTACCGACTCGGCAGTAGGTACCGCTACCGACTCAGCAGCAGGAGGTGGCACTTCCTCATCAGCAGCAGAAGCTGCCTCTCTCAAGCGACGTCCTCGGGTCTTGGGTGCCATCTGGTAAGATTGATGGAAACAAGGAGATTAATTAGGTATTAAACAAAATAACAATATTAGACGTGTTATGTAGAAGATTCATTGTTGTATGGAAATGACAGTATTAGACGTCCTCTGCGTCCTCATCTTCCTCTTCCTCCTCATCTTCGACATAGCCTGACAGTACAGAATGAGTCTCACAACCAGAATATAGAGGAGTAGAGAAGGCCCCCTCTCTGACCCCCCTCTACTTCCCTGCTTCTCATTCGACTCTCTCATATGATATTCATCTCAACCAAAGAGTAGAGAAGTGTGAAAATATTAATATTAACCAAGGATCTGTATCGGAATCGATATCATCATGAATCTCATGGCTTGTTCTTCCAGAGCATAATATAAAACCAAACGTGTGAATCAGAGCTTCACATTCTAATATTGTGAATGTGAAGCTATGCTTCACGTTTGGTTTTATATTATGCTCTGTTAGAACAACCTATGAGATTCATGGTAATACTGATTCCGATACTGATTCTTGGTTAATATTAATATTTTTACACTTTTCCATGCTTTGGTTGAGATGTATATCATATGATGCGGAATAGGATGCCTCATGACCCGAATGAGAAGAAGGGGAGTAGGAAGGCTCACTCTATACACTCATCCGCATACGATATACACTCTATACACTCTTACTTATGTAAGCCTTTTGAGGTAATCAGCATTATACTAGATTTCTGAAAAGATCTATAACTCTGATAGGCCCAAAAGACTTGGCATAAGTAAATTTAATTTTCAACACTTACCTATCTACTACTAAGATATCTTATATATATCCTTCTAGGATACTCACTCTATACCGATATCTTAAATTTGATTTTCAATACTTACCTACCGCCTAGACACCGCCTAGACGCCTAAGCGATCAATATCGATACTCATAGAAATAGTCTGATACCGATACCGATACCCAGAGGGTACATTAATACAACAATTTTTCTCATACAATATATACAGCCTTATTAACAAATACACAATTGTTAAAATACAATATTTATTCAAATACAACATTTTTCAAATATAAATAGTTGGTGTAGAGATGTGTTAGACTTTCCCATTTGTCTTCCCCAGAGGGTACATCCGATACCCATGGAGTCAGTGTGATAGATACTTTCATCTTCGTTAAAGAGTTGGTGCAGAGATGTGTTAGTCTTCCCCATTTGTCTAATATATTTCTAGTTTGGTTGCGTTCTCCAAGAACTTGCAAAGAATATTTTCCTAGACTAGGCAAGCTTGTTTACTCCATTATTGCAGGTTTGCAGGCAAAATCATGGGAACTAAGTGACCATGCAAGTTATACTGTAATAAATATTATATAAGAAAATAGGTACTCATCAAATATGGGTAGTATCATAGGTAGCTTACACTAAGTAAATAGGTACTCCATTACATCCAAACTTCATTCATTTCTAGCTTACACTACCTACAACACTCATAGTTCTGTTCATATGTAGTATCATAGATACTCATCAAATTTGGGTAGTATCTGTTATTGAACAGAATAAACACCTGATAATGTAAAGCTAAGAAAGATAAGTAACCATTTGACACTAGAAAATAGTATAGGGTCGTCGCATCATCATTTTAGGGTCATAATCATCCTAACAAACCCTAATTTAGGGTTATAAACTGTATTATCAACATCACGATTAAACCGTATTATCAACATAATCATCCTAACAAACCCTAATTTAGGGTCATAAAACATGTGTGTATGTGTGTGTATGTGACGAATATATAAATATTAACCCCCGCGGCCACCCACCCCCAACCCTCCCACCACCCCCTCCCACCTCCACCCCCACGGCCACCCCCTCCCCCCCCCCCCTCCCGTCCCCCTCCCCCCGTAGCCCACCTCCACCGTCATCCCCCGCGGCGACCCCCACCACCGCCAGCACCCCCCGCGGCGACCCCCACCACCGCCAGCACCCCCCGCAGCGACCCCCACCACCGCCAGCTTCACCCGCGCGCAGCGACCCCCACCCCCACCCTCCGCGGCCAGTCCCCCGCGGTCAGTACCCTTCCCCTGCCCGCCCCCTCCTACCACCGCCGACTCCCCTCCGCCCCCCACCACCGCCCAAGAGAGAGAGAGAGAGTTACCTCGATGTTTCAAGCGTCCAAGAGAGAGAGAGAGGAGAGAGAAAAAATTGGGGGGAATGAAATTTTTCCCCCGTCCGTTCAACTTAAGCTAGGCTTTTAACTTAGCGATGGACTAGCGACGGATAAAATCCGTCGCTACTTAGTAGTTAATCACACACAATTTTTAAAAAAAATTCTAACCACTTAGTGACCACTTAGCGACGGACATCCCATCAACTAGTCCACGGATTATCCGTCGCTAAGTAGTCGTCAATTCCCCCGCAACTAGTGACATTTTCCTGCGATTTTTTAACATTTTTTCGCCAATTAGTGACTACCGAGTGACTACTTGCCGACGGGTTTTCTTTCCGTCGCTATATAACCGACGGTATGCCGACAGATAGGCGACGGATGTTAACCCTTAAAAAAATTGGTGCGGGATTAGCCGGAAAGTCGTCGCCAGGTTGTCGGTAGTCCGTCGCTAATGACGACGGATTTATTCCGTCGCTAAAATACCGTCGCCAATTAACTGTATTTTGGTATTGATAGTCCTCTGCCAGCCGGACACGACATTCTAGTCCCATCGCCTCGACCGAACCATAAACCATGTGCCATACATTTTCGGCCTACATGGCCACCGTCTTCTCGTTCCAACGCTTGTCGTTGCACTCAAAGCTGGCTTAGCTATATCCGTCCTCGGGGGTTACTTGGATAATGGAGTAGCATTTAGGGATGAGCATTATTCGGTTTTGGACCGAAAACTGAACCGAACCGAATAAGAGATTCGGTTCAGTTTAAAAAATAATTGGTTCGATTTCGGTTTTGAAAATACTAAATTTTCTTATTCGGTTTCGGTTTCGGTCAAAAACCGAAAACCGAATAAGAAAATTTAATTACAATATACATATATATATGTATATATATATGTATTAATAAATATAGGTATATACTAAATATATATAGGTATATACTATAGGTATATACCAAATATCTAGTTATATTTAGTTACTATATATATTAACAAAAAAAAGTGGAAATAAACCGAAAACCGAACCGATTTAATTCGGTTCGGTTTGATTCGGTTATGGATCATTTCGGTTCACTTTCGGTTTTGCTTAATCGATTTTCGGTCGAATTCAGTTTTTGCTAATTCAGTTCGGTTTAAACCTAATTAACCGAATGCTCACCCCTAGTAGCATTCGCAGTCGAGAACATGGTGTTAGTTGGGCCAGGCTGGCCGATTTTCGGCTCGAGCCCGGCCCAGTCAAACCCAGTCTGGGCCTGCCCGAGCTCGGTCAATGACCCAGACCAGCTCAGCCCGAGTACTCCGTGCGTCCGGGCTGGGTTCATAATTTTGAACCGGTAGCTCGGCCCATCCCGGTTTGACCGCGGGTCTGTGCCGGTTAAACCCGGTCTGGTTGTCCTGGTCTAAGGCTCGGTCCTGGCCCGGTCGGAACAATTTTTGGTTTTTTTGAACGTTTGAAACCCAAAATGACCGAACCTCATTTTGAGGGATATTTTTGACCGTTTTAAGGGCATTTTTGTTATTTTGCTAAAAAGACAAAAAAAAACCCTTATAACAACTATATTTTGAAGGTATAATAGGTCATTTTGCACCCAAAAAAAATCTATAAATAGCCCAAACTTTATGAAAATTACACACAAATATTTCTTCCCTCTGTTACAAAATATACAAGTTTATAAATTTCTTAAGATTAAAGTAACAAGTTTCGGTATTTTGAAGTACAACTTTTCGGAGGCCAAACTGCAGTGTTCTTGAGGCTTCTACTTCTGCGAAATTTCTTGGAGTTCAACATTTCTTCCCTCAAGTTGACGTTCCAAGTCATTTTAATTTTATAGAATATTTTTTATTTTGGATTTCTTTCTCTCTCTTCTCTTTATTTGGTAAATAAATAATTTTCCCTTATCTTCTTTTTCTTAAAAATTAATTTTTAAAATATGGATGCTACTAGTTCTAACCACCCTTATAGAGGTGATTCAGAACAAAATTTTGCTTACTATGCTGATTTATTTGAAATAATCATATTTCTGATTCTGTGCCACCGACACAAATGTACCTCCTGAAGTTAGAAGTACGCTACTAATGCTGCAAATAGGGAGAAATCAGTTTATTGGCAATATTTTAAGAAAATATATGTCACTGATAATGAGGGTGCACCGGTTTTATATCCCAAAAATCAAAAAATCAATAGCTAAAGGTGCACAGTGTAAGAAATGTAAGAAAAATTTTAAATGGGAAAAAAATGATAGCACGAGCACTTTGAAAAGACACTATGATACTTTTCATGGTAAGGACACACTACAAGCTAGACAAACGCATATAGGCCTCGGTCCTTCAGGATATTCTATAGGTAATTTTACTTATTATAATGCTCGTAACAAAACTAAGTTAACTAACTATATTATTTATGATGAACAACCATTAACACTCGGTGAGAGTGATTGGTATTATGATTATGCAAGTACTCTCTTAATCTTAGTAAAGTTTCTAGAGCAGAGGCTATGAAAATATTTCAAAACAAAGGACATCTTTAAAACAAAGGTTCGTAAATGTTAGTAAGTTTGTTCTAACTTTTGATATATGGACTCCTAGAAAAAATTATGCTTATATTTGTATCACGGCACACTATATAGATCGAAAGTGGATGTTGCAAAAGCCTATTATTTGTCTATGATCTTTAGAATTTCTACATACTGGTTCTATAATCGGTGACGCTATCATGCAATTTTTACGTGAATATGATATTCACAATAAAAAATTCTAATTTATTTTGATAATGTTAGTAATGTAACGCCCCAGTCCCAAAATACGTAGGACTAAGGATACGTATACATGCCAGCTACGTATCTAGTGGACTTCAGCCCAGCTCGAATACGTATAAGCTGTACAATACCGACCAGTTATCTATCATAAATCAATACTATCACTAAGTCTCAATCCATAGTAATATAGAACACAAGAATGGACAATGTATATCATGGTGTGCACCCTATGCTACACTTGTCCGAATAGACTCGAAAGAAATAGTATTAGTCTACAAATACTAGGCTAACAAACAGAATTCAAGTAAAAGAAGATGAATATGTAAACATAAAAAATACATAAATCCAAAATAACAACACCAACATGATCCGCAAACTAACTCCGCTCAGTCAACTATCTGGAGAAATCACCAAGTCCTCAGGGGACATAGCAAGGTACATATAACATGCCGAATGTAACAGTATAAAATATAAAACATGCGTGGAAGATAGGAAACAGTACAAAAAAGACATCTAAGAAATGACATGTCATAGAGAAGCGTAATATTGGACGTGGCTAACAAGTAAATCAAGTCAATTCTATAGACTGTAGTCAAGGCAAGCACTCCCAATATATAATCTCAATTGCAGTCCAAGGCAAGCGACTCTCAATTGAGAATGGTAAAGGTAGCCCATCCTTATATCAATCTCCTCGCCTAAGAGGAATACAAAGGTCAAGTCAATATTATAGACTGTAGCCAAGGCAAGCGCTCCACTCTATAGAATATCTCAAGTCAAGTCATGTTATGTCAATTCAAGGGACTAGTGGCGTAGGACTAGAAAACTCTATCTCAAGACACACATTAGCACGAAGACCAATATAATAGGTAACGAAAAATATAGTAGAATCATATACGTGCATGTAATACAAGAAAGGAAATAAGCAACATGAATCTGACTAATATCATTAAAAGAATAACATAAAAATATAGGATATGCATATAAAATATATTGTACAAGTTGGCAAGTTATACTTATCTATCTCCTGCAACTGTGAGTACTACGGTCCAAATCCGATGTCCTCTGTCACTACGTCATGTTCTCCTAGAATATACATCCAACAATCAATGACACGTCTATGACATACCATATATAGACTTACCATATATAAACCAATAATATTTATATACTAAAATAGTAATTAACTACCCGACTCAATCTAACATATATAGCTTCAAATCTACCCAATAAGTAGTATTTTAATAACATAAAAATATCATATTTAATTATAGAAAAATAGTTAGAAATAATTTATAATAATATTTAGTGTATTCTATTCATAGAAAAATGGCTACCGATATCTCATATTGATTCTACAACGATAATCATTGACTTGGTTCCTAATTTTGGGCTCAAAACCATATTTTTTTAACAAAC
This sequence comes from Iris pallida, assembly GCA_029216955.1. Taxonomy (NCBI): domain Eukaryota; kingdom Viridiplantae; phylum Streptophyta; class Magnoliopsida; order Asparagales; family Iridaceae; genus Iris; species Iris pallida. The sequence goes on from JANAVB010045020.1 coordinate 9,726,833, forward strand.
TTTAATTCCTGGAAATTACTGTTAAATAGTTAAAAATATGTTTTCATACCAAATAATGCACAATAATTAATTTAGATAAGTCTCATCAAGTTACAAGTCGATTAGACACATATATCCTATATTTTTTGGTGATTCGACAACAATACGACAAACTCATATTTTCAAATCTCATCTAAGTGCTACAAAAATATATTCAATGGAAAGCTTAGGATATCTAGAGTCTTACCAAAAATACGAGAGGGGTCAAAGTGGTCCGCAAGTTGCTGAAAACTCACATACGAAAGAATTGGTTCTGTTTGGACACATTTTCGTAAAACGGACGCTCCGGACAAACCATGAAGAACCATATGGATGGCCAATTGGAAATGAAAGTAGACACATATATTTCAATTATTTTTGGTTTCTTGAGAAACGGACGTCGAAAAGTGGATCAAACCTCGTATGCAAGTCAGCATACCTGTTGTGACGAATTCAGCACAAGTTCGATCAACTTTGGGTGCCTACCGCACGTTGTGCCGACCAAAATAGGGGCGGAGGCTCCTCGGGAAGGTGCTAGGGTGTTAGGGGAGTGTCTTAGGGAGATGAAGGTGGTAAAAGGGTTATAGGTAGTTGGGAAGATGGATTTCTGGTGGTTGGAATAAAAAGTGCGAAAATAAGAAAGAGTAAGTTGTACGCTCAGTTTGGAGATTCTAGGGATATATTGGACCGACCAAGGATGGTTTAAAATATAAAGATTTAATGTATTAAGGGTTGGTATTCATTAGAAATTGGTTTGGTAAGATTTGGTAAAGATTTGATTGACCAATCAAAAGATTCACCAAGATATATCTCAACAAATTTAAATAGTTTCCTAATTTGGAAAGTCAATCTTGGGTTGGTTTAAATCTATTATGGATGTACAAAATCTTTGTTTGACTAGTTCTAGGTCAGTAGGATTTATCGAACCAAAATAGGCTCTGAAAGTCTAATTAATGAGTCTTATGTGCCATTTGAAAATAAATAGCACATGGAAACTCGATTGAGTGAGACACCGTACAAGAGAACGTGTTTGAGTGTGACATGATATACCAAAATAAGGGTGGACTCGTCTAGAACACGAATATGGAACTTGTTTCAAAAATTTGGCTAATGCTATGCTTCAAAAATCAAAATTACGACAAAGTGTATTTATAATCAAAATTTAAATATAAAATATACTTTAATAAATAAAAATCATATTAAATAACAAAAAAATAACCCCAAAAATTATGGTGTTTACAAGTAATAGCACTTCTTGTATTAATATTTTAAGTTCACAATTTTTGTCTTTAGTATAAGGACGACTTTTTCATATTAGATGTGATTGTCATATTATTAATTTAGTTGTACAAGAATGCCTTCAATTTTTTCAAGTAAATTTAGAAAATCTTAGATTATGTCTACAAAGTTTAAACACTTCTGCAAGTAGACAACAAATTTTTAAAATTTTATGTGTACAAATGATATAACTTTTAGGAGATTTATTAATAATGCACCACATAGATGGAATTCTACTTATTTAATGTTGAAATATTGCATTATATTTAAATATGTTATTACTCATTATTGTAATGTTAATTTCCTGAAGGCCCCACAATACCATGTGCCAGTACATTGGTTATGGCTAACTTGTTCCTCCTAGACTGATACGATTCTGGTGCCCCGATGATTCGTTCGAGGAACTCTTAAATCCTTGTGCACAAGTTGTCTATGACCATGCAACTCTATTCAACTTAACGTATTTTCTTAGACAATTCCTCGTCTCAAATAATAGTAAATTTTGGTTGTTCCGAGTAAAATTTACTCCAAAGTGGACTAGCACAAAGACTTGGGCCCTCCTGGGTAAATTGTGTAGTACCTTAGCAATAGTCTTCTAGAAAAGATTCAATTCAATACCGTAGCAAGGATCAAACTCTCAGCATACAAAAATGGACTTCGACTAGGGGTGAGCATCGGGTCGGTTCGGCTCAAACCGAACCGAAAATTGCAAAACCGAAAAAATCGACAACCGTATCTTGTTGAACCGTTAACCGAACCGAATGTAGGAGAACCGACCAAAACCGAACCGAAAAATATTTCGCTTTACGGTTCGGTTCGGTTTCATGGGCCCAAATGGGCCGGCCCAATAAAAAATAGCATCCTTGATTAATTTAAGCCACCAATATATAATTTTAAAAAATAGCAAAATACAACCAATTAATGCATAGTTGAACACTTGAACAAATACAAATACAAATACAAATACAATAGTTCACATATTACAATAGGGGAACACTTGAACAAGTGCTGCACAGCATGGTTCCATCATCATCATCATCATCAAACAACATGCTTCCACCAACAACAAATACAATAGTTCACATATTACAATAGGGAAACACTTGAACAAGAGAAGGAACAACAGCATGCTTCCATCATCATCATCATCAAACAACATGCTTCCATCAACAACAAATACAATAGTCCACACCACATATTACAATAGGGGAACACTTGAACAAGAGAACAACAGCATGCTTCCAAGTTCCATCATCATCATCATCGAACAGCAGTTAAAGCCAAATGGCTGCAGTGCCTCGCCAATTGGCTAAAAATTGGGGGACAAAGAAGTCAAGTATCAAACAACATACTCATCATCGCAGCCAAGTATCACTGCCTAAAAATTTGGGGACAAAGAAGGCTCAAAAGTACATGCCTCGCCAATTGGCTGCAAATAAATGCCGTGCCAATGGCTGCAGTTAAAGCCAAATCATCATCGTCAAAGCTTAAGAAATAAATTAGTAAAATTTCATAATACTGAACGAATGTATCCACTCCAGATCAAAAGCCAAACAAACCAGTCCAGAGACTCCAGACAGCAGCAGTAGGGCCCTAAGCAGCAGCGGGCAGCAGCACTACAGCAGTAATAGAGCAGGAACTGGAAGTATCACTGTCCAAAAACCAGACTGAAGTGAAGTAAACAATGTCCAAAATCCAGACATGAGTAAAGGAGCAGTAAATGTAAACAATGTCCAACATCAATTTCTAGCAGTAAACCATGTCCAAAAGTCAAAACAGAGGAGTAAAGGAGCATTAAAGGACTCCCAGACATGAGTAAAGAAGCATTAAATGAGTAAAATTCAGGCTCCACTCCAGCAGTAAATGAGTAAAATCCAGCAGTAAATGAGCCAAAACACAGAAACAGAGCTCCAGGCTCCAGCATTAAATGAGTAACCCAAACATGAGTAAAGCTCCCAAAAGCCAAAACAGAGGAGTCAATGTAACAACCACTCACAGAAACAGAGCAGTAAATGTATCAGCTGACAGCTAGTATAGCACATCACAGAAATTTTGTGCTACAAAAATATTACAAAATTATCTCCAACTAAAAGTTTGTGTTCCCATTTCCCAAATATTAGTCCAATGTTCAAGAGCATAAGTAATCAAACCTCGCTTGTTGACGTTGATTCCATCGTTAACTTACCCAAATCTAAATGAAAAAAATGAATCAACAAGTTAAAACACACACAAAAATATACTAAAATAATGCAACCAAAAAGCAAATTGAAAATTACCCATCTCAACATTATACACGTCTTCAAACTCCTCTTCAATAATGGATACATGGGTCGATCGGAAGGCCCCCGGAACCATTCCCATAATTGTGCCAAAAAATTCAGAGTTCAAAGTAAAATTCAGGGTCCAGAGTAACTGAGTAAGTGTGTCAAACAGAAACAGCCTGAGTATCAGAGTAAATATCAGCAACTCAAGTCTCCAAAAGCACAAACAGAAACAGCCAGTCCCATAATTGTGTATCAGCAACTCAAGTCTCCAAAATTGTGTCAAACTAGAAATTTAGAGATTTAGAGTAAATATCAGAGTAAACACAACAGAAACAGCTAGTCCCATAATTGTGTGTCAAACTAGAAATTTTAAACCAAAGTCTCAGATTCGATTCATTCGAAATGTCAGATTATCAGAGTAAATACGCATGCATGATGCAACTCTAACATAAACCAAAATTTAAACCACCAACAAATATTCATGAAATTATAAAAGAAATGGGTCCAGGAAGAACAAACAATTACTTACAGTGACTCTGGAGTCTGGTAGTCTGTGAGTAACAGCAATCAATAATGTCAACAAGATTCGAAATATCGAGACAGTATCACAGCAAGTGAGCAACCAGATCACAGATGGCCCAGATATAGGTTAGATCTCTCCATAGTTCAATGAATCATGCAAGAAAAATAACAAATTAATTAGACAGAAGGAAATAAAATTAACAAACATCTGTAAAAAAAAATCAGAGAATATAATTATTTCTTACCAGATCTCTGTTAGTCGGCTAGATCTTTTGGTGTAGGTTAGATATCGATAGATCTAGCTTAGCTCGAGAGATCGAGAGAGCCAGATCTAGGGTTAGCACGAGATGCTGAGGAAGGGGAGAAGACCCTTAGGAGTTAGGGTTTCCCGATATATGGTTAGCAAGAAAGAGAGAGAGAGAGAGAGAGAGAGAGAGAGAGAGAGAGCACGAGAGATCTAGGGTTTCTCGAGTCCTCTTCTTTCCAGGAGAGCAGCAGCGGCGGGACGGAAGACTCCAGAGAGGGAGACGAGAGAGGGGGAGAAATTTTTGGGCACCAAAGAAAAACAGCCCCTTGTATAAATCAAGGGACATTTTAGTAATTTCACAATTGATAAAAAATTAATTTCAGTTTTCGGTTCTGTCGGGTAACCGAACCCAAAACCCGTTATCCGACCCAAAACCCGAACATTTCAAATCCTGGACCCGATATCCAACCCGAAACTTAAAAAACCGAACCGAATACGAATATCGGTTCGGTTGATGGTTCAGAAACCGAATTCTTCTCAGCCCTAACTTCGACTTCCAGATACAGGATTTAATTTTTTTCAAAAAAAAAGTTCCTCCAAAACAATAAAAAAGGCTAATATCAGCACTGGTTTACTAATGAGAATCCAATGTAAAATACAAATGCAGTCGTCTGAGTCCTGTAAAGCTCAAATTGAAGAAGTAAACGTACCGGCAAGTACCACTCATGCAATGCGCTATCATAACCACCCAAAATAAACAAGCCAATCGAATTTGTTTGAACATGTTCCCCAGAGTTGAATAGTTTTTTGGTACAAAAGTATAATTCACCACGCTGTTCATATTCTACCTAAAATAATAAAACATCAAAATGGGTTTTGCAAAAAACTAGAAAAATAAACCTATCGATTCATCAAATCTCTCCCAAGTCTTCCGTGGGGATTCCCGTGTCCAAATTCATTATTATTATGAAGCCATGAACGCTGCATCTGTCATAAAAATTCAAAAAAAAAAAAAGTAAAAGTAGGGGAGATCCGGACTCATGACCTTCTGTAAGACTTCTATCGATACATCATACAGCTTACAACTTGCCAGGCAATGAATGTGACATTTTATGCCAAATTTTGTTCCTTGATCACATTAAACACAATTAAACTCTCCCATGATGCAGCTAAGGTGAAATATATTCTTGGATGATTAAAAATGTAGCAGAAGCACAAAGAAACAAAAACGATTGCTATTCTTAGGCATTACCACTCATCAAAACTTCCACAGCCATCTTGCATACATACCAGAGCTGATATAAAACTTTGGGAAGCAAAAATGTAAGGAAAAAGTGGCAAAAAAACAAATAAATGTAGTGAAACAAAATAAATAGTACTGAAAGCAAATTATTTCCACGGGCCTGGGCAAAAAACTGGCTGGTGATGCACCTGTACATATACCAGGATGACCAGCAACAGTGGGGGTTCAACAAGGTGCAGATAGCTTTACAGAGTTCTATTGCTGCCAAACTGCTAGCTGATCGCAGATGGTGGTGGTAGATCGAATCACATTAGAGGAAATTAAACATCACTCAGGAAGAGGTATTTTTCCTTGAAGCATAAACCCTGTAAGCAGCCAATCCTACGACCGCAACAGCAGCTCCAACTGTAATGCCAGAAAACATCGTCAGGGTTAGATGAACAATACAACTGACGAAAAGAACTACTACACCAAAACAGTTTTTTAAAAAACAAAGGATGAAAACAATAATAAACATGATCAAACAAAATTATTTCTCACAATCCCAAAACAAGAAAATTATAAAACATAATGCACATCTAGTTTGCACTTCTACCAGCACGTGCTTGCTGGAGTTCAATAGAACTCATGCTCCTTTCAGTGAAATTGGTACACAAATTACAGAATTATAACCAAGTTCTTGAGGGTCCTTGGGGAAAAGGCTTCTTTATGCATGTTATTTGCAGCAGATTTTGCTCAAAACTGTGTTTGAATGAAACAGATAAGAAAGAATTGGGTGGTAATGTTTATATTTTGTGTTATCAAACAGACTCGTGACCGGATCCAATTCTCTCCTTGAATGAGCCTGAATGCAATAGCAATATAATTGGCTTCCCCTAAATACCAAGTAGCATAAGTATACAATGAGCTTTCCCATCTTGCCTCTACAGTTCCTTGGGCAGGAATCCAACACTAATTGAGAGGGCTACCTTCAGCTTCAGACTAATAAACTTGTCAACAAAGCTAAATGTCTGTGTCTGTGTCTCTGTGTGTGTCTCTCTCTCTCTCTCTCTCTCTCTCTCTGTGTATCAGCTTAGCACTGTCTAACTTTTTCTGTTCCTTGTATACACTATACAGTTAAGTAATGTGTGTGCAAGTCACAAAAAACCATGACGGTAATGAAATATTAAACACTTTTAATATGCATCTGTTCAAGCAAGAAATACCTGAAACAAACATGAGAGAACGATTTACGAGTTGCCGATATTGCTTGCGATTTTTCCCAGCTTCTGTTTCAGGGATACTCCGATGGGGTTGTTGTGCAGCAGTGATGATCTTACTGAACACATTGTTGAAATCTCCCAACTTCATGCTGACAGGTATAGGAGTTTCTATCCCCATATCCTGACTTACCTACAAAATTACAAATGTGAAAGGCAAAAAATAATACGATAACCAAAAATCCTAAGACATAAACATGCAGACAACAAGATAGACGGTTATCAGCATTTTGCCAAACACAAATATACTTTAAAGGATGTCCATCTTATACATCATAATGCTAACCAAGAGCAACCTGCATAAAAGTTCATTCTATAGAAAGGAAAAAAATGTGTTATCAGCTAAGATTAATGAGTTTTCAACAGATTTAAGTAGTTGATGCTACGTAACCCACATAAAATATGAAAGGAAAAATGTCAAACATAGCAGGTTAATGATGTGCAAAAAGGAAGAAGCTTACCCTTGTTGAATCTTGTATGACCAAGGGATATGGATCAAGGTCATCTTTTGCAGAAATAATAAGGCAAGGTACTTCATAGCCATTATTTTCTCCATGAGAAGCAACCAGTAAAAGCAACTTTTTCGCCTTCTTCCAAGAATTTTCATCGGAACTGTAAACAAAAAAAGAAAACTGTTAACAGATCATCCTACAAGTAAAAATCCAGAACAATAGCTTTATAAAAATTCACAAATATAGATGTAAACAATCCACTTCCAAGCAAATACTTAGGATTCTGAAATTATGTGAGACTATGGTCAAGGCAAAACAGAAATATATGAATACTGTACTCACCAGTTGCCACTAGTTATGACTAATAAATTATCTAATTTTGTATACAATATTACTAATAAAAGCAGAGTTCTAGAACAAAATACTCACATAAGCCAATAAAAATGTTATTCATTGCCATTGATATACTGTTATTTCTTACCATTCAGGGTTCAGAATAAAAGAGTTGCGGAATGCGTTGAAGTTGCATATATTGTTTTTGTCACCCCACAAGTAACATAAATGATTATGGGGACTACATATAACTTAAGTGCTAAGATGGATATAGGTCCGTGGGGGTTGTTTGGTTCTTGGAACCTAGCCAAGAACTTGGAGGAACTTGGAGAGGCTGGGAATATTTCTCCAAGTTTTCCTTGTTTGGTATAGAGAAGTTGGGGAACTTGTGGGGCATGAACTTGAGCCCACATAGGCTTGACCCCATGACCCATAGGATTAAGTTCAAGTCAAGGTAGGCAAAGGCGCACTCGAGGCACAGTGTCCATATCACCCGAGGTGCAAGACGCACTTAAGATGTGCGTCCGAGCGAAGCGAGGCGCAAAAATAAAAAATAAACACATAAATAAACAAAAAAAGTAATGCAAAACATAAAATAAAATAACATATTAAAACATAACCAAGTGAACTAGCAGAGTAGCAGTAGCAATAACAGTCAACAAAACTAACAAGAGTTTGTATTTTTCCTACCATGCTTTTAAGAGTTTGTATTATTCCTACCATGCTTTTAGTAAATTTTAGTTTTTTCAGTTCAACTGTAACAAACTTTGGCAACCTTGGAAAGGGTTACCTTCCTCCCACTTGTATGAGGTAAGGATCATCTCCTTGCCTCAAAATTGTTTGTATAAATATATATAAAAGAACAAAAAACAAAAGAAAAAACCGTAAGGTGCGCCTAGGCGCGCCTTTTCTTGGGCGCGTCTTGCTGAAAGGCGCAACTTTGTCATGCCTTTGAGCACAATAACTTAGGAAAGGATCCACCACCATATTTCCTTGGGTTCTTTTGGTTTTCTAAGTCCCATCATAGGTTCCAAACAACCAAACACCCCTTAGTGATGCTAATTGGAGGCTAAAGGAGCCCCAGTAACACCCCGAGAAAGTTCACAATCCGCCAAAGAACATATTTCATGTCTTCATTGTGTGCCTTCTTAATAATGAACCCCATTTTTATGGGAACTAATGTGCCTCAAATCCAATATATCTCGCAAATATTGGAGCTCAGAATAGACCAACTACTCAACCAACCACCATATTATTGGAGGTCTCATACATGAGAAATTCTCCCTAATCAGCTATATCATTTAGGTCGAGCTATTTTGTCAATGTCCCTTGACCAGTGTGTCAAGGCGCAAGGCACATAGCTAGGTGCAAGTGTGTCAAGGCGCATAGCTAGGTGCAAGGTACATATGATGCTTGAGGGCAAGGCGCATGGCATAGCGCATGCCTCGCTGAAGTGGGGCGGACATTTTTTAAGTTTATTTTAAAACTTCACAAAGTACAACAAAATTGATATCAAATACTGTAATCAATCATTTATTGTGTACATAATTTAAATAGAAACAAATTGGAAAAGAAATAAGTAAAATTGCAAGATCTAAAAATGTCACTTGAGGGTGGTTGTACTTCGATAACGACAGGCTATCCGTAAAGAAAGATCGGTGTTCGATAGAGATGGAGTGGAGAAAAGAAAAAAAAAAATTATATAATATAATTCAAAAGAAATAAGTTGCAAATAAAAGAGCCCATTTGATGAAGGTCACTCGTATCTGGTAGCTCGTCGAAAATCAGTAACAAAGGCTAAATTGAAGATATTTTTAGAAAGACCATAAAAAAGAAAGAAAATTGATAGAAAGTTGCAAATTACAAATATAAGATGAAACCTTCGGGTGATGAGGTTGCTAGAAATCGAGGGAGGAGGATCGGCAAAGACTACCAAATAATTGGGAGATGGTCGAGTTTATGAACCAGCATGCAGTAGATTAGAGTATGGTCCATGTTATGGGTTGGGATTGACCTAAATCAACATAAAACCAACAATTTCATATTGTTCCATGAGGCGCCACCTCGATGCGGCATGGCACGACCAAGGAGTGCGTGAAGCGCAGCGCCTTGCATCACGGTGAGGCACCTCAATGGGCCTCGCACCTATGGCACATGATTGACAACACTGCCCTTGACTAGTGCATGCCTCAGGCAAGGTTGTGAAAAGCGCTAGTCGCTAGTCGGGCGAGCACTCGCCGCCTAGCGCCTAGCCTGCCTAGGCGGCCGCCTAGATCTAGGCGGTTCAAAAATAAATAAATAAAATCCAAAAAAAATACTGAAAATGGCAGAAAAAATTCATAAAATCCCAAAACATGCATAGTCAGACGTCGGGGTCTAGGCGGGCACCTAGGCGGACATCGGGCGGGCACCAGACGCCTAGCGCCTAGGCGGCGGCCTAGACCGGCTTTTAGAACAGTGGACTAAGGGTCCCTTCATAATTTGGTTCTAAATCTAATGTTAATTGGGTAAACATCCTAAACTTTGTTCTACTTCTGCCACTTAAGTTTAGCGACATCCTGCTGGCATGCTGATTTATGGTAAATGCAAGAAACCAGTAGAGCAGTGTCCATTACTTCCTGTAAAATCATCTCAATTTATAATCTCCTTACGAACCAGATGTGAGGTAGACATCTGCATTCTGCAGACCTAGGTTACCTTTTGTTTGCCATGAGTACACTTCAAAAATATTTCAACATTCTAGAAATCAATGCATATGGAGATCTAGTATTACAATGTCAATTTTGATGTTTTATTATTCCTTGAATTTTCTCCTCCTATCCAGGATGCCAAACTCAATTTAAGAAACCATATTCGACTCACCTTGAGTCTTCGAGGGGGAAAGACGATAAAAAACAGTACACTGAACAGGGTTATGGTATTTCAAAAGTTGCCCCAATGGAAAGTACAGTTTATCTCACCCTGTTGCTTTCCTTCCGTATCCTCTTTTTGGGAAGTAGGATACGTCATGTATGCACATTGTGTGAATCGCGGTGCACCCCAAGAACCCGCAAATGATATATATACCCAATTCGGATGTATAATAGATTATGAAGAATCCATGCGTCACATGTCAAAATCATATAGCAATTCACTATAGTGTTGTTGCATTTTCAGCAATATATGAACAACTCCATTTCCAGTATCGTCATGTGTGTCCACGTTTGTTTGCATGTGTTTTGGTGTGTTTTGTTAACCATACCTCTCTTCTTATCCTTGCAAGGTCGTAGCTGCTTCTAGGAGGACAGGATATTACTTCTTATGTGAGTAGTTTCAAGCTTTACTCAAAAGAGGATACAGGCTACAGCCAAAAAAAACCTGAATGTCCACTAAGTTCTAAAAAATTGGTTATATAAAAAAACATAATATTGCAGTTATGCTGTAAATATACCCATGCATTAAATATGACATTAGTTTGTGCATGCATGGAGGGAGTAGTGCAGGATGACATGTTAGGAGTGCCAAAAGTGTTAATACAGGGACAAATTTGGAATTTGAATGTTAAAAAAAAATTAAAGAGTGCAGGATGACATTTTAAGAGTGCCAATAATGGCATCCTCTCTCTCTCTCTCTCTCTCTCTCTCTCTCTATATATATATATATATATATATATATATATATATATTGGAACCAGGTAAATTATTTCTGGAATCGCTCCCACTGGAATTCGAACTCCTGACCACTCGGGCCGCATGCATCTCTCTTAACCACTAGGCTAGAGGTCATTTGCAATATATATATATATATATATATATATATATATATATATATATATCAAAGCCTCCTAACTCTAGTGGCTAGCAGGTGAAGACATAACGCATCCTGGCTGGCAGTGCTCTAAATTTCGGTCTAGGCGGCCGTCCGCCGCACCGGAAACCCCTATTCGTTCCTCCTAGACACTTGTTCGGACATGTTCGGCCCTAGGCGGGCCGGTTCAGCGACTAGTGGGCCTGTTCGGCCATGTACGGCCAGGCGGGTAAATAAAAAAATCACAAATTTCAAATTTCACAAAAATATATACATGTGCGGCCGCTTAGGCGTCCCTCCGCCGCACCGACTCCGCCTAGCAAAATTTATCACTATTGGGTGGGTGGGTTCGGTCCCACGGAAAAGCAGCTTATTTCTTCCAATTAATGGTGGGAATATATATATATATATATATATATATATATATATATATATATATATATATATATATATATATATATATATATGTCAAGGTGAAAATATATCGTAATAAATCATGCACCAAATAGTAAGTTAGTGATGCTCCACTAGAGCAGGGAAATGAATTATCCAGTACCTGTCATGAACAAACACAGCTATGTCACAAGGTGCCAAAGACTCTTTGTTGGACAGCAGATCCTTGACTGAATCTTCAGGCACCTCTCTCATGACTAGTGTCTTCTTAACCTCCTAAACCAAAAAAGGTCCAAACAAAAAGGAATGCTCAGGAACTTTGATATATTCACTATGATTAAAAAAAATTCAATCTGACATCAAATGCACATGGACAATTCTTAGGATGAAATTATTGATAATCCTGCAGTGTAAAAGGATCCATTGAAGGATAGATATAGAGAAAAAAGATTTCCTTATCAAAAAAAGATTGAAATCAAAGAGTGCCAACTTCTAGAAATGTATTATCCTATGTTGCATGGATACGACACAATATGTTAAGGACGTGATAACAAAGACACTTCAAAAAAAGCGCAAATATATCATCCCAAATCCAATAGTCAGTCGACACACAAGCAAGATTATGAAATGTTGCCAGATTTTTAAACAAATATGTTGTATATGTTAAGGGGTGGGGGTTTTACAACCCTAAACAACAAACCAATAACTCAACAATAAAAAAACCTCAACTCTGTCTTCTCATTGTCTCCGAGCACTAACCCTTTGTCTGTCTTCTCTTTGAATCCAACATCCCAAATTCTCCACTACATAGCCCTCCCTCCTCCACGTGACTCTCAATCTATGAAAAATCCTAATTCTTTTGTGAATTTATACAATATCAGAGCTCGAGTTTCCTTCTTCCTTCCATAGAGCAAGAGCTCCTTTCTCCATCAGGTAGGATATGCTCTACTGATATCTGACATATTTTTGCATATATAATTTGCACACTTAGTATATGATATATAATATCACACATTCACTGACATCCAACATTTTAATATGTCCCTGACTTGTCAGCAACATCTGACATTAAAAACACAATTAGACAAGAACCCAACATCCTCAACATTGTTCCCTATATATTTCTATCTAATGAGAAATCAAGTTGGATGGCTTTATCTAAAAAAGGTTTAGACAATGAACATACCTAACCATTTTTACAGAAGTATATCTTGTACCTAATCAGATAGTGACAATGAAAATTACCATTTGCAAAAAAGTGTACTAGCTACAAATATAGATTATTACCAAAAGTAGAAAGTCTGGCATAGCCGAATATTTTTACAGCAACATATTTTCAGTGAACGTGGTCGAACTCGCATATCATAATTCAACATCACATGGTAATATCAGCTTATACAGTACATGTAAACTTATTGTTACTCAATTTATAAATTAGCACATGTAAGCTCTTGCTTTAGTGATAACTATCCATGATAATTCCTGAGTAGATAAAAGCAAGCTCCAAAATATGACAAAGTCATCTATTCTAAAGAAACTTATGTTACAGAGTACATGGCCCTTAACAGAACCGAATGGAAGAAAAGGATTCAAACTGTCAACCCCAAAAATTTGGGATAAATGCTTTGTTGGTGTTGTTCTATCTGTTCTAAATAAAATAGCTTATAGTAAACAGTGACATAAAGGATGTTTTGGTTTGCAAGTAAGTCAACTTATTCTTGCAATTGTGGTTGCAAGACGAAGTTTTCAGAGCTACAAATGCAAATACGGTAAAAACATTTCCTATGCATACAGAAAAGCAAAGCAAAGCAAAGCAAATACTGCAACCTTTCTTGCAAGGCAATAAGATGGCAGCATTTGGGTGGTCATTTGAGCACTTATGCAAATGAGGGTTGCTGTGGAACAAGCGGTCATTGTCTCCCAAATGCTGCATTTGGAGCGTCTTTTGCACATAAAGATGCTGTGAAGTGAAAATTACAGGAAACGGAAACTTAACAAAGCAAAAAGTCAAAGCAAATCCTTTTCTGGATTCGCAAATCCATCAAAACGAACAGCCCGCATAATGAAAGAAAGTGATAAATAGACTTACCAACACAGCAAGCACCATAATGATTCTAGATTCAGACATAACATGCTACCTTTATAGAATATTAAATTGATAAATGAAAGAAGAAGAAGAAGAAGAAATGTAAGTAATATTATAGTCATACTGACAAACTTATTCAGGCACAAGTCTACATAATTATGGTACATGACATTCTAAATGACCCAAGATGTATATGGTAGACTAAGTTTATAGTAAAAATCATTGCAAATGCCAGAAACGATAATACGAAAGAAAATTACAAAACAATCAGAAACTTTTAGAACATAAGAAAAGATAAGGGAAGTGTATATCCTCGTACAATTACCAAAAACCTATGATTCAACAAGTTAATTTGTGCAATCAACATAATCATGTTTATGTAGAAGTAGTGGTTGCAAATGATGAAAGAGAGAACGGAATGCAAGTGGCAAGCCTCAGACTTGAGGAAAAGAGAAATTTATAGATCTGAACTCACTCCAGGCAGCTCAACGATGTTTGCTGCAAAACGCTCACTAGTCGTCACCGTATATCTCTGAGAAAAGTTCCTGCACAAGAAAAGAAATATGGGCACGATATAGGATGAGAAACTGATCAAGATCTGACAGTGACCGGATAGTGTTAATCACATTGCAGATGCAAATAAAGGATTCCATGTACAATGAGAGATCAGATTTGTGGCCTAACCGTCCAATCAATGAATTTAACAAAGCAGATTTGCCACCATTCTTAGGCCCAAATACAAAGCACTGGAAAACATTTCGTTGTGACTGTTGCTTTTTACGATCTAGTCTTCTTCGCCTGGTAATTTGAAATGCGGAAGCAGGATCGCCAGGGTATCCAATGTATATCAGGTTAGCCAAACTACTTGCTGGGTCTAGAAGAGTCATAAGAGACCACTGGAAGCACAGGAAAAATTATTAATGGAAGCTAAAGCATGCATTCATGTCAAACAACGTCCAAAGATACTTCGAAAGATACTTAAAATACACACAACCATGCACACACTAGATTAAAGACGACCAGATGAAGTGTAAGCAAAACATTATTACTAGATTTTGTGAGATAAGGTCTTGTGTGTGTAGATGGGTGGGTACTTCGAAATACACACATACATGCATACACTAGATTTAAGACGACCAGATGAAGCGTAAGCAAAATATTATTACTAGATTTTTTTTGAGATAAGGTCGTGTGTGTAGTTGGGAGGGTAATTATCATAGTCAGCAGTATCAGCCGATACCGATACGGTTTGGCATGTCTCGATCCGATACCGACCGCTACCAATACTGGTCTTGGGGGTCTCTTTTTCCGTCAAGAATTGAGCAAAAAAGATCAATCAACAAGGGCGTAGACGCATAGTAAGATTGTAAATGTATGTAAATAAAGAACTTATTTATCGCAAGTAAACCAATCAGCAAGGGTGACTATTATTTCATTCAATTTCAAAACTACTAAGAAACGACATAGAAAATACTTCAAATTATGCCTAAATGTATAAAATATTTTTTTCTAAATTTTTAATAACATTAATAATTATTTGATTTCCGATGCCAAAAAATCCGACTCTAGTCCAAAATCACCAATGCGTGGATACTCATAGGAACAAGTCCGATGCTCATTTGGATATGGATACTGCAAAACTTGGTAATTATGGGTGTGCTCCTGTGTCAGAGAGTTGATAGAGGACCCTTGTGTGTATAACAGAACAGCAAAATAATGTGGGTCAGAAGAATATTAAACCTCCAATAAAACAACCAGAAACTACTTGGCAATAACCTCCAATGGCATCATGAAATAAATAGACAACATTTAGCAACCGTCTTCCACAACTTCACACCAAGACTGAAGAAAAAAAGAGTCCAATCTTTTGGAACGGGCTGCATGAAATTGTTTCTTCCACTCAGTTGCATTGAGGTTGGTAACACTGGCAACTACCAAATCATCTCTTATCAGTGGCTCAGCCATTTCATACTGCCTTGATCTATATCCGTTTAAGTCTATTCCCATCAATTAACTATGATCCTATACCTACTAACAAGTGCATCAACAAAATACGAACATCAATCTTCACATGTAACACCAAGTTAAATGGGAATGTGGAGCACCAATGTCTTCTCCCAAACCCCAAACAGAAGAAAGAAAAGAACACATTAAAATAAAAACCAAAACCAATATTTTAGCACATCAATGATTACAAGTTATCTGGTCGTCAATTTAATTGGAATTTGAGTCTCTTCGAAAGTTTATCGGTTAACCAATAATACAACCCTTAGAAACCAGAAATACCTAGAATGTCAACGAATCACAGTAAGAACCTCGATTCGGCGGTTCTTACTTGGGATCTCATTTCTCCGACGATGGGAGCGTGTTTCTCCGACGACATTAGCGCTTCCAATAATATGTCCATAATTTTAAAAGATGACATAAATTTGGGAAGAAAGTTAGAAGATTTTTAATACGTTTATCAAAGAACCAAGAAACTAAAGATTATTTATCTCGACATCATAAAAAATCAACATGCACGATCTCTCTGTAACTTTGAACTGAACATTATAAATTCTAATAAATAGTAAAATATTTATAAGTTTTAATAACAATAATTAATAAACATTTTTTTATTAGCGCATGCTCCCAACTTTAAACTATTCTAAGTAGTCGCGTTCCCCGCTCTCGCTCCCGCCCCCGCTTCTGGCTTCTAAGATACAACCACAAAGCAGTTGTAGCAGCAAATTCTTCCCAAACTTTTTAGCTAAGCTACATAAAGCTTTTCCTCCGATCAGCTCTATGAAGCACCATATCCTCCATAACATATTGCAAAATATTTGGATTCTTTCTATTGACTCAATCAACATTCTCCTAGACTTGGTCCTAATCACAGAACTACTTCAACGGTGATTTTACTGGTCCTGATGGGTTACCTAGTCTGCATCATAGTCACAATATTCGCAAATTATTCGAAAAATTCATAAATAATTCACAAATACATAGGGAGACGAGCTCATTCGCAGATAATCTATTGATTCGGTAAAAAATTGCCTAGTTCACGAATTAAATGCGAAGTCCGCAAAACATTCGTGAATTAAACGTGAACTTTATGAATTATTCGTGAATAAGTAGTAACTTTTCTAATCACTCGATGGGTGTGTTTTAAATGGCAGATTTAATTGGCATTTCGTTTAATGGAAGAATGTAAATGGAAAAGAGAGCTCCTGACTGGGAAATTGTGTTTTATTGGAAAATTTATTGGCTGCATTTAATAGGCAGTAGTTTTGTTCAAGACTTACAACTAAATGGAAATAATTATGTCACTATGATACCATTATGTCACTCTGAAATAGAAATAATTAGTAAGTGGAGGATTTATTGGGAATTGCAACTAGATGGTTGGAAAGAATTATAACAGAAGTTATAGGACTCTTACACATAAATATACTAACTTATACATATTTTCTAGTAGGTCCCTAGTTACCATATTTTTTCCAAAAACTTATATATATATATATATATATATATATATATATATATATATAAGTTTGTGTGTGTGTGTGTACATATTAACTTTTGCTGAATATTTCCTGAAACCTAGCCTAATTATTCCTGAACGCCGAACATGTGACTATGGTCTCCATTCCACGTCCAAGCCATCTCAAATAAATTTCCTCTTATCCTCAACTGAAGCCACCTCTCTCTCTTTTTATCACTTATTTTTTACTATAACTGCATTCTCACTCGTCATGTTATCCAACTCAACAGTGATAAATTTCGCTAGGCGGATTCGGTGCGCCAAAGGGACGCCTAGCACCTAGACGCCGAACTGAATTTTTTTTAATGTATGTAGTTTACTTCCATATTTATTATGTATATGTTAATGCAAAGATATTATGTATTTGACTATGTTGTTAGTTGGCAACTGACAAGTGAAGAGCGTACATCTTACCAATTATTATGTATCATCGTCATTTAAGCTAGCTAATGCATTGACTATGACACTTCTAAGAATCTTCCACAGAAAATTACACCAAATAAATAATCAGCTATCAAGCTGTAATCAATCCTCACGGTTGGTCTGAAATTCTCGATATGGAAAATTACAGGCAACTGAGGGATTGACATATATCTAGAATAGGCAAGCTAAAAGGTAAGGGAACTGACCATGTTTGTTTTTAGTCCTCCCATAAGATTTAGGAGAAGTGCTCAATAATTACTATCCTCATCTCCAAGTATTCTCCAAGCATTCTCCGAGTAGAATTAGGTCGGCTATGGAGCAAAAGAAAGCTCCATAAGAGACTAGACAAAGTTTGTAAGATCAACCGTCAACATGACATCACCCAATGTTGGTATAGAATTCTTAGGAAAGATAGCTATGAGCATGAGGGCCATGACATAAAAACCTAAAAAAAGCCACCATTTGGCGGATAAGTAGACCTACCTCTTGTCCATGTTGTTTAACTTTGCAACCTAAGGACACCATCAAAGTTCCGGTCTAAATGACGAGATAAGATACTAAATTTGCTATATGGAACTGAATTCATCTCCACGGCACATTAAGCTAAAGAGAGAATGAATGGCATTCACAACCGCAATATTTTTCAACAACAATGACAAAACCTTTATCCCCAATTGTTGGGGTCGGTTGTTTGAATCCTCTTCTTATGTTCGACTATGTTAAGGGACGTCCTCTCCAACGTGCTAACAAAATTCATAAATTCATATCTTTCTTTACACTTCAAATCATGTTTGTCTAGGTGTATCTCTAGTCTCAGTCGCTCCATTAAGTTCTATAGTATTGCTTCTTAAAGGAGCATCTATAGGTCTACGTTGCACGTGTCCAAACCACTCAAGTCAATTTTCTCTCATCTTTTCTTTATTGGCGTCACCTCTAACTTCTTACGAATACACTTATTTACTATCACATCATTTAATGTACTGCAACTCATCCATTTTAGCATTCAAATTTAGGCTACACCAAATTTCTAGACATGTTTCTTAATTGCCCAACACTATGTCCATAATGCACGGCTTGTCTTTATAGCAATATCATAGAATTTCCTTTCAACTTAAGAGGTATCTTGTGATCACAAAGTACTCCAAAAACACACTTCCATTTCAACCATCTTGTTTTAATTGTATGCACAACATCATTCTCAATCTCTCAATATTTTTCCTATTAAGTAAATTAGGATTGGGATCCATAAAGATTTGCTATAGGGAATTGTTAAGATACTAGCACTCAAGAAGCTCTTTGTAGGTGGTTTAATGCAACCCATAAATTTTTACATAATGTACAATAACAAAGCCTTTATCCTAATTTATTCATGCTAGCTGCATTAATACATTCCTACAATTGGTTGATTTCCTATATCTGGGGCTTTACAATGGCCATCGACTAGCGAACACAACTGGAAACCCCCCCCCCCCCCCCCCCCCCCCCCCAACCACACACACAGAACACACCCCCTTCTCAGGGTTTGGGGCTGGTAGTGAGAAAGATATACATGAACACAGAAAAGACAGTTTCACTATTGCAAAAGGTTTTGAAACATGGCTTCAAGTGTCTTAGGATGATATCATTCATACTCGACAAAACCTATCGGCAGACTGCCAAACATGATACATATAGTAGCATAGGAGCTCTTGATAGGTGAAGACAAATGTTCCAGATTTACATACTTTACAGAATGTGAAACGTATCTCATTACCATAAATCGACAAGTCCCATACTTAGATAACATTTTTGAGGCACTCCACTAACAGATAGAGTATCCAACCCTGATTTTATCAACAATATATGCAACAACTGTGGTTTCACATAAATAATAGTGGTGCCACACACACATATAATGATCGACTCCGAACTCAGACATGGTAAGCTACTACCCTTGGACAAGCCAAACTTGGTGTCATGTTGTTTCAAGCAAAGTTATGTGTGTACATCCATTTACTCAGCTGGATCATGAAAGCTTAGAATTGTGACAAGTCGATGGGTTTTCCTGAAATAGTGAGGCTTCTGCAATACCAACATGGATTGTAAATAAATTATAAATAGACTGTAAGAATTGAGAGCAAAGGTGAAGCCAAACTTGTTTTCCCCTCAAAATATGTCTCCTTACCGCATAAATCTCTCATCATCATCCTTCATCTATACCCATTGGTCCCATTCACAATCATCACTGGTCTCCATTTTCCTGTCATTCATCATCACACTATTTTCCTGCATTTGGATCACAACGAGTTGAAGAATAAAAAGTCTCCTGGCCGAGAAGGTCGTCAGAGTCAACATCAATGGTAAATCCCCTTCCAACTCCAAACCCTTCCTCAACATTGTAGCCCTATCTATTGTCACAGATATCTGAATATCATTAGTAAATCTAATTCTACTAGGTATTTTTATAATCTTGAATTTGGTCATGCAGGGCACCAGAAATTCATTTCAGATTTCTCACTCACAGCCTCCTATCTTCCCCCCTCTGCCAGTACGATGAATTTACTCTTTGCAATTTGCATCTTTTTATCTTCAGAACTTATTCCTATCTTGAATGTCTTATCCCAGTATCCACAGGAGACAGCAGGACTATATGCTAAAATCTTCTAGATAGAGAGCCTATTCCACTCATCATGTGGACAAATCAGTAAACTTATCTAAAAGAAACTCTCGCCCTTTAATTTGAATACATATTTCTCCTCTTCTTTGATTTTCATGTTTTCCACTGTGAATCATTAATTAGTTATGCATTTGTGCTACTGGAAGTATCACAGCCACAAATCAGTTTGTTCTGAGCCTTCTCCAAGTGAAAGACAATCCTCATTCCTCCTAATAATTCTGGATGCCACTTCTGTTTAAACACTACAATAGTTATCTTATGTCAACTATCTTTGTCTGATCTGAAACCTAATCTTCATACTGATTTTAACATAAAGTGCCTCCTCTTTTTACACCTTATCTTTTGCAGAAAAAGTCTTTTCATGAAAATAGTGCAATAGAATCAATCATGTATCAAGTTAAACTAGTCTATTGTTCCACTAGTAGTCATAACTAACCTTGTTCATTCTGCAGGAATTCTTGGTAGTATATAAACAGGAATTTGTATATGATCAAATAAACAATCTCCTCACACGAACACATACCTATGTGTGTGTGAGTTCCAGTATGTAAACATAGATTAGACACACCTTTATGTAATTTTACATAGGCATCATGTTGAACTTAAAAATGTGTGATAATGGTTGACATATAATTATCTAAACAAATTTATAATGCAAATAATCAACATAAAGATTTACATAAGCAATTATAATAAACATGGTCAACTCAATTTTGGAGAGAGTGATTGGTAGAACATCCTCCAGAACTTCCAACTTTACGTATCACCCTATTATAACTCTTGCAGAATGCCTAAACCACGATACCCAAAGCAATATGCTTATAAATAAGCGACATGAGAACTATAATGAAGAAAATCCCCAAATAGATTCGTAGGACGTGAACAAAATTTAGGGTGGGTTTGGCATTTTCTTAGCCTGGGTTTGGGATTTTGCTTATCGGTGGCTGCTTGTGCTTTCTTTTCATGAAAGGGATCCGTGTTGTTTGGTAACAACTTATTAAAGAACTTTAGAAAAGTTGGTTCACTATTTGAGCTGATTTTGAAAGCAATGAAGGAGGATGCTTCCAAAATTGATTGCGGCTTATCAAACCATTTTTTACATAAATGAGCATTACTTGTTTTTTTGAAATCCCCACCATCTACTCTTGTGCATGTATAGTTTTGTTTCGATAATTTCAGTACTGAAAGTGGGTTTTATACCAAACACCTTACTGCTTTTGACAGCATCTTTCGTTGTACATTTACCAAACAACTTTTGTAGCAGCTTCTGACGGCAACTTATGAACTGCTTTTAACAGCATTTTTAATAAGCTTCAGCAATGCCAAACCAAATCCTTATTTTGCCTGGTTCTGCTTATTTTTCTGAAAAAGCAGCACCAAGTGTTGTTTGGTAACAGCTGCTTCTGCTTATTTTTGAGAAGTTAGTTAACTTCCAAAGCAGCTTTTGAAAGCAGGGAGGAGACAGCTTTCAAAAGATGGTTCTGGTTTTTGACAAGTAGCAGCAATGCCAAACCAAGCCTAAGTCAACCTTTCAGGCTTGACAAAGAAAACTGCAACAAACCAGTCATAGTACATGTGTGTATCCTTCCTAACTAGTAACAAAAACATGGGGGTACAGTTTACTATAATATACTTACAAATTAATAGTTTCGAGGACATAAGACTGTAAGAGCACAATTCTTTAGATATCTGCAAAACATACTACTCATACAAAACAAATGAACACATAATGATGCAAAAGTAATGACTAGTGCTCAATATAGGAAATTTTCAACATAGAGAAGTGTTATTAAGCATATGTAGCAGGTTTTAACACAAAAATAACAATATATACCTCAGACAAGAATCCTTCAAGAGATAATCCTCCTAACACATTCTTGTCAGCAGCATCCTTATAAGGAACATCGGACCAAGGGCTGTATTTACAAAAATAGCTACAAGATTATCATATCAGACTGCAGGTAAGTTGTTCAACAGACCGAATTTATTGCTATAGTTTTACATCATTTAGGTACTAACAAGCATAACCGAGTGCCATACATCTTTTCTGCAGATATATCCTAAAGGAGCATCACAAACACAGTAAGCAATATTGCTTGGAGTTCTTGTGAGGTCAAAAATTTGGGTTGCAGGAGAAATTAGGAAACTCGGTTAAGCTTCACTAATAGTTCAGAAGTGTTTATAAAAATACAAATTTTAGTCCTTGAACTTTTAAAGTTCGTATAAGTTTTAAAAAAATATTCATCAATTTAACAAATAGGTTACAAATCATTCGAGAATTACAAATTTTCATGAATCATTTGAAAGGGCACAAATTATTGTGAACTAATTCCTTTTCAAAATTATTCACAAGTTCTGTGATAGTACACAGCACAAATGCACTATGTCTCTGAGGAAGTTTGAACTTTGAACTTGTAAAAAGTCCAAAAACCTCTTTCGACTTGTTATTGGCAGGTCATTTGTGAATGTGTAATTGTTTTAGTAGAGAGGCCAACAAGTGCATCTCTTCCAACCAAAAATTCACGCCACAAACAAAACAATCACAGTTTGTAGCTAGACCCATTTACCATCATCATCACCATCATTGATCAATCATCCAAGCCTTCTCCCACCAGAATGGGGTCGGCCATATCCATAAAAGAATTGGCAGAAGATTTACATTGTGTGATGTTAATCGTTTTGCGCCGGTGCCAAATTCCAAACCACGGTAGCTATGATTACAAAAGAGCCTTGCCATGAAACTTGTAAGGTCAGTTGCTGATTAGGTAGACCAACCTTTTTGGTCATGCATTTTAAAATCATGCAAACAAGGAGCAGCCTCAACTTCCCCAAGGCTACAAAAGAGGATCTAGACAATGAGGTAAAGTGATACGCTTTTGCTAAGGGAATTGCATTCATCGCACATGAACCCAAAGAGTCCAGAGGATTGAATTCCCCAAAGTTCTCTCCAGACCTGCTATTCTTAATTCTACAACCTGCTGCTGCAGGTCACCATTAGCCTAAAACTGTTACCTACTCTGAAAGGTACCATAAAGTAGCAAGTCAATTTGTCTAATAACCAAACATGTCACTCAGCATTCAGTCTAACAACTGGAACAATGTATCTGACCTGTAAAAAATAAGTGGAGCATCAAAGAGCATAGGACAGGAGAGATCAAGGAAAGATACCAGCTACATATCCTACCATGTTTGCAAGACATGTGCCACATGCGCCATAAATTATATCCCATATAGTATCACATTTTGGATTACGCAGTTATATTACATAATTCTTAATCTAATTGCCAGGAGTCATTTCACTCGAACAGCAAAGTACATAAAACCTCATATTCACAAAGGCAAAAGATTGTTTGCATTTGAATAGCTCTAGCCATTATGAATTTTGATATCGAATTGATATCATTGGAATTTGGTGCATATGATACATGTATAAGGTTATTGCTACTTTTCATGACATTTGAAGAAACAATTAAAGTACTATATAATTCGAACAAAATATACAAGTAAAGGTCAAAGCAATGTCATAAGGATATATCTATATCCACGCATTAAAACAATTATTGCCTGCCTTGTTAAGGGTAAAGCATAGCAAATAAGCTATTAATACCTATAGGAAAATATAAGGTAAAGAGTAGGAGGTAATGCCTAAAGGCCTGTTGAACAAACAAATACTACCTTGAAACTGTCTTGTATAGTATATAGCACAGTATCCATACGACACAGAAATAGTAAGAAAATGGGAGCATGGTAGTCAAAAGCGCACCTCGCAGAAAGCGCAGCAGCTGCGCCTCGCACCTCACTAGGCAAGGCGCCTTTCTCCGAACTCACCAGGGCACGCCATGGAAATAACCCTTACCTCGTACAAGTGGAAGAGAGACATTTCCACGGTTGCCAAAATTGGTTCGTAGAACTAGATAAACTAAAATTTATTAAAAACGTGGTAGGAAGAATACAAAGTCTTGTTAGTTATGTTGACTGCTAATGCTATTATTGCTCTGCTAGTTCACTTGGTTATCTTTTAATATGATTTTGTTGGTTTTAATATGTTATTTCGTTTTATTTCTTACATTACTAATTTATTTATGTATATTTTTATTATTTATTTTTTTGCACCACGCTTCGCTCGGGTGCGCGCAAGTGTGCCTTGCGCCTCGGGCGATATGGACCCTTTGCACCTTTGACTACCTTAATTGGGAAATTACATCAGAATAGGCTGTCAATAAACTTAGGTAGAGAAAATAAGTCAGTAGCTATATCAAGAAACTGCTATAACAGTTCTCCAAAGAAAGAAACTGCCCTTACAAATTGATGCTGAGAACAAAAAACTGCGAAATGTAACAGATTCTAAGTGTATCAAGTACATCCATCTTGACTAAAATACTAGTAGAGCACAGAGTAGAAACCTCAAAGAAATAAAGCTCGTGACAAATAGAAAGCACTTAAAGTTTAAGTACTTGATCTTAAAGAAATTTACATTCACCTGTCAGGTGCAGTTGAGAATAGATCGTCAAGTTCAGCAGGTCGCAGAGCCCCATCCTGGTATCCCAAATTAGCAGTAAGAACAGGAAAGTATAAAAGTAAATATTAGACCAAATTAAAAAGGATGGTAATTTACATCCCTATTTGACATTATGATAATAGAGCAGCATCCGGAACCGTGCAAAATAAAAACACGTATGACAACCACCAAACGAGTCCAAACTTAACCCAAACCCCCCCCCACCCCCACCCCACACGCACCCCTCCAATGACCAGAGTAGATGAACAAATGTATTCAGGACAGATTTGAAGATATGCCACGGTATAGCTTGAAACTCTGTGAGAAGGACAAAGAGTAGAAGCGATATAATTGTGAATGCAATGATGCAGCAAATCCTGGTTCTCTTCATATGTGGCTCTAAGACCATATATCAGTGACAGTTCAACATCACATAACCTAATGGCAGGACCCAACTAAGCTTCACAAAATTGTGCGACAAAACACTTGCATGACTTGAGAAAAATCTATTCGTAGATAATAAAATATAAATTTAATTTTACAGGGAAAAACTTTAAACAGATTAATTTAAATGCCTACTTGTTCAATATGGAGCATATTCCACAAAGATATTAGAACCAATATATTTATTCTCCTAAATCAATAGATAATATAACATATTGCATAAAGAAAGGAAAAAATTACAAAGTGTGGTTTCAGCTGAAGTTGGGAGGTAGCTAATACTCATTATAAACCTCCATAGCAAGTGGCAACTAGACAAATATAATTACCAATGTACCTTTGGAGGAATTACAAGAATAAGATAACTCTTAGAAAGAAAATTACCTTATGTGAAAAGTGGCATTTAATGACACAAGCAACTTATCTAACAATCCTATGATAATTGGCCAACACAAGCAACTTATCTAGCCAAGATAGAAATATAGATTACCAAAGAGTATGAGACAAGCATCTTAAGTAGCAAGTATATAATACTCAAGGGAGAGTCAAATCATACTCCCAAGGCAATACAGTGTTCTGTGAGATGGAGACATTTCTAGAACTAATCACATGACGTTGGCAACCTTAAATCAAAAATATTTCGCTAGAAGAGATGAGTACAGTGTAACTTACTAAAGAGACTGGATAAAACTACAATAAACCCCTCAAGAAAGAATACTTACATTGTCAACGTCAAAGATATAAAAGATTCCTTTCAAGAACTCCATAGCTTCATTCGTCATCTCGACACTCTACAAAAAGCAAATAAATATACTATTAGTGTCTGCATAAATAGAGAAAAAATATCATACGTCCACAACTTCATCATTAGTATCCTATACAAGGTTATCCTAAACTAAAAAAATGATCGGGCTAACTATATGATTTTAATATTTTGAAATAAGTAGCTTAAAATCCTCATTTTGCTCCATATCATTGTCAACAAGCAAATTTTCTCTACTGTAGTAATATCATAGGCTATTAGATGTTTGATATAAACTGACAGTGACAATGGCCTGACCAAAGCTATATTAAGTGTGCACGGTCAAGACGAATAGGTGGTTAAAAGCGTTGGTGCAGTTAAGGCACAAAGGCCCTTTTGGGCCTACGTGAGAGGCACATGACAAGGTGTGCACCTGATCGAAGTGAGGCGGACCTTAATTTAAAAACTACAGAAAAATTATATTATCTGAAATCTCTAAAATATAGCAAATAAAGATCATGTTAACAACTATTATAGGAAAGGAAGAAAATGCATAGAAAGAAGAGGTCGCAGAAAGAAAGGAAGAAGAGAAGAAGCAGAGAAGAAGGAAGAAGAAGAAACAGAAAAAAATGAAAAGAGATGAAGTAGAACAAAAAGAAACAGAAAATGAAAAACAAAAAACAGCAGCAAAAGGAATAAGAGGTAGAATAAGATGGCAAAGAAAAAGTACATGGATCAGTCAATAGACTCCCTAAAGGTGGGGTTGCTTTAGGGTTAGGCAAAGAAGAATATATGTTCAGGGATAGGACAGAAATAAACACAATTTGGGAAATATATAGAGCTGGCCCAGCGCCTAGGCATCCAGCTTTCCGCAAGAGCCACGGGCCTATGTAGCACGGAGTCCAGGCTATCGTCTCGCCTGGGTTTAAGGCCAGTCTACAGCCTTGAACCTAGGCACGCTTTTGACAACAACAAGACTGTATCATATTAGACGAGAAATTAATCTCAACTATGCAGCCACTTGGAAAATATGCCTAATCAGCCACCACATTAATCATTATTAGCAGTGTTCTACGCTAGGCGGAATCGGTGCGACAGAGGGCCGCCTAGCGCCTTGGCCGCGTAGCGCCGCCCAGGCCACCGCACAGATTTTTTAATTTGAAAAAAAAAATTACAAATTTGTAAATATTTTGAAAATTTTTAGAATTTTGAATTTTTTTTGAAATTTCTTTTGAAATTTGATTTTTTTAATTTATTTTGAATTTCAAATTGCAAATTTAAAATTTCGCAAATTGAAAATTAAAATTTTGAACTTATTTTTTATTTCACGCCTAGCCACACAGGCCGAACAAGCCCGAATAGGCGCCTAGGAGGGCTAAATTGGGGGTTTCCGGTGTGGCGGGCTGCCGCCTAGGCGCCTTTTTTTATTTTCCGCCTACCACCAGCCACCCACAGGGCCGCACGGGCCGAACAGGCCCGAATAGGCGCCTAGGAGGGCCGAATTGGGGGTTTCCGGTGTGGCGGACTGCCGCCTAGTGCCTAGGCGCCGCCTAGGCCGAAATTTAGAAAATTGTTATAGGCCAATCAATTGCCGGTGAGTCCATTTTCTAGAACACTATCTCAACAATCCAACTAACAGTAATAATGCGAAAGGGGAGCAAATGCATCTCAACACAAAACAATATTCTATATTTCCAAGACAGAAGTGTTCCTAGATTCGGGATAGTGAAAACATGGGTACTTGAGACCAACTAATAGAAATTGTTGAGTTCACATCAATTTAATTAGCAAACAAAATGGTAACCTGAAGCAATTAGAAAAGTAGTGCTCCTATTGGTAAAGTACTTGTAACAAAGTAGAGTTTGAGAGTTCAAGTGCAGCATCTTCACACATTGAAGAAATCAATGGGGTTAGTTTTAATTCTTGGTCACTTTAATATTCATTTAAATGTATTTTATTGGTTTAATAATACAGCTTAGCACATAATGATGCAATTAAGCCCAACATCTTCCACAAAAGCAATCCATCACACTTCTTTACCAATCAAGCATAATTCTTTGAAGCACATAATGATGCAATTAAGGCCAACATCTTCCACAAAAGCAATCCAATCAAGCATAATTTTTTGAGTGCCTGGACTTCAGAGCAATGTCACTAGTGAGACAGCTGAAGCCGATATCCCTAAGCTTCGTTGCATATGTATGTAGCATACATCCCTAACTTATTCAACTGTGCTCAAGCAGTAGCTATTGAACCAGCTATCCAGGTTGTACTCAAATGACAAGGAAGAAAAGCGTAATGCTAGGCGACAAACTAACATGCAGTGACATGTCTTCATAACAACATTGTACAACCTATTTATCAATCTCAACACTCAGCATTATCAAACTTTTCAGTAAGAAAACGAATTTAGCATTTACAGGTTTATTTGGTCAGAAGAGAAGAAAATGATGTGTAAGATGTGGGAGGCTCGAAGGCATCAGCTTCACAAAAAAAAATATACAAACAGAGGAAAATTGTATGCTCAAAGAATTTAAGCTTGCATGTTCCACTAACATAGATTTCCCGCACCTATGTAGTAGTCATTTCCGAAGTAAAATTAAATGACTTAGATATTATTACCATTACCAGTATTCACATGCGAAAGTATAATCCATCATCTGAACATCCTATTATGTGAAGTATGTTCATCCAGCAGTTATGTGTTGATTTATGGTCAGTGATGCCAAATGTTCTTAACTATGCAATCATATCCAACAAAAGCAATGGCATGTTAACTTTGATTTTATAATCTCTTGTTCTTGAATCATTATTGGATCTCATCTTTGAGATCAGATCGTTTGCTAAAAGAAAATTGTTGAAGTCCAGTCAGATATATCAAGTATCAACAACATTCTGAGCCAAATAGTGAATTTGTAAATGGTTATTTGTAGCTACGGACACAAATGGCGATATGACTATTTCTGAAGGAGAAAACAAAGAAAGTACATCATTAACTCGAATTACCTGATCAGGCGCTCTTTGAATATTGAAGGGAGGAGATCATCCCTAAGTTTAATGTCATTATCATATCCGAATTTCCTTAAAACCGTCCATGTTGTTTCGAGCCGACCCTTTTCTATAAAAAGAGCATGAAGGAAAAGAAATCCAGTCAATGTAAGACCGTGCTCATTGACCCCTTCAGGCATCTTCTCTTGGACAACCTTCTTGACGCCCACAATTTCAGTAGGTTGAAGGGGAGCATTAAAACATCTAACCTGAAAAAGAATAACCAAGTCCAAGTATTAAAGAAAATAAAAGTAATAACTACATAAAGTTTAACAAGACAATAATGTACCAAGAAATTAACAGAAAAACCTGAAAGTCATTTAACTCTGCATCACTAAGAGCTCCATCCCTATCGTGATCGCAAAGAATGAAGATCCTCTTCAACGCCCTCACACAACGTGGCTTCAGTGACTGGGATTCTTGATCAAATAGAGGGGCAGTTGGATGAAGCACAGCCTTCTGGGCATAATAGAAGACCTCAGGAACCTGCAAACGAGGGTGTTAGCATTCAAACCATAGTTTGCAGTATCGGACACGATAACGATGTTGGGGTCTCTTTCCTAGTCAATTCAGCAGAGAAAATTTAACTAAAAAGACCTATCAGCAAGGGTGTTATAAGATTGTAAAAGCATGTAAATATTAAAAAAAGTTATTTGCGGCAAGTAAACCAATCAGCAAGGGTGACTATTATTTCATTCAAGTTCAAAATTACTAAGTAACAACACAGAAAATACTTAAAATTATGTCGAAGTGTTAAAAAATTGTAAATTTAATAATTTATTAATAATTATTTGCTTTCCGATACCAAAAATCTGATATCCGATCGGAAACCGTCAATACCGCCAATCCTGATACTCATATAAAATACTCATAGGAAGGATATGATACTGATATTGCGAACGTTAATTCAAACATTTCCAAATGACAAAAGAAAAATTTTTTATAAAGTGGAATAACAAAACAAGTAACAAGAGGGTGATAGAAGTTAGAACTATAGATCAAGATGTTGGATGGGTCAGGCAGCCCAAAAACCGGCCCAGTCAAAGCCGTGTTAGGTCGGCCCAGGCCCGGGTCCGAATCCAGTCGAAAGCAGGTTGGGCTGAGTTTTCCTCTGTAAAACCCGGCTCATTCCACTATTAGGTCTGGGCGGGTTTACCCTTAGAAACTCGATAGCCCAGCCATATCTAGACCTGGTCAAGTCTGGTCCAAATTGAAATATATATATATATATATATATATATATATATATATATATATATATAAAGTTATCCAATATATAATATATAAAGTTATGCCATTTATATAAATTAATATATACTATGTATAAATATATACCATATATAACTATAAATTAAATGACATTATCATAATATTATATCCACATATGAATATGGGTACAGTATATATGCCAGTAGAAATATGATACTATATGTACCTTTATATGGTATATAACAACATATGTATTACCATATATGTAATTGTAACATACAAATGCTATTGGATTAATATGCCATATTAAAATTGAACGTAGTCTCCAATTCAAAAAGAATTACAAAATGAATGGGCCCACAGGTCAGCCGGACCGGTTCTACCTGGGTCATAGGTCAAATATAAACTAGAAATATGATACTATGTATACCTTATATATATATATATATATATATAATATTATATATATATATATATATATATAATATATATATAATATATATGACACACACACAACAAACATATGTATTACCATATATGTAATTGTAACATACAATACTATATTGGATTAATATACCATATTAAAATTGAACATAGTCTCCAATTCAAAAAAATTACAAAATGAATGGGCCCACAGGTCAGTCCGGACCGGTTCTACTTGGATCGTAGGTCAGGGATGGGTTTCAATATTTCGATCAAAGCCCGAATCGGACCGGATAATTTGACCGGGCTAGCCGGTACGGGTCGGCCGAGCCCACTCCATTGAACACCTCGAAGTATAGATGAACACAAATATAAATGCCATGTAATATGTATTTGAAATGACTCCCTTCTAAATAAGGCATCCTAAATCCTAAAAAATCTAGAGAATCATCTTTATCTAATTCTTGTCCAGTCCAAATAGGATCGATTATGAAACACAAAAAAGCTCCAAAAAACAAATTCATGATCGGCTATCAACTTGATGTCAACCCTATGATCTAGTTTCCAAGCCAAAGTATCCATGAGCAAAAGAAGCTCTGGTCATAAAATTTATCTTTGACTTACAATACACGGCTCTACGAAGGGGTGAGGAGCATTTCCAAAACTTTGTCGAAACGAGATTACGAGAACCCATCCTTTCGACTGGAGAGTTTGTTTTGTCCACTTTATCCATCCTCCTTTATCAAAATGATCAAAAAGACGATGTGCCTCATCTTGCTTCTGGCGAGGCGAAGCTTAACGCACTAGATAATAGGCATTCTTGTACGGTAGGAAGACTACTTTTTTTTTGCCGACAAGGCGCTGCAAGCGGCGAAGCAAAGTCGTATACAGGCAAGCATCCCCTATAGCAATAGCAAACGGCCCCTTTATCGGAGGGAGAGAGGGATCCTATGTGAAATGTCACATATGCTATATGTCCCACCCCAGCTCTTGAAGGCCCACATTTGGTCCCTGATTCGCATCCAACTATTCCAAATGCCACAGAATCCGCACTTGACTTCAAGCCACCTAACCAAAGTAGGCTATGAGCAGAGAGGCCTTTGCCACAAAACCTAAAAGCTAGCTGCAGGTAGATCGACCTACCTTGGTACAGTTGAAGCTCATGCAACCAAGGAGCCTTCCGAAGTTTCCATAGACTAGAAAAGTGTCGTAGACGAAAAGGTAAAATCATGATTTTCTACATGGAATTGTATTACTCACCAAATCCAAGAATGGCATATTAAAGACTTAAACTTACTAAAAGAACCTAAAAAGATGACATTTTTAAATAAAAGATATGTCCAAACGCACTAGGGGTGGGAGGCACCATAAGGCGGAGTGCAGGAGCCCCTAAGTTTTCGTCTTGCTTCTATATAGTTTTTGTTTGTCCTGTTATTTACTTCATTTTCTCCATAAATTCAGCAACCAGACAGTGGCAAATATGATAACTTGGTGAGGTTATAAGCAGGAAATATCTCAATTCAGTACACTTACTTCTAATTCCTATGTAATGCCCTCTTAAACTTTACTTTAATCTTTACTAGGTGAAAGAAAGTGAACGTATTTTTGCTCCAGTGGAAAAACTTTTGCATCCACCAACGCCGACAGATGAGATGTAGGTAAGTTACAAATAGAAAAGATATGTCCAAACGCACTAGGGGTGGGAGGCACCATAAGGCGGAGTGCAGGAGCCCCTAAGTTTTCGTCTTGCTTCTATATAGTTATTGTTTGTCCTGTAATTTACTTCATTTTCTCCGGAAATTCCGCAACCAGACAGTGGCATAGATGATAACTTGGAGAGGTATAAGCAGGAAGTATTTCATTCAGTACACTTACTTCTAATTCCTATGCAATGCCCTCTTAAACTTTAATCTTTACCAGATGAAAGAAAGTGAACGTATTTTTGCTCCAGTGGAAAAACTTTTGCATCCACCAACGCCGGCCGATGAGATGTAACGTAAGTTACAAATATCATAACTTCCAACGATAGCAGGATAGATTCCGTGACGTGATTTTTGAGATCCACTTACCAATACCAGATTCCAACAATCTTAATCAACAATACGAGTAAGTAACAAACAGCACATCTCGGGGAGAGGCGATAGACCTGAATCTGCCTGAGGGCAGAACACTCGATGCAGGTTTCGATCTCGCGGAACTGCTGCATGATCGGCGCCATCACCTGCTCCAGGCTCACCTGTTGCTCGTCCCTCAGATCCAGCTTGCACCCCACGACAATCACTGGCACTTTTATCTACACCCCCCGAAACAAAACAGCTCCCGAATCAAATTCCACAACACAAAATCTATATAAAAATGTTTTAAAAGATAGGGACTTTTTTACTTCCCCCCACTTATTAATAAGATTTTGTACTTACATATCCCCATTTTTTTGGGTTTATTAGACTTACATCTCACTTTTTGTCACGAAAAACATATATTTTGTCAAGAAAAACAGTCGACAAATATTTTTCATGACAAAAAGTGGGATGTACGTCTAATAAACGCAAAAAAATGTGATGCAAGTACAAATTCTTATTAGTAAGTGGGACGAAAGTCAAAAATACTCACATCGAGCCTCCGTAGCTCCGGCAGCCAATAGGTGCTGAGGCGGTCGAGTGTGGCGGGCCGATCGCAGGCGTAGGTGAGCAAGATCGCGTCCGCGGCCTGGCACTCGCTCACCATCTTCTGCTTGTTCTCCGGGCTGCAGATCAAACAAATCAAAATTTGCATAAAAGCGCCGAGAAGGGGGGAGAAATGCAAATGTGTAAAAAGTCGAGGGCGGAAAAGTGGAGGTGCCTGGATGGGGTGTCGATGATGGTGAGGGGGGACGCGGTCGGGATAGTAGTCGGCGGGGAGGCGAGTCGGGGGGAGCACCGGCGGGACGTTGTCGGGGAACGACTCGGTGGCGACCGACACGATCAGGCTCGACTTTCCGGTGCCTGGGTCGCCGATGACCGCCATGCGCACGTTGGAGCGGTCGCCGGAGGCGGCAGAGGATGGATTGGCGGCGGTCGCCATGTCTATCTAGGGTTAGGGTTTCGATGAAGTGATGTTGATGTTGATGTTGATGTTGATGGTGATGGTTTTGTAGGGAGAGGAAGAGGCTGGGGGCTTGGCTTGTGACCTAATTTACTAGCTTGGGGCAGAAGAGAAGATAAAAAAAAAAAAGAGCCGTAGGTATTGTTTAGAGATTGGTATTTTGGGGATATATAAAAATATAATCAAATCTATGTATTTCTGTATTTATTTTTTAATTATGGGTTATTTATACTGACACCCTTATGTTTTCTGTTTATTATGCGGACATCACCTAGTTTAAAAATAAATACACTGACATCTCCTATGTGTTAAATACACACGGACCATTCCTAAGTTTTATAATTTATGTAATAAATTTTACATTGATCATCCCTACTTTAAAAAAATCTATAAAGTACACGGGTGTCAGTGTATTTATTTTTAACTAGAAAATGCCCGCATAATAAACAAAAACATAGGAGTGTCATTATAAATAACCCTTTGTTATTAGCTTCGAACTTTATTGTCTAATCCATTAAATTAAAAAAGCATGCATTTTTATAAATAGAAGGAATAATACGTCCCCTTGGCTCGATCAACTGATTTTCTGCCATCCAACCAAGGTCTTGTGCCTCTTCCCGGTAACCACAAAGGTCACCGGAGTTTGGCAAAAAAAATTGTATTTAGTTATAAAAGATAAAAAAACAGATCAAGATAAGAGGATAAATAATGACCAAAATTAACTGATTGATTTTTGATATAAAAAAAACATCACAAATAAAATAGAGTGAACTTTTTAACATTTATACATGTCATCTAATTTTAAAATATTATTATTAAAGAATATAAATAATAATGAATTTAAAAAATTAATTTATCAATGGATGTTTGGTAGGGGACTAGAGGAACGAAGAGTTTTAGTCTTATAATTAGGATAAAAATTATGACTATTTTTACGCAGAAATATTGCAAACTAATTTTTTATATTGGTTGTATTACTCATATTAATTCTTTTCGTAGCCACCATTTTTTATCGAATCATTGCAAGGAAACAAGTCCAAGTGTGTAATGGATCGATTAGACGATTAGAATCCGATTTGGCTTTAGTTGTAAGTGGTCTATATGTAAACTTCCTCGAAATTTTGAAATTTTAATTTACCTTTTTTTATATAAAAAAAAATAGAGAAAAGGATGCATAGGTATACTAAGTAAAAGTAAATTAAAAAATAACAACTTTAAAATAGCTATAAATCAACATGAAAACAAATAAAGTAGTTAATTAAAAATACTTGATAAATAATTATAAAGAAATAAAAATAAAATAGTTAACTAAGTAGTTGATAAATTTATACTAATAAAGCAAATAAAATAAAATGAATTCATGTGGAGAGTAATTTATTGTTCATCTCTTCTTCCTCTGGTTTTTCCCACCGCCTAACCCAACAATTCAAAAATAGATTCAAAAAAATCTTCAAAATCTAATTCACTCAAATCCTTATCCAAATATCCGGCAGATAAATCCTTAATTAGTTCAATTTAATCTGAATCCCAATTGAAATTTAATTAAATTTAATGTATATATAATCAAGGGAATCCCTTCGAAAATTCCTGCCACTCTGTCGAAATCCTTCGACCATAGCTCTATTCCGATCATTGTGAGTCGCGTAAGGTCATTATCGGCATGTAAAATTTGATGGTAACTAGGTTCATCCCCATGACGAACTAATATGGATTTGATCCATGGAGATCGGTCCCTTGTGGTTGGTTCGGCCATGTATTTAGCCATTTTTTTATACAGTTTCTGTGACATGATTCGATTTTGGGAGGCTGTTTTGGATGTTGTGCAGTCATTATTTTGCTCAGTTTTCATGTAAAGAAAAGTTTTCTCTTTAAGCCATGCTTTGAATCGGGACATTTGAAGGTGTATTGAAGAAGTTATGACTATATGGAGTGTAGAAGCATAAATAAATTTCCTTCATCAACCAAGTCAAAGAAGTTGAAAGCTTTACGCAAGTCAAACTGAGTCAGATTCAAGTTTTACGCAGAGATCAAACAGAGTCTAACTCTACGCGAACTACTTTACGCGAGAACCATCCTGTGAAATCCTTAATTTCAGATAATTATTTATTAATTTAATTAGCTAATATAATTAATTATTAGTTGTTAATTTAGGAAATTGTATTTTTAGAAAAATTATTAAATCTGGAAATTTTATCAAAACATGTAATTTTCTAATTAATATTATGTTTTAGTTAGATTAAAATTATTATTTTTCAAGAATATAAATTTTTGGACTTTTGTTTGTCAGCCAGACCCGAACCCAACTGGAACCATAAAACATTTTTAGAGTTGTAAAATGTTAAATTATAATAATTATATTAGTTGTCATTTTTAGCCATTTGTTAGAAACCCAAGTCTCTGAAAATTTGGCCCATTGGATTTAAACCCATTTAAAAGCTTTAGCTTTCTACCCATAAACCATTTTTAACCCATTAAAGTTTATGTTATCAACTTGGACCATGACTCTAGGCCCAAACTAAATAGTTGTAGCCTTTAACCCATTAGCTAAAACCATTCTTTAACTTTAGAGAGAGTTATAACTCTCATTCTCTGTTGGGTTCTCATCTACTGAGAACCGAAGCTTTTCGATTGGCCGACCCCTTACCTCCCGGAAACTGGCGACCCTTCCTCTTCCGGCCGTTCACCCCTTCGGATCCGGTAACCCCCGCTCATCTCCTATATAATCCCCTTTCCCTTCACCAACCCCATCACCCTCTTCTTTCCCCAATTTCTTGTCCTAATCCCTAGCCCTAACCGGAGTTTCCCCGACCCGGCGACCGATTTCCCCCGACCCGCGCGGCTTCCCTGCGCGGCCCTCC
Organism: Iris pallida; assembly: GCA_029216955.1. Lineage (NCBI taxonomy): Eukaryota > Viridiplantae > Streptophyta > Magnoliopsida > Asparagales > Iridaceae > Iris > Iris pallida. The sequence goes on from JANAVB010045020.1 coordinate 9,763,616, forward strand.
TCCCGGCCGACCCCGAGTTCGGCGCACCCCTCGCCGCCGGTCCCCGCGAGCCCAGGTGCCGCCCCAGGCCGCGCCCTGTCCGGCGACCTCCCCGGCCGCGCTCGGTCTCCTGCGCCCCTGCTCGGCTCCGCCCGCGAGTCTCCAGGCCGATCCCGACCAGGGCCACCCTCTGCGTTATTTTTCCGGCGCTGTCCCTCCGGGCCAGAGCTTCCCGAGCTCCGCGACGCTTCTCCGAGTTTCTGACCCCTCTTCTGGAATCTTTCCCGTTCTCTGGTGCTGTTCCGCGGAACCCCGCTGTTGTCTTTTTCCAAACTCGGGTGCTGTACACGCAGCCGAACTCCGACGAGGCGTGTTCCGAGTCCGAGGCAACCCTTCGGATTCCGTCAACTTGGGTAATCTCTGGTAATCACAGTAGTTCGTCCCCTATCATAGTCTATGATGATTTTGGTCCGCGAATTTCTTCGAAAATTCTGTTTTTCGATTACGTGTTTGGCTTCGGAGATTTTCGGAACCTGTGTTGCTCTTCGGTTTTAGTATTCTTATGTTTAGGGATTTTCCGGGAAACTTTCGAAAAAGTTTCCAACGGTTGGAATTATTCTGAAATTTTCGAAAATATTTTGGGGTGGTTTTCGGGAGTTCTGAATTGGTTCGGGTTCTCCGAATAAATATCGGATATGATTTATGGATGTGTTTATATATATATTTGGGTTCCCCTTGTTTGGGATTATTTGTAGGAAATCATGGCGCACTTTTCCAGTTTTTGGGTTGACCAAAAATAGAGAAAATGCTGCCGAAATTTCCATAAAATTTAGTTATATTTTAAAATGATTTTAAATGATTTTCGGAAAATATTAATATTTTGGATTTCGGGCGACGACCGTATTGGTCAATGGGCCCTGGCTAAGTGCAAACGAAACCGGTTTCGTCCGGACGTTGAGGCATTAGCCTATATGATGATTGGACCAAAAATCTGAGACTCATTAATTAATTAATTAATTAATTATTAAGTTTTATTGTAGGATTTTTTAGAGACTAACATTTGTCTTTTTCTTATTTAAATTTATGTAATAAGGTCTGTAAAAGGGCATAAGCCCATTTGTTTTTCCTGCTGTGAGAAAGTGTAATAGCTTAGGTTTTATTTTGTTTTCTTTTATTTTCTGGATGATTTTTGGTCATGGGAACGTAGTATAAAATAATAATTATTTATTTTATTTTAAAAAGAAAATAATAATAAATGTTTTATCACTTAGCAGTTAAGTTGTAATTTTAAAATAGAAATTCATGTATTTCTCATTAAAAAGGAAAAAATCTTAGTTTTATATTTATATAATTATAAAATACCGAGTTTTTCCAAATAAACCGATAAATACAATTTTCTCGAAATTAAATATAAATTGATGTTTCTTAATTGCAACGCACTAATAATAGCGTTTTGGTTGTGTTAGTTAAATAAAGACTAAAAATTGACTAGGACACAACTAGAGATTGCAACTAGTATAGTAACATTGGCGACTTTGGTTTTCTGAGACAAGTTTTCCGAATGTAGGATTTCAAGGAAGAACCTGATTTTTCATCCCGACGTATCGACCCGTCCAGTCCAATCAATTTGAGACAAGTACATTTTTGTGGTAGATTACAATTAGTTAATAATTATTTAATGCAAGTTTAAACCACGATACAACACGGAACTCTCTTTGAGAGCATTGACTGTAACTACTGTAGCTATTGGGGACTGAGGGAGTAGTGTAGTGGATATGACCACATCCAATTAGTATAACTGAATGTATTAGCTTACCCCTCAAACACACGGGGATAAGCCATACCATATCACTAGGATATTACTGTAACAAACTCAATCTGGTCATATTCATTGCCTATTCATATCACACTGTTTTTAACTGCTGGAAAACTATTTACTTCAAATTGTTTAAAAGTGCATAATTTCTATTATTAATTTCAATTGTTAAAATATCATGAATTTGTACTTTGCTCCCTCCTGACTGGAGACTATATTTTTAGGTCCTATTGAGGATGCAGAGCTACTGATTAGTAGCTACTATGACCCTGAGCTATACCCTGCTGTGCTTCCTGAGGATGGCGTACTTGATGATGATGTTGCTTTTTTTTTAGATGCTATTTTTCAGTTTGATAGTTTTTGTCTAAAAACAATGTTATTTCAGTTGGTGGTTTTAAGATTGTACTTTGTACTGAACAAGTTTTAATTTATCGAATAATAAAGAATTGTGGCAAATTAGATTGAGTTGTTGATTACCTGCATATGGATTATACAGCTTACTGTCGCCGTCTCAACAACGGTGCAGGCTGGGCATGATCCAATTCGACCCAAGTAATTGGGACCGGGTCGTGACATATTTTTAGTGGTGGCCCATACAGGTCATATCAACAACTTAGGAAAACCTATCTAGAGACAATTAGAACACTAGAACATTGATTTGTCACAATAATAGGTCCGAATTATATATGTAAATATTTTTGTTTGATTATAGATTGGTAGGTTACCTTGCTTATGTTTATATCCTAAACCTTCCAGAGAATGGCCACTGACAAGACCAATCCTGCTGGCGATGGGGTATCTTCACCCTATCATACCCCACCACCCCAACCAAGTCCGGATCCTACACCTCGGCAGCTGGTCGACCGTCCCCATAATACAACGGCGGATCCATCATCTTCCCAGACGGAGATGCAGCCCCCTGTGGTTTTGCCCACTCCAGCTGCCCCACCGGTGCCTGTGGACCCCACCGACCTCATAGGTATGCTAAGAGGAGTGCTAGAAGCCCAGAGAACTCAAGCTGAAGCTCATCGCGAACAGACGGCGATTATGAGAGAAGACATGGAGAATGCCCATAGCATGGCAATGGCTGCACTGGAGAGAGGAGAAGCAGCTCAACAGGAACCAAGGCCTGCCAAGGTAAACATAAATCTAAGGATTAATTTATGTAATATTAAGGCCATTTAAATTAATGGGAATCATATTGCCAAGGTGGACGATATTGAGAGTTTCAAGAAGCAGAACCCTCGACCCTTCAAGGGAACCGAGGGAATCGTCTATGCTGATGAATGACTCGATAGTATGGAGCGTCTCCTAAGCGTCGCTCGACTTCCAGAAGACCTCAAGGCTGAAGCAGTGGGACTCCAACTGCAAAGTGTAGCAAGCACCTGGTATCGGAATGAACCCCGACTCCAGGATAGACAGCTTGACTGGGACACCTTCAAGAGGTTGTTCAAGAGAAAGTTCTTCCCAACATCAGAGTTGCGGGAGATGGAGAGGTAATTTCAGAACCTGAAGCAAGGAAATATGACTGTTGGAGAATATACGGCAGAATTCGGCCAACTCAGCCGTTTTCTCAAGAACCTGGTGGCTGACCCTGATGATCGTGCTAAAAGGTTTAGACATGGACTGAGAGAGGAGATCCGCACACATGTGATCTCAGGCGGTGCTAAGACCTATGAAAGGATCCTGGAGCGAGCTCAAGATATAGAGAAGAGCCAACCCGCTCGCTCAAAGAGGGATTATCCTGGAACTAACAACTTCCAGGGTAATCAGAAGAGGCCCAACAACAACAACAACAACCGGCCTTCCCACCACCAGCAGCAGAACCAACAGGCAAGGAACAATGATAAAGCCCCTCAGAGGCAGATCCCTGTCTGCGACTATTGCAAAAGGTCGGGGCATCAAGCAAATATCTGCAGAAAGAGACTAGGACATTGCCTAGTCTGTGGGTCTTCCACCCACCAAGTGAAGGACTGCCCCTCGGCAGCCCACCGGACTGGAGCAACTCAACAGAAAGGTCCTCTGCCCACTCAGCAACAACAATTTGGGCAGCATCAACAGAAGACTGGGCGAGCTTTTGCCCTAGCAGCAGAGGAACAAGAGCCAGAGCAGGAACCTACAGCTGATGTCATCGCATGTTTCATTTATGTGCATTCCTATCCTGCCTTAGCTTTATTTGATTCGGGTGCATCACATAGTTTCATATCCACAAAATTCATCTCTGCACACCACATAGATACGGGCTTTAGTAAGAAGATATGTAGAGTCATGACCGGTGGAGGACCCCTACCCATCACTGAGACCTGCAATTGCCCTATCACCATATCAGGCCACCAATTCATAGCACCTTTACTTGTGATGCCCTTACCCAATTATGATATAGTCCTAGGGATGGACTGGTTGAGTAAGCAGCATGCGCTGATAGACTGTCACAGAGGATGTGTAGTCTTCAGCCCACCTGGAGAGCCGGAGTTTGAAATCTCTCGAACTCCGAAGGATATGGAGTGTGTTACCTACACCTATATCACAGAAGAAATCGGACCTCCCCATCCTATCATAGCAGAATTTATGGATGTCTTCCCTGATAGTCTTCCCGGGTTACCCCCAGACCGAGACATAGAGTTCACCATTGACCTAGTCCCCGGTTCTTCCCCTATTTCTAAGGGATGCTACAGAGTCAATCCAAAGGAGGCCAAGGAGATGAAGGATCAGATCAATGAACTGAAGGCTTTGGGATTTATCCGAGACGGAGCTTCACCCTGGGGAGCACCTGTCTTGTTTGTACCCAAGAAGGACAGAACTGTGAGGATGTGCATCGACTACCGGGCGCTGAACAATATCACCATCAAGAACAAGTACCCTCTACCCCGGATCGATGACCTGTTTGACCAATTCAGTGGAGCCAAGGTGTTCTCGAAGATTGACCTCAGATCCGGCTACCATCAGATCAAGGTCAGGAAGGAGGACATTCCCAAGACGGCGTTCAACACCAAGTATGGGCAGTTTGAATTCTTGGTCATGCCGTTCGGACTGACGAATGCTCATGCTGTATTCATGAACCTTATGAACAAGGTTTTCCATGAATACCTAGATCAGTTTGTCGTTGTCTTCATCGATGACATTCTGATCTATTCGAAGACTGAAGAGGAGCATGAGGAGCACCTCAGGAAAGTTCTGGAAACTTTGAGGAAAGAGAAGTTATATGGTAAGCTCTCTAAATGTGAATTCTTTCTAGACAAGGTGGATTTTCTTGGCCATGTTGTCACAGGAGAAGGAATTTCGGTGGACCCTAAGAAGATAGCTGCTGTTGAGAAGTGGTCTACCTCAAGCTCAGTTGCTGAAATCAGAAGTTTCTTGGGCTTGGCTGGCTACTACCGGAAGTTTGTGAAGGATTTTGCCAAGATTGCTGAACCAATGACAAAGCTTACTCGGAAGAATGAAGAGTTCATCTGGACGAAAGATTGCCAGGCGGCATTTGAGGAGCTGAAGAAGAGGCTTACCACAGCACCGATACTTGTGCTACCCGCAGGTACCGGCGGTTTCTCAATCTACAGCGATGCCTCTGGAAAAGGACTGGGTTGCGTTCTTCAACAAAATGGGAAAGTGATTGCTTACGCATCTAGGCAATTACGGACTCATGAGAAGAACTATCCCACACATGATCTGGAGCTTACTGCAGTCATCTTTGTATTGAAGCTATGGAAGCATTATCTATATGGAGAGAGAGTGGAAATATATACAGACCACAAAAGTCTGAAATATGTTTTCACTCAGAAGGAACTGAATATGAGACAAAGAAGGTGGCTGAAACTGATGAAAGATTTTGACATCGACCTGCAGTACCATCCGGGTAAGGCTAATGTGGTTGCAGATGCACTTAGTCGATACCCAGTGGCGATGTTCTTGACCAAGGAGCGACACTTGTTGGAGGATATAGAGAAGCTTGGTCCGGAGATTGTACTGCCTGAGGAGAAGATGAAGGAACTGGGGCGAGAAGCTGATGTACCTGGAGCTGACTCAACCATGATGCAGTTGCAATTGCGTTCAAGTCTGATGGACAAAATCAAGGAGACACAATTCCAAGACGAGACGCTTTGCAAACTCAGAGATAAAGTGCTGGCAGGAATACTTGAAGGTTTCTCTATCGCCAGTGATAGAGCATTGAAGAATGGTACGAGGCTGTGTGTACCATCTGGCGAATTGAGGAATGAGCTGATGCAAGAAGCACACCAGTCGCAGTATTCCATACATCTTGGAGCTAATAAGATGTATCGTGATATGCGTACCATCGTTTGGTGGTATGGAATGAAGAAGGATGTATCCAGATTTATAGCTAGATGCTTGATTTGCCAACAAGTGAAGGCTAGCAGACAGAGACCCGTAGGACTTCTACAGCCACTGGACATTCCGGAGTGGAAGTGGGAGCATATAACAATGGACTTTGTGTCAGGACTGCCTCGATCGCAAGGAGAAAAGGACGCTATTTGGGTTATTGTGGACCGACTGACTAAGTCGGCTCACTTTATTCGCTTCAAGGTTGGTTTATCCACCGAGAAGTTGGCGGCACTCTACATGCGGCATATCTACCGGATTCATGGAGTACCGGTAAGTATTGTATCTGACCGAGATACTAGATTTACCTCACACTTTTGGAAGAGTTTGCATGACAGCTTGGAAACAAAACTGAAGTTCAGCACATCTTATTATCCCCAAACTGACGGACAATCTGAGAGGACCATCCAGACGCTAGAGGACATGCTGAGATCTTGCGCCATGGAATTTGGAGGGTCTTGGGAAGACCATTTGCATTTGGTGGAATTCTCTTACAACAACAGTTACCAAGCTAGCATTGGTATGACCCCATTTGAAGCTCTTTATGGACGTCGTTGCCGCACTCCACTTGCATGGGACGACGTAGGAGAAAGAGTACTGCTGGGGCCAGAGATGGTAACTGACGCAGCAGAGAAGGTGAAGGTAATTAGAGACAAGCTCAGGATCGCCCAAGACAGGCAGAAGCATTGGACAGATAGCAGTCGTCGACCACTGGAATTTGAAGAAGGAGATAGTGTCTTTGTGGAGATTTCTCCTACCAGAGGAACTATCCGATTTGGCAGAGCTGGGAAGCTGAGTCCCAGATATATCGGACCATTTGAAGTTTTGAGCCGAATTGGTGAAGTAGCGTATCGGTTAGCTCTACCAGCTAATCTTGAGGGCGTGCACAATGTCTTCTACGTTTCGCAGCTCAGACGCTACATCCCTGTGATGTCCCAAATTCGTGATACGTATTTAGTGTACGTATACGTGTTTTGGACCCATATTTTATTTAGTCATGATTAATTATCTTGGTTTATTTTGCATTGGCTTGTTTTATTGGCATTGATAGTTCAAATGGTTTTATGGTTTACTGGTTTATTTCTGGGTTAGTGAGGCTTGGTTTAGTTCATGGTTCATTTGGTTTAGATTGCTAGAGAGAGGGTTTATTGGCCTTGACTTGGTTCACCTTGGTTTATTTTGGGCTTGGTCTATTTTGGTTTGTCATGGAGAACCAACCCCACCCCCACTATATATATCAACTTTCCTCTCTCTCTCCTCATTATTTTTCTTCATCTTCTTCCTCAAGCTTCTTCCTCTCCTCCACCACCACCAACCTAGGCAAGTTGCACCTTGCTATCACTTGAGGGCTATATTTTATTTGTCCAATAGTTTTATTAGCTCATCTTGAGCAACATTAGAACTTGGGTTTTCTCCATTTGGAGCTTGGAATTTTGTAGATCTAAGTTGGAAGTATTTTCGGATTTTGGTAGATTTGATCTATAAAACTTGTTCCTTTTCATGTTTTAATTGTTCCATGTTGAAGAGAATTGAATTTTACCCAAGTTAGAGCCTTGGAAGTCCGGATTTGGAGCTTGGATGGCCGACTTATGGTGTTCCAAAGTTTTGGAACCCATGGGTTCTTCTCCTCGGCTTGAGGAGGAAGACGACCCCCAGGCGCGCCTACTTTTCTGGCTAGGCGCGCACTGCGCCTACTTTTCTGGCTAGGCGCGGACTGTGCCTACTTTTCTGGCTAGGCGCTGTTTAGCGGACTGTGCCTACTTTTCTGGCTAGGCGCTGTTTAGCGCACTGCGCCTACTTTTCTGGCTAGGCGCTGTTTAGCGGACTGTGCCTACTTTTCTGGCTAGGCGCTGTTTAGCGCACTGCGCCTACTTTTCTGGCTAGGCGCTGTTTAGCGCACTGCGCCTACTTTTCTGGCTAGGCGCTGTTTAGCGCACTGCGCCTACTTTTCTGGCTAGGCGCGAACTGTGCCTACTTTTCTGGCTAGGCGCAGACTGTGTCTACTTTTCTGGCTAGGCGCATTTTAGCGCGTAGTTACCTAGGCGCACTTGGACCCTTGGACCTAGGCACACTTTGACCCTTGCACCCTCAACTAGGCGCACTTTGTTGGTTCCGGCTTAGGCGCACTCCAGTGCACTTGGATCCTAGGCGCACTCTAGTGTGCTGCCACCAGGCGCACTCTAGCGTGCCTATTCCCTGGCACACCCTAGTTCACCTACACCCCTAGTGCCTTGGTGCCTGCTTTTAACTTGGTTTTCTTTTGATATGATTGGAGCTTTTGAGATTTTGATTGCTCACATGCACAACTTGACCAGGCCCAACACGTCTTGGCACGGACCTTCGAATTTTGTTTCTTGTTATCCTTCTTAGTTTGGCAGTAAATTGAAATAGAATCTTGTAACTTGTGACTGAACATGATTAACTTGTAACCTGATCACTTGATAGTGGCCCATGGTGGCGCACTCCCGACTTGACATGACTTGATAACTTGACTTGACTTGGCATGACTCGACTTCACTTGATAGTGGCCCGTGGCGGCGCACTCTTGACTTGACTTGTCTTGACACCGTGGGTGGTTCTTCTTGCTTGCTTGATTAATCTACTTGTCCAGTCTTGCATCATGTCTAGGATAGGACTCCTGAGTACCACGGTCAGGAGTTCCTATTAAAAAGGCGGATTCAGGTTAACTACTAGAATAACACATTAGTCATGACGAGATTGACACGGCTACAGGCGATCCCGTTATCCCGGCCGCAATTGTTTGGACTTGTAGCCTGCCGACGAGTAGGGCACATTTCCAGTCCACCGTCGCGTGGGGCACATAATTCTTGATAACGGCTTAATGAATCTAAAATGCCTGGATAACCTGGATTAGCTGCAGGGCTTGTGGCTGTGGGATAATCTCACTTGCATCTTGTTAGTAACTAGGATTGTGATAACCCTAGTTAGTTAATGTAGAAAGCCGTAGGCAATGATTGGCCGTGATTGATTGGATGAAGTCTAGTCCAGTATAGCATCGTCTAGAAGTGACTGATTGCCAGATTGTACCAACATGACTGAACGATTGTCACTATAGTGCTTGTACACGATTGTCACCCCAGATTGTCACCATTGCGTATTGTACTTTTCATTGTCACTTTTATCATGATATCTTTCCCCTGCATGATTGTCACCTTTAGCAATAAATGATCAGAGACTAAGTTCTGTTCAGGCGAAGGGTTACAATCTCGGTCCTTGTTTGGTTTAAGGATTGTAACCTGGCTCCCGGAATAGCACCTTCGTCTTCTCTTCACTTATTGCCCAGTTTTATTTATTTAGCATGTTCTCCAATTTACCTTATGTCAATGATGATTTACTTACTGTCTTCCTATGAGCGGAACGAGTGCATTGGTACTGCACAACTCCCGATCCTCCTTTACTTACTTGCTTGTTGATTGCTAATGATTTGCTGGTTTTAGTCCTTAAGTGAAGCATCCTTTGTGGCACTTGCTCTTTCTGGGGTCTGACCCAGCTGGTTTTGTATGGCCAGATACCGGAGCAGTATCGAAGGATCTCCCTGCTTTCCAGCCCGATGGTGACCACCAGGCGTAACCAGGGCATCGAGTGGGTTTCTTTTTGTTCTCCCACTGTATATTGTGAATTATTCTTTTGAGGCGTTTAGCCGACGAGCAAGTGTTAGCTCGTATTGCACTTTACTTATTGTCTGCCTACGGGCTGTAACATGATTGACAAGCCCCGGGGGTTGATCATGTATGACTGAACTCTTGCTAGTCCTTACATTTTGTACGACTAGCTTCATGATCATCCGATATGTAATATTTGGGACGCCTTATATTTATGTATTTGATGCTCTGACATCTTGTGAACTATTTCTAGTTGGTTGAGATTGAGACAACAGGCTATTTTATGACCTTAGGAGACTGTTGGATTGTAGATAACCCTCACATATCTAGACAGCCGTGACCGTATAGCGGAATGGTTGCCATTTCATTATACGTAGCTGGCTGTGTCCGCCCCCGTTCTCCAGGATTTTGGTTCTGGGGCGTGACATGGTTTAAGTGGTGGCCCATGCAGGTCTTGTCAATCAAGAAATGTGAGGGTTTACCGAATAGATGTCTCAATCAATACTCGTCCTTGATCTCCACTCGTATCCTCTTGATTCCTGAAATCCTTGTCCTGATCACATGCTTGTACTCGTTGATCTGTCCTGGTCCCTCCTTATTGTTTCCATGTCGTCTTCTTCAGTGGCATTGTTCCTGGTCCTACCGATCAGCAAGACGGAGCGCCTCCCGTGGACCAGCAGCAACCAGAAGATCAGGTTCAGCACTCAGGAGTAGCCTCCCGAGTCATCCCTACTGGGGACCCAGTTCAGCCAGTTCAGTCTGCAGGGCCGGATGATGGTACCTTGGTAGGCCTCATCAGGACATCGTTAGCTTCCCAAGATCGTCGAGGTGATGCATTGCACCAGGCAGTGGAAGATGCTCTGAATAGAGGCGGTCATCCAGGAAACCGTGCAGCGTTATTGTGTGGAGCACCAGACCATAGGGTGGGGTCCTGCCCATTCAGAGTTGATTCAGCATCGACAGTATCTAGTCCCTCGGTTAGGGGACCAGCACCAGTACCAGCTCCAGTTCACCAGCAACAGCAGTTCCCGTACCCGAGGCCATTGCCGACTCAGGCTCATACTTTCCAGCAACAGAACCCGCAGCAGTTTGCCCTAGCCCAGGCTCAGGTCCAGAATCGTCCGAGAGGTATATGTGTCCTCTCATCTTGCTTTTCTACCGTCATTATGCGGGATGCATGACGTATTTCTTGTATCCCAATTGCGACGGAACATCCCGGGCTCGGGCCATGTCCTAGATCATTCGAAAGGTTGGTACCAATAACCGTGACTATTCGTACGAGGAGAGGCCCGTGTTCATGTTTGACCAAAGAGAAAGACCTCAAGCGCCAGACTATCAGTTCAGTCCGTGTTGCTTAGAGCCATCCCTCTTTGGGAGAGTCAAACTTGGGAGCATGAGGATGATATCTGATCAGGTCATCCCGGCTGGTTTGACTCGTAAGGTGTAATATCTTCCTTATGCCTTACGCTTCGAATCCTTGCTTGCATGAATGATTGTATGATTGATTGGTAGTGGTAGATTGCCTGTGATAGAATAGCTCCCCGTACATCTCTAGCCTCTTGATTAAATTCCGAGGACGGAATTCTTTTAAGGTGGGTAGGATGTGATGTCCCAAATTCGTGATACGTATTTAGTGTACGTATACGTGTTTTGGACCCATATTTTATTTAGTCATGATTAATTATCTTGGTTTATTTTGCATTGGCTTGTTTTATTGGCATTGATAGTTCAAATGGTTTTATGGCTTACTGGTTTATTTCTGGGTTAGTGAGGCTTGGTTTAGTTCATGGTTCATTTGGTTTAGATTGCTAGAGAGAGGGTTTATTGGCCTTGACTTGGTTCACCTTGGTTTATTTTGGGCTTGGTCTATTTTGGTTTGTCATGGAGAACCAACCCCACCCCCACTATATATATCAACTTCCCTCTCTCTCTCCTCATTATTTTTCTTCATCTTCTTCCTCAAGCTTCTTCCTCTCCTCCACCACCACCAACCTAGGCAAGTTGCACCTTGCTATCACTTGAGGGCTATATTTTATTTGTCCAATAGTTTTATTAGCTCATCTTGAGCAACATTAGAACTTGGGTTTTCTCCATTTGGAGCTTGGAATTTTGTAGATCTAAGTTGGAAGTATTTTCGGATTTTGGTAGATTTGATCTATAAAACTTGTTCCTTTTCATGTTTTAATTGTTCCATGTTGAAGAGAATTGAATTTTACCCAAGTTAGAGCCTTGGAAGTCCGGATTTGGAGCTTGGATGGCCGACTTATGGTGTTCCAAAGTTTTGGAACCCATGGGTTCTTCTCCTCGGCTTGAGGAGGAAGACGACCCCCAGGCGCGCCTACTTTTCTGGCTAGGCGCGCACTGCGCCTACTTTTCTGGCTAGGCGCGGACTGTGCCTACTTTTCTGGCTAGGCGCTGTTTAGCGGACTGTGCCTACTTTTCTGGCTAGGCGCTGTTTAGCGCACTGCGCCTACTTTTCTGGCTAGGCGCTGTTTAGCGGACTGTGCCTACTTTTCTGGCTAGGCGCTGTTTAGCGCACTGTGCCTACTTTTCTGGCTAGGCGCTGTTTAGCGCACTGCGCCTACTTTTCTGGCTAGGCGCTGTTTAGCGCACTGCGCCTACTTTTCTGGCTAGGCGCTGTTTAGCGCACTGCGCCTACTTTTCTGGCTAGGCGCAGACTGTGCCTACTTTTCTGGCTAGGCGCAGACTGTGCCTACTTTTCTGGCTAGGCGCATTTTAGCGCGTAGTTACCTAGGCGCACTTGGACCCTTGGACCTAGGCACACTTTGACCCTTGCACCCTCAACTAGGCGCACTTTGTTGGTTCCGGCTTAGGCGCACTCCAGTGCACTTGGATCCTAGGCGCACTCTAGTGTGCTGCCACCAGGCGCACTCTAGCGTGCCTATTCCCTGGCATACCCTAGTTCACCTACACCCCTAGTGCCTTGGTGCCTGCTTTTAACTTGGTTTTCTTTTGATATGATTGGAGCTTTTGAGATTTTGATTGCTCACATGCACAACTTGACCAGGCCCAACACGTCTTGGCACGGACCTTCGGATTTTGTTTCTTGTTATCCTTCTTAGTTTGGCAGTAAATTGAAATAGAATCTTGTAACTTGTGACTGAACATGATTAACTTGTAACCTGATCACTTGATAGTGGCCCGTGGTGGCGCACTCCCGACTTGACATGACTTGATAACTTGACTTGACTTGGCATGACTCGACTTCACTTGATAGTGGCCTGTGGCGGCGCACTCTTGACTTGACTTGTCTTGACACCGTGGGTGGTTCTTCTTGCTTGCTTGATTAATCTACTTGTCCAGTCTTGCATCATGTCTAGGATGGGACTCCTGAGTACCACGGTCAGGAGTTCCTATTAAAAAGGCGGATTCAGGTTAACTACTAGAATAACACATTAGTCATGACGAGATTGACACGGCTACAGGCGATCCCGTTATCCCGGCCGCAATTGTTTGGACTTGTAGCCTGCCGACGAGTAGGGCACATTTCCAGCCCACCGTCGCGTGGGGCACATAATTCTTGATAACGGCTTAATGAATCTAAAAATGCCTGGATAACCTGGATTAGCTGCAGGGCTTGTGGCTGTGGGATAATCTCACTTGCATCTTGTTAGTAACTAGGATTGTGATAACCCTAGTTAGTTAATGTAGAAAGCCGTAGGCAATGATTGGCCGTGATTGATTGGATGAAGTCTAGTCCAGTATAGCATCGTCTAGAAGTGACTGATTGCCAGATTGTACCAACATGACTGAACGATTGTCACTATAGTGCTTGTACACGATTGTCACCCCAGATTGTCACCATTGCGTATTGTACTTTTCATTGTCACTTTTATCATGATATCTTTCCCCTGCATGATTGTCACCTTTAGCAATAAATGATCAGAGACTAAGTTCTGTTCAGGCGAAGGGTTACAATCTCGGTCCTTGTTTGGTTTAAGGATTGTAACCTGGCTCCCGGAATAGCACCTTCGTCTTCTCTTCACTTATTGCCCAGTTTTATTTATTTAGCATGTTCTCCAATTTACCTTATGTCAATGATGATTTACTTACTGTCTTCCTATGAGCGGGACGAGTGCATTGGTACTGCACAACTCCCGATCCTCCTTTACTTACTTGCTTGTTGATTGCTAATGATTTGCTGGTTTTAGTCCTTAAGTGAAGCATCCTTTGTGGCACTTGCTCTTTCTGGGGTCTGACCCAGCTGGTTTTGTATGGCCAGATACCGGAGCAGTACCGAAGGATCTCCCTGCTTTCCAGCCCGATGGTGACCACCAGGCGTAACCAGGGCATCGAGTGGGTTTCTTTTTGTTCTCCCACTGTATATTGTGAATTATTCTTTTGAGGCGTTTAGCCGACGAGCAAGTGTTAGCTCGTATTGCACTTTACTTATTGTCTGCCTACGGGCTGTAACATGATTGACAAGCCCCGGGGGTTGATCATGTATGACTGAACTCTTGCTAGTCCTTACATTTTGTACGACTAGCTTCATGATCATCCGATATGTAATATTTGGGACGCCTTATATTTATGTATTTGATGCTCTGACATCTTGTGAACTATTTCTAGTTGGTTGAGATTGAGACAACAGGCTATTTTATGACCTTAGGAGACTGTTGGATTGTAGATAACCCTCACATATCTAGACAGCCGTGACCGTATAGCGGAATGGTTGCCATTTCATTATACGTAGCTGGCTGTGTCCGCCCCCGTTCTCCAGGATTTTGGTTCTGGGGCGTGACAATCCCAGATCCGAGTCATATCTTGGATCATTCAGAGCTGGAGATTTGTCACGCCCCAGAACCAGAATACTGGAGAGCGGGGGCGGACATAGCCAGCTACGTATAATGAAATGGAATCCATCTCACCATACGGTCACGGCTGTCTAGATATGTGAGGGTTTATCTACAAGCCATCAGTCTCTTAAGGTCATAAATTATCCTATTGTCTCAATCACAATCAACTAATAATAGTCACAAGATATCAGATCACCAAATATACAATTGTAAGGCGTCCCAAACATTACATATCCAGATGATCATAAAGCTAGTCGTACAAAATGTAAGGACTAGCAAGAGTTAAGTCATACATGATCAACCTCGAGTTGCCAATCATGTTACAGCCCGTAGGCAGACAGTAAGTAAAAGTGCATCGAACTAACAGGTGCTCGTCGGCTAAATGCCTCAAAAGAATAATTTCTACAATAGAGTGAGCGAAACAAAATAGAAAACCCACTCGTTGCCCAGGTTACGCCTGGTTGTCACCATCGGGCTGGAAGACAGGTAGATCCTCTGGAGCTGCTCTGGTATCTGGCCATACAAAACCAGCTGGGTCAGACCCCAGAAAGAGCAAGTGCCACAAAGGAGGCCACAAAATGAGAACAAAAGCCAGCAAATTAGCACAATAATATATTTACATAATAAAAGGCAGTAGTTTAAGAAAAGCATGAAGGGTAATTATAAAAGACAATCATGCATAGAATCACTGAAAGATAGGACATATGGAAAAGCATGACAGGATGATATACGATGAGATGACCATGGGACTATTCAGATAGCTAGGTTACAACCCGTAAACCAAACAAGGACCAGGGTTGTAACCCTTCGTCTGAACGAACTTGGCTTCTCTCACCATTTATCAGCAAGATAAATATAAGAAATCAGGTCAAGTAACAATCTGGAGTGACAATCATTATAGTGACAATCTGGAGTGACAGTCCTTCAATCATTCTGGTACAATCTTACAATCAATCATTTCTAGACAATACTATACTGGACTAAACTCTATCCAAGCAATCACGGCCAATCATTGCCTACGGCTTTCTACATTAACTAACTAGGGTTATCACAATCCTAGTTACTTGCAAGATGCAATGAGATGTTCCTCCAGCCACAAGCCCTGCAGCTAATCCAGGTTATCCAGGCGATTTGAATTCATTAAGCAGTTATCAATAATTATGTGCCCCACACGACGGTGAGCTGGAAATGTGCCCTACTCGACGGCTGGCTATAAGTCCAAACGATTGCGGCCGGGATAACGGGATTGCCTATAACTGGAAAAATCTCTCATGACTACTGAATTATTCTAGCTATTAGCCTTAATCCATTTTAGTAGGTACTCCTGACCGTGGTACTCAGGAGTCCCATCCTAGACATGATGTAAGACTGGACAAGTGGATTTAACAAACAAGCAAGAAAGAACCACCCACGGTGTCAAGGCAGGTTAAGTTACAAGTTACAAGTTAAGTCAAGTCAGGAGTGCGCCGCCACGGGCCACTATCAAGTTGGGTTGGTCATGTCAGGAGTGCACCACTACGGGTCACTGTCGTGTTATGCTAGTTCCTTGTCATACCATGCCATGTATAATAGTCATTCCAAACATATTAAGTAAAATCAAGTTCATGACAAAAGGCGTAAGGATATAAAATGGACGTAAAATATCTAATAAAATATCAATATACAGGGCTATAGAAGAGCCAAGCTTAAAGAAAATAAAACCAAATCTCCATGATTGGACAAATTGCGCAAGGGTCCCTGGGGTCGGGTTGCGCAGGAGTCAAGTGCGCCAGGGGCCAACTGCGCAGGGGTGAGCTGCGCAGGGTACCAACTGCGCAGGGGTGGATGGCGCAGCAGATGGTTTGCGCTGGATCAGGTTGCGTAGGAATGGATGGCGCAGGGTCAGATTGCGCTGGGACGGACTGCGCATGGATGGATTTCACAGAAGTGGATTGCGCATGAGCAGACTGCGCATGAGCAGACTGCGCAAGAATCCATGCGCACTCGGGTTGAGCGCAGTTCGCCAAGGGACAAGCTGCGCGGTCGGCACTGCGCTAAAGAGCGCAGGCCGAGAGGGATGCGCAATCCAGCACTGCGCTAAAGAGCGCAGGCTGCTGTCTTCTTCTCCAGGCCGAGAAGAAGACTCCAAGAACTCCAAAGTTCAAAACTTCATAACTTGATCAAATCAAAACGAAATTTAGATTTTCAAAGCTCTAACTTGAGTAAAATTGAATTCTCTTCCACATGGAAGCATCAAAACAAACTAAAATCCAAGTTAAATAGATCAAAATCATGCAAATTCGAAAATAGTAAAAACCTAGATCTAGAACAATGGAAACTCCAAATCACAAAATGTCAAGTTCTAATGTTGATCTCCATGGCCTAATCTAGCTAATAGACAAATAAAAAGTGGTTTTCAAGTGGTGGCAAGGTGCACTTGCCTATAGGTGATGGTGTTGTATAGAGGAAGGAAGAAGAAGAAGAAATAAATGGAAATAATGAGGAGAGAGAAAAGTAGGTAGAGTTTTATGAGGGTGGGTTGTGGTAGAATAGAGGTGGAGAATAGGCTAAGGTGTTCCACTCATGATGAACCAAACCAAACCAAACCAACTCCACAAAATAAAACCAAGCCATGGTCCAAACCCATTTACGAGAAACCAAATCCACAAGTCGAGAAAATAAAATACGTGCCAAAATCAAATTACGAGTACAAATACAAAATACAGGAAATGGGGGTGACAACTCTACCCACCTTCAAAGAATTCTGTCCTCGGAATTTAATCAAGGAGCTAGAGATTGCCATGACAAGCTATACTAAGCACAGACAAGCTACACTAAGCAGTTCAATCATACAATCATACAATGCAAGCAAGGAAGGGAAAACGTAAGGCATAAGAAAGACATTATATCTCACGAGTCAAACAGGTAGGGATAATATGATCGGATATCATCCTCACACTCCCACGTTTGACTCTCCCAAGGAGCGATGAACTCAAGCCACGCGAACTAAACTGATAGTCTTGCGCCTGAGGTCTCTCCCCTTGGTCAAACAGGGACACAAGCCTCTCCTCATACGAAAAGGTTAAAGGCTATTGGTACCAACCTTTTCGAATGATCTAGGACATGGCTCGGGTCCGAAATATATCGTCGTTATTAGGACACATGAAACATGACACGTGTCCCGCATAACAATGGCGAAAAGTAAGACAATAGGACACGGATACCTCTCTGTCGATTCTGGATCTGGGCTTGGGCCAGGACGAACTGCTGAGGCCTCTGTTGCTGGAAGGCCTAGGCCGGAGTCGGCAATGGCCTCGGAGGCTGGTACTGCTGCTGAAACACTTGGGCCTGAGGCGGTAATGGCCTCGGCAACTGTTGCTGCTGCTGGACTGGTACTGGAGCTGGTGTTGGTGCTGGTCCCCTAACCGAGGGACTAGATACTGTCGATGCTGAATCAACTCTGAAATGGCAGGACCCTATCCTATGATCCGGTGCTCCATACAATAAACACAATCCCAACGCCTTGCGACACTCCGCTACCACGTGTCCAGGCTTCCTACAATAAGAACAGCCTACGGCGGAAGACTGTGCTTGCTTCTGTTTCTGCTGAGGGTACGTCGGGGTTGAGTACTGAACTGATGTAACTGAGGTTACTTGCCTCGGAGTTTCAATAGTCAAAGCCCTAGCTGCCGGGGCTGGTGCTGAAGACTAATTTATTTGACTGTGGGACCGCTTCCGTCCTCCGGTCCTATCCACAATCCTTTAGGAGGTATACTCGTGCCTCCTAGCTGCTCTCAATACTGCATCAAAAGTTCTGTGCTCGAACTGCTCTACTGCCAATAAGATCTCTAGGTGAAGTCCCTGCTAGAATCGCTGGGCTCTATCATACTCGGTTGCCACCAAGGTGGGAGCAAACCGACTGAGTCTGGAAAACTCCGATGCATAACTGTCGACCGTCCTGCCTCCTTGCTTCAAGTTGGCAAATCTGGTCTGCATGTCATATCGAGCTACTGCGTCGAAATACTTGGTCTGGAATCTTTCGCTAAACACTACCCAGGGAACAGGTGCTGTCAATCCCACCGCTTGCATGGCCCACCAGTTGCGGGCTAGATCTAATAACTGCAGGCGCACCATCGCCACCTTCTCATCTTCTGGAGTCTTTGCGGCCTCTAGAATAACTTCTGTATCCTGGAGCCAAGCATCTGCGGTAATGGCATCCTCGGTGCCGTCGAAGAAGGGAGGGTTCAGGCGCTTGAAACTGTTGGCTGCACTGTTTCCCGGATGACCGCCTCTGTTCAGAGCATCTTGTACTGCCTGGTGCAATGCATCACCTCGGCGATCTTGAGAAGCTAACAATGATCTGATGAGACCTACCAAAGTGCCATCATCAGGATCTGCAGGCTGGACTGGCTGAACTGGGGGCACTGGTCCTTCAGAAGGCATGGCTCGAGAGGCGGCTATTGAAGACTGATCTTGATCTTCTTGCTGTTGCTGGGCTGCTGGCTGAGCTTCTTCCGGCTGATCAACAGGAATGATGCCACTGAAGCAATGACATCAGGGATATTAAAGAAGGACCAGGATAGAACAATGATGCAAGCATGTTATCAAGTCAGGGATCCAAGGAGATAAGAAGATACGAGTGGAGATAAAAGACGAGTACAGATTGAGACATCTATCTGGTAAACCCCCACATATCTTGATTGCCAAGACCTGCATGGGCCACCACTTAAACCATGTCAAGCCCCAGAACCAGAATACTGGAGAGCGGGGGCGGACATAGCCAGCTACGTATAATGAAATGGAATCCATCTCACCATACGGTCACAGCTGTCAAGATATGTGAGGGTTTATCTACAAGCCATCAGTCTCTTAATGTCATAAATTATCCTATTGTCTCAATCACAACCAACTAATAATAGTCATAAGATATCAGATCACCAAATATACAATTGTAAGGCGTCCCAAACATTACATATCCAGATGATCATGAAGCTAGTCGTACAAAATATAAGGACTAGCAAGAGTTAAGTCATACATGATCAACCTCGAGTTGCCAATCATGTTACAGCCCGTAGGCAGACAGTAAGTAAAAGTGCATCGAGCTAACAGGTGCTCGTCGGCTAAATGCCTCAAAAGAATAATTTCTACAATAGAGTGAGCGAAACAAAATAGAAAACCCACTCGTTGCCCAGGTTACGCCTGGTTGTCACCATCGGGCTGGAAGACAGGTAGATCCTCTGGAGCTGCTCTGGTATCTGGCCATACAAAACCAGCTGGGTCAGACCCCAGAAAGAGCAAGTGCCACAAAGGAGGCCACAAAATGAGAACAAAAGCCAGAAAATTAGCACAATAATATATTTACATAATAAAAGGCAGTAGTTTAAGAAAAGCATGAAGGGTAATTATAAAAGACAATCATGCATAGAATCACTGAAAGATAGGACATATGGAAAAGCATGACATGATGATATACGATGAGATGACCATGGGACTATTCAGATAGCTAGGTTACAACCCGTAAACCAAACAAGGACCAGGGTTGTAATCCTTCGTCTGAACCGAACTTGGCTTCTCTCACCATTTATCGGCAAGATAAATATAAGAAATCAGGTCAAGTAACAATCTGGAGTGACAATCATTATAGTGACAATCTGGAGTGACAGTCCTTCAATCATTCTGGTACAATCTTACAATCAATCATTTCTAGACAATACTATACTGGACTAAACTCCATCCAAGCAATCACGGCCAATCATTGCCTACGGCTTTCTACATTAACTAACTAGGGTTATCACAATCCTAGTTACTAGCAAGATGCAATAAGATGTTCCTCCAGCCACAAGCCCTGCAGCTAATCCAGGTTATCCAGGCGATTTGAATTCATTAAACAGTTATCAATAATTATGTGCCCCATACGACGGTGAGCTGGAAATGTGCCCTACTCGACGGCAGGCTACAAGTCCAAACGATTGCGGCCGGGATAACGGGATTGCCTGTAACTGGAGAAATCTCTCATGACTACTGAATTATTCTAGCTATTAGTCTTAATCCATTTTAGTAGGTACTCCTGACCGTGGTACTCAGGAGTCCCATCCTAGACATGATGCAAGACTGGACAAGTGGATTTAACAAGCAAGCAAGAAAGAACCACCCACGGTGTCAAGGCAGGTTAAGTTACAAGTTACAAGTCAAGTCAAGTCAAGAGTGCGCCGCCACGGGCCACTATCAAGTTGGGTTGGTCATGTCAGGAGTGCACCACTACGGGTCACTGTCGTGTTATGCTAGTTCCTTGTCATACCATGTCATGTATAATAGTCATTCCAAACATATTAAGTAAAATCAAGTTCATGACAAAAGGCGTAAGGATATAAAATGGGCATAAAATATCTAATAAAATATCAATATACAGGGCTATAGAAGAGCCAAGCTTAAAGAAAATAAAACCAAATCTCCATGATTGGACAAATTGTGCAAGGGTCCCTGGGGTCGGGTTGCGCAGGAGTCAAGTGCGCCAGGGGCCAACTGCGCAGGGGTGAGCTGCGCAGGGTACCAACTGCGCAGGGGTGGATGGCGCAGCAGATGGTTTGTGCTGGATCAGGTTGCACAGGAATGGATGGTGCAGGGTCAGATTGCGCAGGGACGGACTGCGCATGGATGGATTGCGCAGAAGTGGATTGCGCATGAGCAGACTGCGCATGAGCAGACTGCGCAAGAATCCATGCGCACTCGGGTTGAGCGCAGTTCGCCAAGGGGCAAGCTGCGCGGTCGGTGCTGCGCTAAAGAGCGCAGGCCAAGAGGGATGCGCAATCCAGCACTGCGCTAAAGAGCGCAGGCTGCTGTCTTCTTCTCCAGGCCGAGAAGAAGACTCCAAGAACTCCAAAGTTCAAAACTTCATAACTTGATCAAATCAAAACGAAATTTAGATTTTCAAAGCTCTAACTTGAGTAAAATTGAATTATCTTCCACATGGAAGAATCAAAACAAACTAAAATCCAAGTTAAATAGATCAAAATCATGTAAATCCGAAAATAGTAAAAACCTATATCTAGAACAATGGAAACTCCAAATCACAAAATGTCAAGTTCTAATGTTGATCTCCATGGCCTAATCTAGCTAATAGACAAATAAAAAGTGGTTCTCAAGTGGTGGCAAGGTGCACTTGCCTATAGGTGATGGTGTTGTATAGAGGAAGGAAGAAGAAGAAGAAATAAATGGAAATAATGAGGAGAGAGAAAAGTAGGTAGAGTTTTATGAGGGTGGGTTGTGGTGGAATGGAGGTGGAGAATAGGCTAAGGTGTTCCACTCATGATGAACCAAACCAAACCAAACCAACTCCATAAAATAAAACCAAGCCATGGTCCAAACCCATTTACGAGAAACCAAATCCACAATTCGAGAAAATAAAATACGTGCCAAAATCAAATTACGAGTACAAATACGAAATACAGGAAATGGGGGTGACAAGATTGGACCAAGTCTTACAGTACCAGAGAAGCCTGTGGCAATTTTGGACAGAGGCGAGAAGAGGACCAGGACTTCGGTGACTCCCATAGTCAGAGTTATGTGGAGGCACGATTCCCCAAGCGAGTCTACCTGGGAGCGAGAAGATGAGATGCGGGAGCAGTACCCGTACTTGTTTTAGATCTGAGGTAATTTCTAACCTTATCCTTTAATTTCGAGGACGAAATTTCTTAAGGAGGGAAGGTTGTGAAACCCGTAATTTCAGATAATTATTTATTAATTTAATTAGCTAATATAATTAATTATTAGTTGTTAATTTAGGAAATTGCATTTTTAGAAAAATTATTAAATCTGGAAATTTTATCAAAACATGTAATTTTCTAATTAATATTATGTTTTAGTTAGATTAAAATTATTATTTTTCAAGAATATAAATTTTTGGACTTTTGTTTGTCAGCCAGACCCGAACCCAACTGCAACCATAAAACATTTTTAGAGTTGTAAAATGTTAAATTATAATAATTATATTAATTGTCATTTTTAGCCATTTGTTAGAAACCCAAGTCTCTGAAAATTTGGCCCATTGGATTTAAACCCATTTAAAAGCTTTAGCTTTCTACCCATAAACCATTTTTAACCCATTAAAGTTTATGTTATCAACTTGGACCATGACTCTATGCCCAAACTAAATAGTTGTAGCCTTTAACCCATTAGCTAAAAACTATTCTTTAACTTTAGAGAGAGTTATAACTCTCATTCTCTGTTGGGTTCTCATCTACTGAGAACCGAAGCTTTTCGATTGGCCGACCCCTTACCTCCAGGAAACTGGC
The DNA here is from genome assembly GCA_029216955.1 of Iris pallida. Taxonomy (NCBI): domain Eukaryota; kingdom Viridiplantae; phylum Streptophyta; class Magnoliopsida; order Asparagales; family Iridaceae; genus Iris; species Iris pallida. The sequence goes on from JANAVB010045020.1 coordinate 9,786,453, forward strand.
GACCCTTCCTCTTCCGGCCGTTCACCCCTTCGGATCCAGTAACCCCCGCTCATCTCCTACATAATCCCCTTTCCCTTCACCAACCCCATCACCCTCTTCTTTTCCCAATTTCTTGTCCTAATCCCTAGCCCTAACCGGAGTTTCCCCGACCCGGCGACCGATTTCCCCCGACCCGCGCGGCTCCCCTGCGCGGCCCTCCTCCCGGCCGACCCCGAGTCCGGCGCACCCCTCGCCGCCGGTCCCCGCGTGCCCAGGCGCCGCCCCAGGCCGCGCCCTGTCCGACGACCTCCCCGGCCGCGCCCGGCCTCCTGCGCCCCTACTCGGCTCCGCCCGCGAGTCTCCAGGCCGATCCCGACCAGGGCCACCCTCTGCGTGGTTTTTCCGGCGCTGTCCCTCCGGGCCAGAGCTTCCCGAGCTCCGCGACGCTTCTCAGAGTTTCTGACCCCTCTTCTGGAATCTTTCCCGTTCTCTGGTGCTGTTCCACGGAACCCCGCTGTTGTCTTTTTCCAAACTCGGGTGCTGTACACGCAGCCAAACTCCGGCGAGGCATGTTCCGAGTTCGAGGCAACCCTTCGGATTTCGTCAACTTGGGTAATCTCTGGTAATCACAGTAGTTCGTCCCCTGTCATAGTCTATGATGATTTTGGTCCGCGAATTTCTTCAGAAATTCGGTTTTTCGATTACGTATTTGGCTCCGGAGATTTTCGGAACCTGTGTTGCTCTTCGATTTTAGTATTCTGATGTTTAGGGATTTTCCAGGAAACTTTCGGAAAAGTTTCCAACGGTTGGAATTATTCTGAAATTTTCGAAAATGTTTTGGGGTGGTTTTCGGGAGTTCTGAATTGGTTTGGGTTCTCCGAATAAATATCGGATATAATTTATGGATGTGTTTATATATATATTTGGGTTCCCCTGGTTTGGGATTATTTGTAGGAAATTATGGCGCACTTTCCCAGTTTTTGGGTTGACCAAAAATAGAGAAAATGCTGCCGGAATTTCCATAAAATTTAGTTATATTTTAAAATAATTTTAAATGATTTTCGGAAAATATTAATATTTTGGATTTCGGGCGACGACCGTATTGGTCAATGGGCCCTGGCTCAGTGCAAACGAAACCGGTTTCGCCCGGACGTTGAGGCATTAGCCTATATGATGATTGGACCAAAAATCTGAGACTCATTAATTAATTAATTAATTAATTATTAAGTTTTATTGTAGGATTTTTTAGAGACTAACATTTGTCTTTTTCTTATTTAAATTTATGTAATAAGGTCTGTAAAAGGGCATAAGCCCATTTGTTTTTTCTGCTGTGAGAAAGTGTAATAGCTTAGGTTTTATTTTGTTTTCTTTTATTTTCTGGATGATTTTTGGTCATGGAAACGTAGTATAAAATGATAATTATTTATTTTATTTTAAAAAGAAAATAATAATAAATGTTTTATCACTTAGCAGTTAAGTTGTAATTTTAAAATAAAAATTCATGTATTTCTCATTAAAAAGGAAAAATCTTAGTTTTATATTTATATAATTATAAAATACCGAGTTTTTCCAAATAAACCGATAAATACAATTTTCTCGAAATTAAATATAAATTGATGTTTCTTAATTGCAACGCACTAATAATAGCGTTTTGGTTGTGTTAGTTAAATAAAGACTAAAAATTGACTAGGACACAACTAGAGATTGCAACTAGTATAGTAACATTTGCGACTTTGGTTTTCTGAGACAAGTTTTCCGAATGTAGGATTTCAAGGAAGAACCTGATTTCCCATCCCGACGTATCGACCCGTCCAGTCCAATCAATTTGAGGCAAGTACATTTTTGTGGTAGATTACAATTAGTTAATAATTGTTTTAATGCAAGTTTAAACCACGATACAACACGGAACTCTCTTTGAGAGCATTGACTGTAACTACTGTAACTATTGGGGACTGGAGGAGTAGTGTAGTGGATATGACCACATCCAATTAGTATAACTGAATGTATTAGCTTACCCATCAAACACACGGGGATAAGCCATACCATATCACTAGGATATTACTGTAACAAACCCAATCCGGTCATATTCATTGCCTATTCATATCACACTATTTTTAACTGCTGGAAAACTATTTACTTCAAATGGTTTAAAAGTGCATAATTTCCATTATTAATTTCAATTGTTAAAATATCATGAATTTTTACTTTGATCCCTCCTGACTGGAGACTATATTTTTAGGTCCTATTGAGGATGCAGAGCTACTGATTAGTAGCTACTATGACCCTGAGCTATACCCTGCTGTGCTTCCTGAGGATGGCGTACTTGATGATGATGTTGCTTCTTTTTAGATGCTATTTTTCAGTTTGATAGTTTTTGTCTAAAAATAATGTTATTTCAGTTGGTGGTTTTAAGATTGTACTTTGTACTGAACAAGTTTTAATTTATCGAATAATAAAGAATTGTGGCAAATTAGATTGAGTTGTTGATTACCTGCATATGGATTATACAGCTTACTGCCGCCGTCTCAACAACGGTGCAGGCTGGGCATGATCCGATTCGACCCAAGTAATTGGGACCGGGTCGTGACACATCCTCTGCCTTTACGCGAGAGACAGGCTGTCCACGTCGCATTTAATGCACGTGATACTGCTCTGACAGAATGATTTTCTGACAGTACATTGCACAGAAGCCAAGAAGATTTTTACACCAAACCCAACACTTGTCGTTTAGCGTGCAGATAGGCTACTTTACGCTCAAGAGACCACTTCTTTACGCATGAAAGCTATTTGAGTCTTTACGCTCAAGGCTTTCGTGTGCGTAGAGTTTATTTGAGCTAATTATACGCTCAAGGCTACTTTTCAGCCACTTTACGCAGGAAGTCTATTTTGGGTTATTTTACGCCCAGTCTGCTACTTTACGCAGGAAGTTTGTTTTGGGTTATTTTTACGCCCAATCTTTTCTGGCTATGTGAGGACGTGGTCTGCATACGTGGCTTTCATGCCACACTTATCGAGGAACGTGCGTACGTGCTCTCCCCATATTGTTGAAGTTGTGGGACACGTGTCACCATACGTAGAGACTACAACTCTATATGGGACACGTGTCATCACACGTAAAGGTTGATTTTCAATTATGGGTGGCAGTTACTTGCGTAGAGACCCAATTTTGTTGCTTTTTACGCACAGAGGGTCTAGTCTATAAATAGACTTATTTTTAAAAGAAGAAGACATTAAGAGAGATACAGAGAAGGAGATTATGAAAAAACTCATACTTTCAGAGTGATATTTCCCAGAAGCATTTCTTCAACTTTTTCTCAAGAACATGATGAAGCAAAGCAGGAAAGCATTCGACTGTGCCATCAGTGCCGTTGTGTCGATACCTTTCTGGTGACTTAGTTTTTCCGATTGTTCATCTTCCTTAAGCAGATCTCTTCATCATCATCGTGTGGTCCAAGGAACAAAGTGATCGCTCTTAGATCAGACTTCTATAGCAATACTCTCCAGAATCTATTTGTCATTTTGTACTTTTTCTCGTTTTCTTTCAAAAGTCAATTTTAGGCATTTTGTTAAGGGAAACAAAATGGCGACTCTGCTGGGGAAGACTTTCTCCTCTGATGAGAAGACAATTGCTCAATACGATGATGTGTCGGTTGGATTGACATAGAAGACTCTGGTCGTTCAATTTGACCAGACTGCTTATAAAGAAATGCTCCGTACTGGGGGTAGTGCTCACTACTCCAACGTACAAAAATCATGAAAGGTGCAAAAAGTTTGGATTCCTAAATCCAAGGCATCCTCTCATCTCTCTGCTGTCTCTGAAGGCAAGGGAATTCTTTCCACTCCTGTCATTGAGGCTTTCGTCTGTGACGAGGCAGTCTCTACTTCAGTGTTGCGCCCCGGGCGTAAAAATTAGTCTTCCGTCTGTGACATGGTAGACACCCAAGTCTTACGCTCTGTGCGTAAAAATCAGTCTCCCATCTGTGACGTGGTAGACACTCAAGTCTTGCGCTCTACGCGTAAGGGTAAATCTCCCATCTGTGACGTGGCAGATGTTCCTGTTTTGTGCTCTACGCGTAAAGGTAAATCTCCTGTCGGTGACATGGTAGATAAAGTTCACAATAATGCTTTTGCATCTAAAGTGAATTTGCCTACACACATACAACATAAAAACAAGAATTCTATTGTTGGTAAAACTTCAGTTTTTCACCAACAACCTTCTTACACTGCTTTACGCAAAGTACCAAACCTTCAGATTACGCGTAATGCTGATGGAGTTCTTTGTGCACAAAATTCTCAGGATTTACGCACACAACTCCAGGTGCGTAAAAATATACAGTTTGGTTCTGCTAATGAATCCAGTAATCTTCTTTATACGCAAGGGACTAAACGTTTTTCTGTCCCAAATATAATAAAGAAGACGACTCCTTCCACTCCTTCTGATTTTCGCGAGTTACTTGTACAAAAGCGTAAAAACAGAAAATCTTCTGTGATACACCCCCAAGAAAATCATCATTGTGAGTGTCACCAGATTGTAATCAAATGTTGCTGTTCGGCTTCTAAACGGTCAGTTTTTGACTGATTAAGCTACAATGTGCCTCAACAACAAATTGATGACGAAGAACATGAGTTGTCCTATACATCAGTCAATATGGCATCTCATATCAATAGAGGACGGCGTCCAAGACGCAATTCGTCCCGGGCTCCAAATCAACAACAGTTCAACCGACTCCTTGACACTTTTGAAGGGGTATATCAGCATACTCGGTCAAGAAGTCAAAGATCGTTGCAATCTTCAGATTCAGAAGCTAGGGGTACCCAGTCATTGGAGTCAGAAACTGATAGCGTTGATTCATACCTCTACACCAATCCCTCTGTATGTTCAAGGGAGGTTGAATCTTATGTTATCGGAGAAGAACCAAAGACGTCTACTTCTAATACAGAGCAACGTCTCTCAGCAGTGGAACAATCACTGAAGGACATGCTTGCTATGATGCAAAATATACATCAAATAATAATGACTCAGCAAACTGTTCAGCCGACAGTGGTAACACCGGTGCAGGTAGCAGCGCAAACTCAAGATAGTCAAGGGGTTGACATACCTTTGAATAATCTTAGTCAAGAGCTTGCTATCAATCAAAACTCCGCATCTCCAGATCCTCTCATTCCAGAAGATGTACCACCTCCGGTGGGGGTTACGGTACATCCAGCCACTATTCAGTCAAATGTGCTTCCTCAAACTAGTGAAGCTATTCAAGTAGTGTGTGAGTTAAAAGCACAGTTTGAGGTTCTTAAGCACAATGATCAGCTCCAGAGGTTAGGGATCAAACAACCTTATCCTCCTCACTGGAATGATGTACCCTTTGCTCTAAAATTCAAGCCACAATCTATGGTGTTATTTGATGGAAAAGCTTCTCCAAGTCAATATATCAATTATTTTGATATTATGACTGTGCATCTGCAGAAGAATGATGCTCTTCTCACCCGAATTTTCATTGGGTGTTTGACAGGCACAGCATACGACTGGTATCGCAGTCTGCCCAATAATTGCATATCGTCTTTTGACGAATTCAAAGCAATGTTTATCTCTCGTTTCTATGAAGGAGGCATGGACATGAATATGTCCTCCTTAATAGAGATCAAACAGAAAGAGAAAGAAGATACTCGGACGTTTATTGAACGTTTTCGACAGGCTACTTTGAAGATGCCTCCTGGTATGCCAGATTCAGTATTAATTGATACATGCAAAATGAATCTGCGACCAACCATTGCTGTCTTTACAGGCTCTCAATTCACAGATTGGGCCTCGTTCATTATAGCAACAGTTTCAGCCGAAACCAATGGTAGATTGGCTCATGAACATGGGATGATCTTCGCCTCAGAAGACAAAGGAAAGAAAGCCTCTTCAGGTAACAATTCCGACAATCGCAATGGAAAAGGGAAGAAAACCCTAGTGGTGAATCTTTCAAAACCCAAAACGATGCCAAATAATCCGGAGTCTTCCAAACCAAAAGAAGAGTACTCTTTTGATGACAGTGATATCCCAGGGATATTCTAATGTCTTGTGAAGTGTGGTAAACTCCAGATTCCAGAGCTGAAACGACCTAATGAGGTGAATCTAACTGATAATCTCAAGTATTGTATCTATCATAGATACATAAATCATCCTACCAAGGCTTGCTATATTTTAAAGAAGAAAATCCAAGAGTTGATAAATGCTAATGCCATCGCTTTAACCAATGATGAGCATACAGTCACAACTAATATGATTTCTCTTCAATTTGGAGGTTTTCCTCTACAGCAAGTTCCAGATGGGATTGTCCCAATTCCAAAGGCGACAATGAAGATTGTGAATCTCCCGCTAGCTAGAGAGCAAAGTGAAGGATTATTGCCTCTCACATTAAAAAATGGTGAAATCATGTGGGTACACCCTGACTTAGTACCTGAAATGGAAGATGAAAGTAAAACTTCAAAATCCAAGAAAGGTCGAAAAGTCAAAACCTGCAATATTATTTCTTATGTTGTTACTCCAGATCATGATAATTTGGATCATCTTTGGGACGGCATTCCTTTGGAGGATAGACTAAGGGGTCTGAATATATGCCCTCCAAGTTTGGCTCCTCCTACCAAACTCAAACTTACTCAACGACAATGGTTAGCAATGAATAGTGTCCCTTTATACAGGACACAACAAGTTTTTGCTGCTTATGAGAAAGCTCATGTAGGTATTTTTTCCTCCTATCTCGAAAGCCCCTACTCATGTGGCTACAGAGGTCTCTGTTCCTTCTTCCTCTGTTGGATCATTTGTTGAGAGTCTGCTACCCACTCACATGTACAGTCAACAATCAGTCCATGTCATAAAAAAGATGGGCTATGACTTTCAAAAGGCGAAAGGCTTGAACTATGATAAAGGAATGCGAATTCCTTTACAAATTCAAGGTCAAAAATCTACCATTAAATTAGGATTCGAGGTTCCTTATAAAAATCCTCACAAGAAGAAGACTAAGGGAAAGAAGACTAAATCCTGTAATATGGTACTTCATTCTCCTGAGTCTGAATAAGAAATTTTTGCTGGTATGAGATCTGGGAAAGAGTACCACAAAGATTATGAGGGAACTCCCAAAGAAGCAGATGACGTCACTGAAACACTACCAACTCAGTCATCTTCTATTCCTGCTGAGGCAAGACCTTCTAAACCATCAGCGGTTGAAAAAAAAAACAGAAAGCAGTATGCTTTGACGTCCCATTGAAGTCTGCTTCAAATCAAGGGGTAGTGATGAAACCCTACAAGTTCGATATCCTAGCCCAATTAGCTAATACTCCGGCTAGACTTTCTATCTTTGAGTTGCTTCGTCTTTCAAAAGAAAGTCGAGAAACTTTGAGCGAAGCTTTGCTACAAGCAGATTCATGTTTAGCTCAACTCAAAAGTCCTGACAATATACCAGTATCGTGTCCCCAATGTCATAGTGTGATGGAATCAATTCCTAACATTACCTTCACACAAGAAGATATGCTGTTGAAGCATAATAGACACGACAGGCCTCTGTGTTACACAGGGTATATTGACTCTACTGAAATTGACAGGATTTACATCGATCCTGGGTCTTCCATTAGCATTATTCTCCAAAGTATGCTAAGACCATTGAGGATTCCTACTAGTGAGTTGACTTACACTAGTACAATAATTGTTGGTTTCAACTCTGGAAGGAGTAAACCATTGGAGAAGATTCGTCTGAAGATTCAAATAGGTGATCTTCGAACTATGGCTACTTTCCATGTCATCAACTCAGACGTATCTTATAATATCCTCCTTGGAAGACCATGGATACATGAGCACAACATTGTTCCTTTAACTCTCCATCAGTGCTTCAAATATGTGGACTCTCAGGGAACTGTGAAGACTGAATTTACAAATCGCAATCCTTTCAAAGGTGTTGAAGCCTATTTCTCTGATTCGATACTCTATACACAGGAGCATGTGAAGGAGATATCGGATATGGCCGAAGATCGATCACCTCCAAAAGATCAATCGCCTTCAGAGGACCAATCGCCTTCGGAAGATCAACCTTTGAAGATTAAAGTCAAAGGTCGAATTCAACCCCAACCTGTCAATGACGAACCTTTGATGATTAAGGTTAAAGGAAGAACTCGAGCTTCGTCTGAGGAATCTGTGAGAATTCTAGTCAAGAGCCAAGTTCAACCTCTCATGATCAAGGTTAAAGGACGTACTTCTCGTACAATTGATCCAGAACCATTGGTCATCAACCTTGGAAAGTCTACACCGAAGACGGATGCTGGTCCGTTAATGATTAATCCAAAGCGTAGTAATCAATTTGTCAATGATGTAAATATTGATCATTATGTACTTTTTCATATTAATGAAGATTTCCTTTTGGAGTATATGGCTATCAAATTTATTAAAAGAATGACTTTATCTGCTGATAATCAAAGTCATCAACATGAAACTGACATGAATACAGAGGAAACCTTATATATTAATCATAAAGGAAAAATTTTTTCCTCCTCATGTCGATGTTGGACCCTATGCTCAGAAGTTCCTAACATCTTCTCCTTATCTTCTACCTGTAACCTCATTGTCACAAGCTTGTGTAACTTATAGACGCCACGAAGAATCTTATTTTGTGGTCCCGTCTAATAAGAAAAACAAGCGTCAAATTGTGTTTGGTTTGGCTAGAAATATTCCGGTTATCCTGACAGATATTCTCAAAGAGAAGGATAATGGAAAAAAAAATCAGAATTGACAGATATAGTCAACAATCTCTTAAGATTATTCAGAACATGGGATATGATTTGAAAACCATGTTAGGTCTCAATCAGGGTAAAGGTAGACGATTACCATTATGTGGTGATCCGTTTTATCAATGAACCCGTCATGGTTTGGGATACGATACGTCCTACATGCTTAATGAAGATATGGAAGAAGAATTTTCTTCCAGTTTTTTACAATCCTCAGATTCTGAAGGGGTCCAGTATGTCAAATCTGGACATATCTTTTCAGTTAATATGGTTCAAACCGAGGATGAGTCTGAACTATTTAAAAATGATCCTTGGGCCCAACAAATGGATACTCAGTGAGAACTTCGATTTGAACAACGACAGCCACCTACAGAAGATGAAATCATCCAGATTGATGTTGGAGACGAAACTGCATCGAAGCCCATATTTATCAGCAAAAACCTTTCTGAAGATGAAAAAGAAAAGTTGATAAAGCTGATAAAAGAATATATTAACATCTTTGCATGGAGCTATGAAGATATGCCAGGTCTAGATCCTAAAATAGCTACCCATAAACTCAGTATTCTTCCTAATACCAGACCTGTAAAACAACAACATCGGCGTTTTCGACCAGACATGATGGATGCAATTGAAGCAGAAGTCAAAAAGTTGATCACATGTGGCTTTGTTCGTGAAGAACAACACCCAGATTGGGTTGCCAACATTGTTCCTATCATGAAGAAGAATGGAAAAGTTCGAGTTTGTATAGATTTTCGAGATCTTAATACAGCTTGTCCAAAAGACAAATTTCTACTTCCGATTACCGATGTCATGATAGACAATACATGTGGTTTTGAACGCATGTCTTTCATGGATGGATTCTCAGGATACAAGCAGATTAAGATGCATCCAGGAGATGAAAAGCATACCGCTTTTCGTACACCCCTTGGAGTTTATTGCTATACGGTTATGCCATTTGGTCTGAAAAATACCGGTGCTACGTATCAAAGGGCCATGCGCGATATATTTCAAGAACATCTGCGGAAGACAGTTGAATGTTATGTGGATGATATTGCTGTCAAAAGTCAATTAAAAGATGATCACGTTCAAGACTTGAAGACAATATTTGAGTTGATGCGTCAACATCAACTAAAAATGAACCCCACTAAGTCTTTCTTAGGGGTTTCCAGTGGCAAATTTTTGGGATTTGTGATCACTTCTCAAGGTATCCTTGTTGATCCTGATAAAATCAAATCAAGTCTTAAAATGCGTCCTCCACGCAATCTAAAAGAACTACGCGGCTTCCAAGGTCGTATTGCTTATATCAGGAGATTTATATCAAATCTTTCTGGGAGATGTCAACCTTTCTCTCGTCTATTAAAGAAGGGTGTGTCATTTGTTTGGGATGAAGCATGCCAACAAGCATTCAATGACATTAAACAGTACCTTACAAATCTACCTATTTTAGTACCCCCAGTTGTGGGAAGACCATTTTTGCTCTATGTTCGAGCATTGGATCATTCTTCCGGTGCTCTTCTTGCACAGAAAAGTGATAAAGGTCATGAACATGCAATTTATTATCTTAGCCGCATGATGGTTGGAGCTAAACACAGGTATACTCCTGTAGAAAAAGAATGTCTGGCCTTAGTTTTTGCCATTCAAAAGACACGACATTAGGTGTCAGGACAAACTATTCATATCATATCTAGAATAAATCATATTCGGGTATTGATGAGAAAACCAAGTATCATTAACTCCCGGTTAGCCACCTAGGCAATGTTGCTTACTCCTTATGATATGGTCTATGTACCTCAAAAATCAGTGAAGGGTCAAGCATTAGCTGATTTCTTAGCAGCTCACCCTATACCTGAAATCTCTAAGCTATATGAGGACATTCCAGATGAAGTCGTGGATTGCAACATGACTTTGAGGGATGACATTTGGCAATTATACTTTGACAGAGCATCGCGGGTTGGACCTAAAGGCAATATTGTCTCCGGAGTAGGCATTGTCTTTGTCTCTCCTGATAAACTGGTTATATACCGTGCTTATTCCCTCAATGAACATGTTCCAATAATTTTACAGAATATAATGCTTTGCTAATTGGTCTTCAAGTAGCAAAACAATTAGACATTGAGTTCTTGGAAGCATATGGGGACTCTCAACTGATTGTCAACCAAGTCAGAGGGACATATGAAGTCAGGAATTCTGACCTTATTCTTTATCATCAAGTGGTAATCGAATTGGTCCTTTCGTTCAAAGGATTCTTCATTGAATTCGTACCACGTTCTCAAAATTTGGAAGCTGACACTCTTGCTAGCCTAGCTGCAGACTTAGCAGTTCCAATAAAAAGACAAAATACTATCACTTTGTTGGATCGAGACTTATTCTGTGTCAAGAATAATTTATATATCAAACAAAGTTATGCTACTGAATCAAATTCTTAGCAAAGGGATTGGAGAAGTCCATTTATTGATTATGTTGTTTATGGGATTTTACCTAAAGATCCAAAGGAGGCTGCATCAATCAAAAGAAGATCATTTCGATTCTATTATGATTCTTCAATGCATATGTTGTATCATCGTTCTTATGAGGGACTTTTGCTACGTTGTCTCTCTGAAAGCGAAGCTAAGCAAATACTCCGTGAAGCTCGTGACGGGGTCTGTGGTGCACATCAACCAGGTCCAAAATTACAAGACCGTATTCGAAGAATGGGTTATTATTGGCCTTCCATGATAGCAGATGCTGTGGATTATGCCAGACGGTGTAAAGTATGCCAGATTTATGTTGATTTTATTCACCAACCTTCTGAATTTTTACATCCTACGACAGCTTCTTGGCCTTTCGAAGCTTGGGACATGGATATTATTGGTTCGATTAATCCTCCTTCTGTCAAAGGGCATCGGTTTATTCTAGCCATAACGGATTATTTCTCTAAATGGATGGAAGCAGTTCCCCTTGTTGAAATAAAAACGTCTAATGTGGTTAGTTTCATCAAACACCATGTCATTTATCGTTTCGGGATTCCTCGAAGGATAATCCATGATAATGGACCACAATTTGCCAGTCAGGCATTTTATCGATTCTGTGACAAGAAATGGATCAAGAACTTAGCTTTTACAGCTTACAACCCAGCTGCTAATGGTTTAGCGGAAGCTTTTAACAAAACAATTATTAAACTTCTCAAAAAGTTTATCTCTTCTAATAAACGTGATTGGAATAAAAAACTTGGAGAATGTTTATGGGCTTACCGAACAACAGTCCGAACTCCCACTGGTTTTACACCATTCTCACTGGTTTACGGATGTGAGGCTGTTCTTCCACTGGAAATCCAGATCCCGTCTCTTAGAATAGCCATTGCTAATGAGCTAACCTCAGAGAATAATGATCGCTTACGACTCCAAGAACTTGAAGGTCTGGACGAGAAGCGTCTTCAAGCACAATAGCACATCGAGCTATATCAAGCCCGTATATCTCGAGCTTTCAATCGTAAAGTTAAAGAAAGAGTATTCAAAGTCGGTGAGCTAGTTTTAGCTGTCCGAAGACCGATGGTTATGACTCATAAGAGCAAAGGCAAATTTGAAGCAAAATAGGAAGGTCCTTATGTAGTCGAGACAGTATTTGTAACTGCCTGTTTAAAAAAATGAGGGTAATTTTAAACTTTTGTAAAATTAATTATTTAATAATAGATTTAAATTATGTTATCAATTTATTAGTAATTTTGATTATTTTAATATCATTAAATTAGTGTTTTGTGATTTTGTTCTTTGATTGGTGTAACATTAGAACTGCTTAGCCTAGAGACTAACCATGACCATGGAGGCCTAATCCATGTGACTAGATTAGCTAATTACCACTTTTTAGTCTAAGGATATTTTGGTCATTTTGTGACTTTTGAATTATTTAGGATTTTGATTTATTGGTGAATTTTATATTATTTTATTAATATTTAAATTGATGTATTGTAATTTTGTCATTTTACATATTCTAATATTTTTGTGAATATTTATGTATTAATATTGTATTTTGGGGTTTTATTTGATCGGGTTTGAGTTTTGTCTCATTTCGACTTGTGTTAGTGACCCGGGTCAGTTTTGGACCCAACTAGAACCGACCAACTTGTCATGACCAAACCCAGATATTTATATTTGACTAATCCTATTTGATTTTAGTGGGATTAGGAATTAGAATTAGATTTAGAACTTGGAATTTGGAGTTTTCAAGTTACCTTTTTGACCCCAACTCAAAACCACTCATCTATTTGACTTGGAGGGCATTTTGTTAAATTGCCAAATGCCCCCAACCCTCTAAATGTGACCGGCCATAGCAGCAAACACCCCCTCCCTTCTTCTCATTGCAAGAAAAACTCTCTCTCTTCCTTTCTCTCATTCTACAAGGATCCCTTTCTTTTTCCTTTGGATTTTAGGCTCAAAAGTAAGTCAAATCTCTTCTAATTCTCTTCCATACTCTAGATCTCTTCCTAATCTTGCTGCTAACCCTTGTTTATCTTTTATTTGTGATTTTTTGTCTAAGTAGAACCTAGCATGGAGGGGTTGGAAGCTTAGATTTGGCTCTTGACCTAAAAAGAACCAATTTTGGGGCTTTTCCTTGGGATTCCAACTCCCAAGAAGTAAACCCTAACTCTAACTCTTGTAATTGCTCCTAATTAATGTTATTTGTATATTAGAAGATACCCGAGGCGTAGGACAACCCATTAGAAGAGGTTTGGAATCCATTGGACTCAATTCGGGACTTTCGGACTAGGTTTAGTGCCAATTTTGGAGAAAATCCTAAATTGACATGTTTGGGTGTTACCCCTAGCCTAATTAGACCTAATTATATTAGTTTGGATGAGATAAGGCTAGGTACGTGTCCATATTTGGATATGTGGAGTCGTTTTGCGAGAAATCATAAAAATAGGCTTTTTCGGGGTTTTCGGGTTCCAACACACGGGTGACTTTTTGCACCGACACTAGATTCGGAAAGCTAGTACTTAGAATAGATTATAATCATTATTTAGAACTCATGGGTAGAGTTTGGGTCGAATCCAGATAGGTTTGGTGTCCGTATCACGCGGTATCGCGAATCGGACACCCCGGAGTTGCTAGAATGGCCATTTGGCCATTCGGGCCTCGTTTCTGCTCGCGTGCGCGAGTTAGATTTCTTGTGTGGGTCACGTGTTTAGGCCCTAGAGGGTAGAATTGCAAGATTTGGGTATTCGGATAAGGTTTTGGGTCGTTTAGGAGTATATGTGTGTGTGTGTGTGGTTGTAGTGGTGTTGTTCTTGTGGTAGTGCGTAGAGAGATGTATACATTTATGTGTATATATTCATGTGTGTGTGTGTCTACATATATATATATATATATATATATATATATATATATTCATGTGTGTGTGTGTGTGTCTACCTATATATATGTATATATCACTCACACACATATACATATATATAGGTAGACACACACACACACACATGAATATATATATATATATATATATATATATATATATATATATATATATATATATATATATATATATATATATATATATATATATATATCACTCACACACATATACATATATATAGGTAGACACACACACACACACATATATATATATATATATATATATATATATATATATATATATATATATATATATATATATATATATATATATATATACATATATAGGTAGACACACACACACACACATGAATATATATATATATATATATATATATATATATATATATATATATATATATATATATATATATATATATATATATATATATATATATATATATATATATCACTCACACACATATACATATATATAGGTAGACACACACACACACACACACACATGAATATATATATATATATATATATATATATATATATATATATATATATATATATATATATATATATATATATATAGATACATATATATATATAGATATAGAGGTATATTATATATATAGATAGAGAGGGAGGTAGAGGGGGAACAAGGGGAGGCACAACAGCTGCTAGCAGCCCCCAAATAGGGGACTGCACAACAGCATATGATGTTGAAATTTCAGCAGTACAGCAGTAAAACTCCCACTTTGAGCCCCATTTGACCCCCCAATACACCCCTAATTGACCCTCCTATATACCTCCTATATCCACCATATTTTCTACTATACAACCCCTTGATTACTGAGTGTTAGAGTGGTGTAGGTTGGTTAGAAAACTAGTGGTTAGAGTGGTAGAAAATAAGTTAAGTCACATGTTAGATATGTTATTTGTTAGTAGGGTAATAGGTAAGGTAAGTTTTCATGTATTATGTTAGTGTTAGATGTTTAGTTAGATTGTATAGATATAGTTGGTTAGATATAGATAAGTTAGTCTATATATATTAGAGTTAGATTTGAGTGGTATCGTAGGATACCAAGTTGGTATTGTAGGGTAAATGGGATTTACCCTATTTAAGGTATTAAGATACCTTCAAGATACGAGGGTAAGGTATCAAGATACCAAAGTATGGTATCGAGATACAAGGATAAGAGTTAGAATACCTTGGTAGGGTATTGGAGGATACATAGAGTGAGGGTAAAGTAGGCAAGGGTATTGGTTAGAGGCTAAGGTATGGGTTTTACCCTATGTGAAGGGTAAGGTATCGAGATACTTCAAGATACCAAGTTTGAGTGTCAAGATACCATGGTGTGGTATCGAGATACGAGGGTAGAGTGTTAGAATACCTTAGTGGAGTATTGGAGGATGAGTAGTGTATGGGTTGGAGGCTAAGGTAATGAGATTACCTTGGAAAGATAAGAAAGGGTAATTTAAGGTAATGCCTATTTCTTAACATATGAGTTTAATACCTTAAGATATATTTGTAATTAGGATATTATGGTTGGTAATGGTTAGGAATAGTGGACTTAGACTAGTTTTGACCTCGGTTGACCACAGTTGACTATTTTGACAAAAGTCAACCGAAAGTCAACCGTAGCCTAGAAATGACTAGAACTTTGCCAGAGTTGACCAGTTGACCCAAAGTCAACTGTTAGTCAACGTTAGTCAAGTTTGACCTAGAGTTGACCAAGGGTTGACCAGTTGACCAAAAGTCAACTGTAAGTCAACCTTTGACTTAAATCGACCTAGTTTGACTTTGTTTGACTTAGATTGACCTAGTATGACCTAGTTTGGCTTGGTGTGACTTAGTATGACTGAGTTTGACCTAGATTGCATAACATATACTAGAAATTATGTCATACACTCTTAAACCCTAATTAAACTCATGTATATCTCATCTTTAGGTCTGTAACTTCACTCTGAGCCAGATTACACAGTTGACATATTTCTATCGGATCTCAGGAGAGTACATTCTCTGATAATATTTCTATTTTATGATATCGTCTATGTTTCTTGTATTTAGTGTAGATATCATTGTTCTCTAGACATATTGTTCACACGGATTGGTATTTGTCTAGATTCCGTCATGAGATGTTATTCTTTGTGTTCCTTGGTATATCCTGTGCAAGTCTTTTCTTGTTTCTTGTGCATTGTATAGACATGATTCCTGCAAAAGCTCGCTACCTCCTCAGAGAATCATGTGCCATGACATGTCATTACTGGATCCACTTTACTGGTCGGAGATGGGGGTACTTAGCGTAGATATGTGATCATTTTTCCTCCTGTGATTCTTGTTCCCTGAGAGTGTTAGCCATATACTTCACGTATGACTAGCCAGGCCCTTTTTCTCTTGTGCAACCCAAGCCGATCACATGTTGAAACTAATACTAAACTCACATAGATATAGTTCCAGATTTTCGTACATGATACATACTATTTTCTTGTTCTTACATTCAGCTACAGTCTTGATATACCTTACCATGATTCATGTACACCTTATTTTACCTTGTATATTCTCTATATTTACTGCTATATTTTCAATATCGTCTAACTAGAACTGTTATTTAAGATTTTTGCTCGTTCCATCCTGACTGGATATGTTGACAAATTTTTACAGATTATGGCGAGGAGGATTATCCTACCTACTACGGTCCTCATGACGTAGTTGGCTTAGACTTGGAGACCCTAGTTCAGTAAGGGTTAGCGCCAGCCGATGGGGCTTTAGAGTAGCTTAGCTGGTTTAGTTTGGTACTGGACTTTGTCTCCAGATTATATTTTGGCTTGTTATTATTTTAGTATTGTATTGAGATTGTTGACTCTGTGACTGGACTTGTATTATTCTGTGTTGGATTTTCAGAATAATATTTCCTATCTTGTTGTCTTTATCTTTCGGTATCATCTATATTTCTTAGAGTTTGTGATTGAGTATATTATATTGTCATTGCTTGTCCTCCATTCGGAGTTGACCGTTCTCGACAGGTTTTGATATTATAATTGTTGTTAGATAGTAGACCTAGACAGCGTTCTACTTTGTTTCTGCGACGTAGGCTGGGACGCTGTCACGCACTCATGCCCTTACTCCGGGTACGGGTCGTGACACATTTTTAGTGGTGGCCTATACAGGTCAGAATTTACAAGAAGTACGATGTCGTAGTGGTGCTCGACTTAGAGTGCTGCTACGAGCCTGATATAGGTTTAGAAGATATAGGCTATAAGCGAAGATTACTCAATCAAGAAATAGGAAAACTTCCACTTGCTGATCATTTTAACTGTCCTTTTTGATACATATTCTTGCATTCTAACTGCCCTCCTTGATATAATATTTCATGTGCCATATTGATTTCCTTCTTTCAATCTGTCTTCAGGATAGTGCAGACAAGATCATAGCATCCTGAGGCCACGGATATGGAGATGTCTGCTATATCTCGCGGACCTGGTCCAGTCACTTCTGTCGCAGTCGGAGCGTCGGCAGCAGCTTTTGGGGGCCCTCCTCTACCAGTTTTGAGGACTGTCCTGGAGGTTGCTACGACTGTTCCTGCCGCAGTACCAGTTGTTGATGTGGGCACTCTTCCTCCTCCTGTACAGCGGACTCCTTCGTTAGTTGCAAATATTCTTCCTCCTCCGCCTCCTCTGCCTACAGACATGGGACAAATGTTTGCTTTCTTCCAGCAGATGCTGGAGACCCAGAGGGCCCAGTTTGAGGCACAACAGAGGCAGACCGACGCGATACGTCAGGGCATGGAGGATGCCCATCAGTTAGCTTTAGCAGCTGTGGAGCAGAGGGCTCCGCATCAGGGAGCGCAGCCGAGGCCGGGCGACATCCAAGCCTTTAAGAAATTGGGGCCTCGTGATTTCGGCGGGACTGAGGGCGTAGTTTATGCTGACGACTGGCTCGAGGACATCGAGCGGCAGATGAGGGCTTCCCGTCTAGTAGACGACCTGAAGGTCGAGGCGGTAGGGCTACAGTTGTTGGATATTGCCCGTACCTGGTTCAGGAACGAGCCAGCCCTTGCTGGGGAGGGCCATACCTGGGCCGAGTTCAAGGTTCTCTTCAAGGAGAAGTTCTTTTCTTCTATAGACAAGATTGACTTGGTGAGGCAGTTTCAGAACCTGTACCAGGACGGTTTGTCAGTTGAGGAGTACGCCGCAAAGTTTGGCCGTCTGAACCGATATGCGGAGTATATGGTTCGCGACCCGGAGATCAGAGCGAGCCGTTTTAGAGAGGGATTGATATGGGATATCAAGATCCTTATCCCATCTTTCTGTGCGACTTACACTGAGATCCTTACGGAGGCCCGCAAGGTAGAGCGAGAGTGGGGCTTGAAGCCCAAGAGGGACCGTGATCTGTTCTCGGGGGCTACTAGCAGCGCGGGGGCTGCTAAACGTCCTCAGCTACAGCATCAATCTTTTTCACAGCACCATCAGCAGTTTCAGGCTAGGGCACCAGTTCAGCAGGTGCAGTACCATCAGCAGAGGCAGGTGCAGAATGGCCAACATTGCAACTTCTGTAAGAAGTTCGGTCATATCTGGGAAGTTTACAGGAAGAGGCTGGGGATGTGCCTCTATTGCGGTGAAGCGGGACATCAGATGAGAGATTGTCCCGTAAACCCTCGTATTACTGGTGCAGCTCAGGGAGCACGGGCTAGGCCACCTGCGGTACCGTATCATGCCCTACACCAGCAGCGAAATATACCCCGACAGGGTAGGGCTTTTGTGATGGCTGCCGATAAGACCCACCCTGCAGGCGATGGATTAGGAGGTTAGGTCTTGTTCCTTCCTTTTACTTGTTTCTTTTCACCCATTGATTGATGATTGTTTTTTTTTAGTACCTTTAGTTTGCATATGTGATGATCATGCTAGATAAATAGAACACCACAATGAAGACTGCAATAACATGATACTGTAGAGACTAAAACCATGCATGTTTGTTGCTATTTTCTAGAATTGTATGTTGTATAACTTTGGATAAAATTTAGTAGACTTTGTCTGTTGGGGGCTTGACCTAGAGAAGAGTACAACCAATTTGAATTTCGAGGACGAAATTTTTTCAAGGGGGTAGGATTGTAACTGCCTGTTTTCAAAAATGAGAGTAATTTTAAACTTTTGTAAAATTGATTATTTAATAATAGGTTTAAATTATGTTATTGATTTATTAGTAATTTTGATTATTTTAATATCATTAAATTAGTGTTTTGTGATTTTGTTCTTTGACTGGTGTAACCTTAGAGCTGCTTAGCCTAGAGACTAACCATGACCATGGAGGCCTGACCCATGTGACTAGATTAGCTAATTACCACTTTTTAGTCTAAGGATATTTTGGTCATTTTGTGACTTGAATTATTTAGGATTTTGATTTATTGGTAAATTTTATATTATTTTATTAATATTTAAATTGATGTATTGTAATTTTGTCATTTTTCATATTCTAATATTTTTGTGAATATTTATGTATTAATATTGTATTTTGGGATTTTATTTGATCGGGTTTGAGTTTTGTCTCATTTCGACTTGTGTTAGTGACCCGGGTCAGTTTTGGACCCAACTAGAACCGACCAACTTGTCATGACCAAATCCAGATATTTATATTTGACTAATCCCATTTGATTTTAGTGGGATTAGGGATTAGAATTAGATTTAGAACTTGGAATTTGGAGTTTTCAAGTTACCTTTTTGACCCCAACTCAAAACCACTCATCTCTTTGACTTGGAGGGCATTTTGTTAAATTGCCAAATGCCCCCAACCCTCTAAATGTGGCCGGCCACAGCAGTAAACACCCCCTCCCTTCTTCTCATTGCAAGAAAAACTCTCTCTTTTCCTTTCTCTCATTCTACAAGGATCCCTTTCTTTCCCCTTTGGATTTTAGGCTCAAAAGTAAGTCAAATCTCTTCTAATTCTCTTCCATACTCTAGATCTCTCCCTAATCTTGGTGCTAACCCTTGTTTATCTCTTATTTGTGATTTTTTGTCTAAGTATAACCTAGCATGGAGGGGTTGGAAGCTTAGATTTGGCTTTTGACCTAAAAAGAACCAATTTTGGGGCTTTTCCTGGGAATTCCAACTCCCAAGAGGTAAACCCTAACTCTAACTCTTGTAATTATTCCTAATTAATTTTATTTGCATA